>QEPC01011712.1:4206849-4257198 GCA_003113815.1 Sphenodon punctatus
CCCCCCCCCCCCCAACCCATGCAGCATCTCAGCGACCAGACTGTCCTGGGATAAGCTTGACATTTCGTGTGAACGTGGTGCAACCTCCTCCTCCACTCGGTGTGGTGAACAGGTTCTCAAAAATCTAAAACGCAGGTTCTTCTCCTCCCCGCCCCCCTTCGCTTTCTCTCACAGCAGTATTGGTACCATGCCATGTTTGGGTGAGGCTGAAAAGGGGGATGGGGTGGGGGTGGATCTGTAGGTCTTACGCTGGCAGCTTTAGGGTCCGTCTATCGAAGTTCAACAAGATTGCTTTCAGGACATAAAACCTGAGGGTCGACGAAACGTGTTGCCTGTAAGGGGGATGATAGGAATTTCAGGTACCTCTGATAAATAGCAAAATAGTTAATTATAGGAAGGAGATGATTGAAAAGCAATAATTGCAAACTAAAGGAATTGCTTTCAAAGCTGAAGCTTGTAAAGTTTTTATTTTCTTCATATTTTTGTACTAATAAACATTTTTGCATCCTGTGTGGAAGAGGCTGGTTTCCAGAATACTTTGAGTAAGATGGTATTAACAAGTGTGTGAACTTAGTCTGACACGTCTTCTGTAAATAAAGAAGCTGCCAAAACAGTAGTGGGAGTAATGGACTAAACACAAGTATGAGACGGTCGTATGCACACATGCATCTGTTCATGTGGAACAACGTTAACTGCCTCTGGATCTCATGAGGTATTGCGAGTTTCTTTTGCTCCTCTCCTACACAGTGTAAATAAATACAACACCAATCTCTGGTTTGCAGCACTGAAACATACCCAGTTTTGTTGACAGCTCAAAAGACGTAGTGTTCTTAATTTTGAAAATGAAGAGAACCTAGGAGATTCTTTGTGAAGTGATGTTTTGACACTTTTGAAGTGTTGCTGTTTACAGCTCCCGAAAAATGACTCAAGAAATTACCTGTATCATTTGCTGTGTGGATTGTTGTAAAGTGTACATGCACTGAGGTAAATGTAGGGAATAAAAAAGGTTTATATATTTCTCTTAGGGAAGCTCACTTCTAGAGCGCGATCCAGCTCCGTACAAGTCAATGAGAGTTTAGTCGTTGACTTCAGTAGGAGCTGGATTGCGCTCCTAATGTACAAAGTAAATATAGTAACTTCATTAAAGTAACTCCTACTGCATTAGTATTTTATGCTGTATTTTCATATCTTACCAATGCAGATCTTCTATTGCTTCCAGTGTAGTGATGTACCATTTTTAATATAAAAAAGACTACACTTTCAAACATAGACGTTGTCAACCAGGCCTCTATTAAGATGAGTGTTTCACTTATTTCTAGTTCTTTCTTAGCAGTTAGCAAAGTTCATGTCTTCCTGTTCTTTAAAACAAGCAATGTCTTTTAAGAAGGAAACCTACATGAATGTTTGTTCAATAGCGGAAAAAAGAGATCTTGGTAGAAGTAGGTTTAGTTTGAAATATTAAAATAGTTTTTTTTAAAAACTAAACTGTGATCTGCATAGGTTAGCTTCATTTTCTCTAGTCGCATCACTAAATAGATCTAGAAATGCACTCGTGTAGGACATTTCTACCTGAAAAAAGTTAATCTTTTAGATCAGTACATTAAATTTAGAATTCACATCTTCTCAACCATGCCTGTACTATTAGTTCTGTTCTAATATATTTTTATTTGACCAGACTGAGGCTTACATGACTTGGTTATAATACGTACTGTAGATCTGTGTTTACAAAACAGCAGGTTTTGGGACTTTGCCTGATTACCAGTTTTCCAGTGTATCTTGGGAAAATCTGGGAGCTAGATCTTCCATTTTTCCTTTACAAGGACTAGGGAATCTGGAAAACATGTCTGCAGGGTGCTCCAGCAGCACTTGGGACAGTGTATTCTGGAATGTCTTAAAGTAGAAAGAGCTGGGAGGTAGAAGAATATGCAAATTTATTTCCGCATGTCTCTCTTAAGAGTGTTCTTAAACAAGATGCTACCCCACATGGCCACCCAGGAGCCGCTCATCCGAATGCCCGTCTGGAGCGGGGTGATGCGTGCTCCCGTGAGCCATGCAGCGCTACTGAGAAACCCGGAGTGCTCTGTGGGGGGCAAGCCGAAAAGGTCTGTGGCAACGTGTGACCACGCATCCCCTGCCTGTATGAACCGGAGTGGCCGGCCACACCAGCAGACTGGTCTGCTGCTCATTGCAGTGTGGGCGGGGGACATGGACTCTGCAAGTCACAGAAATTGGCCATGAGCACTGGGGGAGCCTGGGTTCCCTGTCCCAGTGCTCATGCTTGGGACATATCGGCTTCAAAGACCAGCCCAATGCACTTCCCCATGGTCTGTGGCAGGGGGAGTGTGTGGTGACCCGTTTGATCCCTCTGCACACGCTCCAGCCGATTGGGTTCTCTGTGGCAGTGCTACTCAGCCGCCATGCCTCCCACCCCAAGTCTTGCTCATTTAAAAACACCCTAAGTGATGTTTGAGAGAGACAGCCATGCGTTTGTTTAGTATTAACTAGGCTGTATGTGGGTACAGATGATTCTATAAAAGCAGAGGAGGGTAACCTAAACTTAGAAGGCCATAGTCGAACTGCCCCTCAAATACTTCCCTTGCCTGCAAGACTTCCTTTACCAGCTGTACTGAGCCTGGCACGGTCCAAAAAGCCTGGGCTCTGAGTCTGACCCAAATGTAACCTCACCCCTTGTGGAACAATGTAGAATCCTAGTGTTCTGCAGGGGTGGGAGATATCCGTAAGGTGATGACTTGTCTCATAACTTCATCCAGTGCTCTCCTCCTCCTATGGCTCCCTCGGCTCCTTCCAGAACACTCTGATATCATGTATTTCAGCAGAGGCTCATTCCAGGCTGGTTTGCAGTATGGCTTGGTGTGAACCCGAGTGGGTTGGGTGAAAGTTACATCTGACTCAGAATCAGCACTTGCATACAGGTCCCATCAGATTTGGGTTGGCTGAAGACCTCTAGAAGGAACGGAGTTGCAGGTTGCCCACCATAGACTTGGGGTGAACTCACACGTAACTCTGCTAAAATCTGATGTCCTGGAAGCTCTATAAATAGTCCCAGATGATTCCTGGATCACCGTTGCCTGTGAGTGAGGCACTCAGATTTCCAGCCCAGCTTTAAACTCTGATCTGATGTTTACCTCTGATCCCCTCTTCTTGACGCAGCTGGAAAACTTGGCTGTTGCATCTGGCCTTTGGTGGGGAGGGAGTGGGTTAGGGTGGTGGGTGATGAGGGACATTTTTTATCCTCCCTTTTTTATGTGTTGTTTTAGCTTGGATAATGTTGTTTTGTTTTGTTTTATTGCAAGCCGCCCAGAACTGCCTGTGGCAGGATGGGTGGGATAGCAAGTTTTAAAAAACAAGTAAATAAATAAATAAAGCAGGGCTGGAAATGGGAGTGTCTCACTCACACGCAACAGCGATCCGTGGATCATCCAGGGCTGATAATACAGCTTCCAGGGCCTCCCAGACATCGGAGTTATCAGGGTTATGTGTGAGTTCACCCTTAGACTCAACTTTGCAAACAATAGGGAGATTTGCAACCTTAGGAGGCCCTGATCCAGTGAAATACAATGTGTGGGCAGACTAGTAAGTGGAGTCTCTGTTGTCATTGGAACGCTGTGATTGCACCTGCTTTTATGTAGTAGTTTTGAAAGATGATATCTTAGTGTAGGCAGGTAACTTCAAATGCTTTGAACCAGAACTAAATTAGGGTGGTTTTGTTGGGCATGGAGCTGCTAAAAGTATTGATCCTAAAACGTGAAAGGATTCAGTGGCCCTTTTCTCAAACGGTAGACATGTTAACCCAGGCTTACTTGCCAAATGCACAAGTGTAGTAGCAATATATAGTATTTTAATTGAATAAGGCATTCTTTCTTTTATTAAATGGCTGTATGATGTTGCTGTACAGCGGTTGAATTTCCCAGATCTGGAAATAATGAAAATATTACAAATGTTTTTTTGTTTTTGTTTGTTTTTCAATTGATAGTGTGTATTGTATTCCACTAATGCCACTTTTAAGTGTTAAGATGATAGTATATACAAGAAAAAATGTCCTTCGTTAGTTTGTACTAATTTCTTGTGCCAATGGAACCTAGTGACATTGTTTGGTTTGTTTTATGTTTAAGCATATTACACAGCTTATTTCATAAATAACTATTTGGGTCACTTGTAGTTAGAACAGGTAAGTTAGTGTGGCTTGTCCATTTTTAATGATATCATTTTATAGATCATGTGACAATTAACACCAGAATCCTATCAACTATATATTACACAGTGTATATGAATTTTGGAATGAGTCCCATGATAATATGGGAAGTAATTTATTACTCTGTGTAGTAAGTTGCTGCTTTGTCATATGAATGACATTTCTGTAAGTATCATTGGTCCTGTGTTCTACTTCTGGAATTCTGTGCTAATCAAGTAGGACTAAATTTGGCTGATATGGTAGCAGTTTAAATGAAATGGCAAAACCCCTCCAAATCTCTTTAGTTGTAGAAGGAAAAAAGCACTTGGCTGGCAGAGGGAAAAGGAATGTTTTGCTAAGAAAAAAGTTTTGCAGTTCTAGCATGGTGTAAGTACTGATGAATTGATTTCAAGTTATCATTCTGTTTTATAATTTTAGCCACAATGCTCTGTTTCAAGAACAATCTCTAGAACTTCCATGTATCATGGTTGGATGGCGAGTTTGGGTGAGAGAGATGCTCAGGAAGGAAGATTTACAAGGGACTTGTTGTGAGTCCCTCACAACATTAAATTTTATTTAACACATATTAAAAATGTGTGCTGTGTTTAAATCTTTCTGTCAGTCAGAAAGATGGCTAATGTAACCAACCCCAGAACATTAGCAAAACAAAACTAACATGCTAAATGTGTTTATTGTGACCCTTTTCACAGACACTCTACAACTGATAAAATGGGTGTTACATTTTATTATACATGTTGCGGGGCACACCTTCAGCCCTGCAACATGTATAATAAAATGTAACACCCATTTTATCAGTGTTAGAATGTCTGTGTGAAAAGGGCCTCTGTATTAATGTTTACTTGTACTGGAAAAAACTCTTTTTACCAAGCGTCCGATATATTGGCTTTTACACTAAATGCAGTTCTATAAGACAAAAATGTAAAGAAGTTTAAATAACTAAAAAGCATAGAAGGAAGCTTGAAGTTCCCAAAAATCTGAACAATTTGTTCCTCTTTGTGTTCCACCTATTTCCCAAATTTGCTCTGTGGTTTCTAAAAACTAGCCAAATGAAATAGAAGATGCAAATATATTGTCGGTAGAGTTTCTGCTATTATGATGCATAGTTTATCTTCAGTGTATATTTTTCCTAAGTGTCGACAGTACTAAAACTTTATAGTGCTGAAGAGAATTTTATAGACATTTTCAGTTAATGTGTGCAGTACTCACAATATTTTTTAAAACTTTCAGACCCAATTTGAATGCTATCCTTGTGTGGTGTTGGATCTATATTGGTATAACTAACTTACTCCTTTTTGATGTCTGACTGAGAGCAGAATCTGAACAACAGAATGGTTTTATATTCCTATTATAGCAACACTTCGGAGTTGCTGTTTTTTTCTGTTTTTTTTAGATAAAAAAACGAAGAAAATTTTTAATCAAGTTCCATGTTTTTGAAATACTGAGATCTGACATTTATACTTTGCACAATGCTTTGCATTTTTAGGCTAGTGCTAACATGGAAACAAACAATATAAGTAGTAAAAAGTAAACTAGAAAGTTAACTCTTACACCTCTAGTATTGCTCGCATTGAGCATGACTTCAACTCCACCATTTTGGAGACAGAGGCAGAGCCAGAAGTTAGGAATGCCCTGTCTGGTCTGTGTTAGTAGGATGACTATCAATTGGTGACACCTGCCGAGGCAGTGGAGGTACTGGTCTCTGTTTGGGCCACAACTTGTGAATTAGATCCTTGCCTGTCCTGGTTGGTGAAGGCCACCAGGGTGACACTGGGGCCAATGTTGACGGGGGTGATCAGTGCATTGCTTGACGTTGGTGCCCTGGCGAATTACCGTCCGGTCTCCAACCTTCCCTCTTTTGATCCCGCGCAGTTTGGCTTTCGCCTGGGTTATGGCATGGAGACTGCGCTTGTGGCCTTGGTTGATGACCTCCTGGTGGAGCTGGACAGGGGTTGTATGACCGTGGTGGTTCTACTGGATCTATCAGTGGCTTTTGATACCATGAATCATGAGTTGTTGGTGACTCGTCTGCAGGACCTGGCTGGGGTGGACGGGACTATTTTACAGTGGTTCTATTCCTACCTCAGATAGATCTCAGTGGGTGGTCAAGCCGATTTGAAGCTCAATCTCAACAAGACAGAGGTGATGCTAGTGGTGGGGTCGATGATCTGGGGGAGCGGGAAGCCCCCTTTATTGGGGTGTGTGTGTGTCCATCCTCCATTGATTTCTTATGTGCGGAGTCTAGGGGTACTCCTGGATTCACAGCTGCGCCTGGATCAGCAGGTGTTGGCTGTGGCCAGGAGTGCCTTTCAGCAATTACTTCTGGTGAAGAGGCTCCGCCCATATGTCTTGGACTCTGATCTCGCCACTGTCTTCCATGCATTTGTTACCTCGAGGCTGGACTACTGTAATGCACTCTATGTGGGGCTGCCCATGGTGACAATTTGGAAGTTGCAGCTGGTGCAAAACGTGATGACCTGTCTGCTTACTGGGACGGATCTCAAGGAGCATATTACACCAGTATCCAACCATTGCGCTGGCAGACAATTGTCTTCCAGACCCGATTCAAGGTGCTGTTTTTGACCTATAAAGCCCTACATGGCCTGGGTCCCACTTACCTGAAGGACCGCCTCACTTCCTGGGCCCAGTCTAAAAACACCCTAAAATAAGCATGTTCATCTGCTACATCTCAACTTCATGAATGTTTCTCTGTTTCTCCCTATGTTCCCCTCTTCCTTGTCTCCATCCTAAATTGTAAATCCCTGAGCGTAGGGACTTGTCTTTAATAACTGTTCCGTGCCAGGCATATTGCCGCCCCGAGCTGTTTGCAGGAGGGGTGGGATATAAATATATAAATAATAATTATGAATAATACTATAGTGGCATGCCTTACATTTGACCTCTGGTTATAATGAGCCTGGTGACTTCCGCCCTCATTATGGTAATGTGTGCACATCTTTCACTATTATGAACCCTTCACTGTAATGACCAAAAGGACTAAGATTCCTAGAGATCTCTTTATAGTGAAGATGTATTGTACTCTTATGATTTTGAAGTAAAGTCATATTGTACCTGGCGAGATGCAGATGCTAATTTCCTTTTTGGAATTAGTGACCACAATAGGATCATATAGGATTTGATTTGATATAATAACAAAAGGGGGGAAGATTCTTGGCAAACTGTCTTGGTTCCCTGTTTGTTAGCAATTTTTCTAAGCAGCTTAACGGTATGCAGGACAAGTTACAATAGTTATATGTCGTTCCCAACAGAGCAGTGTCTTGAGCTTGAAGTCTTTGGACATCTAAGCCCTTTTCCAATGGGCCCGGGAGGAGCCGCGGTGCAGAGGGGATGGGTGTGTGCCATGGTGTGTCACATGGATGCACACCTATCTCCACCCACCTCCACTGATCTCCATGCATGGAGGCACCTCCGTTTTGTCCATTGCCTCCGTGCGTGGGGGATTGGTTGAGATGGGTGGAGCACGCACCCCCACCCACGCACCCCTACCGGCTGTCACATGGATGCCCCCCCCCCCAGTCACGCATGTGGGCGGGGTGGTGGTGTCTCATGTAAAAAGGGCCTAAATCTCTTCACAGCCCAAACAGAATTTCTCTCTAAGCAAAAAACTTTAAAACGTTGCTATTCTGCTTCAAGAATAATTTGAAATCTGGAAAACAGTGTTTGCAGCGAGAAGCATAAAGAGGTCGGTGTATACTTCATTAGACCTGTAATGAAAAAATCTTGACAAGTGCTGCTTCTATTGGAAGCCTGGTGTTTACCGAGATTCGTGCATCATGGAAAATATACTGGCTTTCCTGCTGTTTTTGCCATTTTCTGATGCTTTTCACACTGAATGGGGCTGCTGCAGGCTGGTCCCAAGCCCCATGAGTGTTCCACGCACACGCCCCTGGCAGCTGTAGAAATGAAAACCTGTCGACTAAGCACCGGGGAAGTGCTGGAAATTGCCAAAAGTGCTGTAAAACTGCCTTAAAACTGTTGTGAATTTCCTGGAAAGTGACAAAATGTCACAGAAAGTGATGAAAAAAATCCTGGAAACTGACAGAAAAAATGGTGGAGTCATGGAATCACTGGAAACTGATGAAGTACCAACGGACGGTCGAAAGTTTGGTATTTCCCTTCGGAATGTGAACACTTGCTCTTGTACTTCATCAAAAAGGAAGCTGAGTTGACTTGGCTACAATGGATAATGAGTAGGAGTGGTGGGCAGAGAAATATTGGACTGTCTCTTATACACATCTAGATGTGTATAAGAGACAGGTATTAGACAAGAAGTCAGATTACATGATTTCAGATTTTTTCAGTCCTTTCTTGACTTTAGAATCTGACTACGTTAATTCAGCTTTACAAAAGTGTATTTTTTTTTTAAAAAAAAATTGGCCTATGTCCAGAATCTGCTTTATTTATCCATACTTTCATAACAATGGAAAACTGTCTGAAGGAAGTAAAACTTTGAGTCTCTTCTCAGTCTCTCATAATTTATCTCACCCAAATTAAATTGAGCATTTTTTTAAAAAAGAAAAACTATATTTGCTAGTGTGGTAGTTTTTTATTTTCTCTCAAAATGTATCATGGTTGCATAGAATGTTAAGAAGATGATACATCTTCCAATTCTGAGAAACATATTTCTATATTTCCATTCTGTAGTTTATGGTCTATTAGTTATGGCCTATAGTTTACGGTCTATTGGTTTTCCTAGGCCTAATGTTGAGTGTTTCCTGCCATATAAAAATACATACTATAAAGCTTGGGCCCTACATATCTAGAAGAGAGTTTCCTCTCTTATGCTTCATCATGATCCCTAAGGTCAGCCAGTAGCACCTTCTTGTAAATTCCATAATTGCACCAAGTCTGTACGGTAAGGGCGTGTAGAGAGGCATTCTTGGTGGCTGCTCCACAGCTTTAGAACTTGCTTTCCCAGGAGGTTCTCCAAAGCCCTCGCCCGAGCATTTTCCAGAGGTAATGCAACACCTTCTTATTTGGCCAGGTTTTAGCAAGCGGGGGTAAGATTTGGAGGGCAGAGATTTGAGTTTTTATTTGGGATTTTATATCGTTAGCTGTTTTGACTAGATTTTAATCATTTTTGCCTATGGTTATGCTGTAAGCTGCCCTGAGCATTTGCGGGAGGGAGAGGTACAAATGAATAAATCTGAGAGTGGAGAGAGGGTATACTGGTGGGAACCTGGGATGACTTGAGCTGGGTGGCAGTGGCAGAGAAAAACCTGCACCGAAAAGCCAAAGCCTGTGATGACCCTAAGCGCTGGATCACTCCGCTTGAGTGTTAATGAAGAACACAGCTAGCTGCGAGAATTAATGTGAATTGTCGGACACGTTGATCATCGACACTTCAAAGGCACTTGTGGCCCTGGGTTCCTTCTGGGGCTACGCCTGTCTGAGTGTCACTCAACTGTCAATCACCTTGACACGCTGCTGTCCGTCCATCCATCCTCTGCCCCTTCCAAGGGGTCGGGCAGGAGGTGGGCCCGGCGGTGGTGAGTGGTGTGGCTGGGGGGTGGTCTTTGCAGACACGCCTGGTTGAGTTAGCCTGGCTGTGGACCACCCACGATGGGAACAGACCTTTTTAAGGATTAAAAAATGAAAAGATGGTGGATCACATTGCAGAACTAAGGATATGCTCAGTATGCCCACAGCAAAAGTGTTACTAGTAAAACTGCTTCACAAAGAGAAGTCTAAAAGAGGCATATAAGAAAAATAGAACTCTTAATTAAACTAAAAAAACACCATATTGTTGATAAGGGACCCAAACATTAGTTGCTTATGGAATGCTATATGTGGAACTCTTATAAAGTTTGCAGTTGTCCATGACCTAAAGGGTTTAAAGCAATTTCAGATGCACAAATACTATTTTCAATATAAATTCATGCTTAGACATCTTAGGGTATGATGACAGCGGTTAGTTCTGAGTTAGACTACAGAAAGCAAAAGGGTTTAATGAAGGTGTGGGTTTTGTGAGGGAATGGGAGACTGCAACAACAGTAGTTTGTAGCATGAAAGATGATACAGGGATTAAGAGCTTTTGCAATGTAGTATCTATTTACATACGTTCCTTACTTCTGAGCATAAAAATAGTTTTTTAATTTATTAACAAATTTTAATTTAAATTTAATTAAAAAAAAAGTTCATCTTTATTAAACATTTGAATGTTTCCTCCATTCTTTTGTGTAACGTTAAAGAACAAAGAATTACCAGTGTTAGTGTTTGGAGCATAATCATGGTGTGGGTAGTGTGTGGCAAACTTAGCTAAATTTCTTTTTCAGAATTATTGATCTATGCAAACTAAAAATGTTCTGCAAACTGAGAATTGTGATGGCTTCTACTCAAACTATTGAAATACAAGTAACTTGGTCACTGTTGTTCATAGGGTTTTTTTTTTAAATCACGAAATGCTGCTTTATGATGATGCAGGTGACAAAACATGCTGAAACCTTATCAGCCCTTTACTAGTGACAACATCTTCTGGCTGCATTTTACCCCAGGAAAAAAACAGTGAATCATCAGCTGTGATAGTGGAGGGGGGAGAGGGAGCACAACTCCCACTGAACCACTGGGTGAAATTGATCAGGCTCTCTTTCTCCTGTTAATTTTCACTCCAATCCATTCACTCTAGCCCAGGGTAAAATTGACTGGGGAAGGGAGTCTCGTTAATTTCATCAAGCAATTAATTGGTAACTGGGCTCCTTGCTCCTCCTCCCCTCCCTACCACCATAGCTGACCAGTAGGGGACGGGGAATTCCCCGGATAGATTCCCCCATTCTCCCTTTGTCAAATTAACCAGACTCTTTACTCTGGTCAAATTCATCCCTGGCTGGAGTATCTTGTTTAGAGGAAATTGGCTAAGGAAAAGGGGAGCTTGGGCAGTTTCACTGAGCCACTCAGGAGGTCTGGACTTCTCTGAAGTGACTAAAGGTGTTCACTGTCAGAGACAGGATAATGGGCTTAATGATCCATTGATTTGATGCAGTATGGCACTTATGTTCTTAATAGGGTTTACATTTTGGGGTTGTTTACTTACACTACAACAATACATGTATTTGTACAGTTTTGAGAATTTTCCACATATAGCTAGGAAGGATATACTAAATTTGTGTTGTCTTGTTGGCATATGGCAGTAAAAGCGCATAGTGACATGAACTTTTTTGACGAGACTGTGGATTTAAGCTACTTCCTGTCAGTATGGTGTTTCAAAATTTAGTGGTATGGCTTGGAACCTGATTAGGGTTGCCCTAGACAGAGAAGCTGATTAGTTTTAATGGACCATCTGTACAGTGACCCCCAAAGAAGAAAAATTACTGTGCACTCTTAATTGACTGTTTTTCATTTGCAAGTGACGCATGTGCTCTGTGGGGGAGCATCAGAATTTGGCATTTCAGTGCATCTAAATTCCTTATAAAATATGCCAGGTAATAGTTGTTATAGTCTGCTAATGTGGGATATGGTAAGTTGTATATAGCTAAGCTAATGAATTATTCAAACAGTTTATTTGTAAAATGGAAATAGCTTGTTCTCACAAAGTATCAACCCTTCTTAAACACAGGGTGATTTCAGAAGTGATGCCGTGAATGTCCACCACAGTCAACCTCCGTCAAATGCGGGGGGTGGTGAAAGCGCCGTGCATGTCTGTTTGCTCGCATCCAGATGTTCACCACAGTCAGACGCGGCCCGGGGTGAAGCTAACCACGCTTCGTGAGGTCAGGGTGGGAGGAGGCCCAGAAGTGCGGTGAATGGTCACCACGGCAGGGATGAATGAAAAGTAACTTCTGAATGGAAACCCACAGCCACGGTGGAAGGAATTGACCCCAGCCGCGGTGCCTTCTGGAGCTCGAACCGTGGTCTACGTCTCCACTGCATGTCTGTTGTGTTCCCCTGGCCCATGTTCTCTCTGATTGCCCCGGGTGGTGGTCACGATCCTGTCACTTCTGTTGGGGCCGCACGTGTCACCACAGCCCGCGGTGGATCCATTCACACCGGGGTGGGATTCACTGTGGTGAATTGGAACGCATCACTTCTGAAATCACCCATAGTTTATGTAACAAAGGATGTGGAGGAACTTCTTTTGGATATCAAAGTTATGCAGTTTACATACATCTCTGCTGATACCGGAAGCTGTTTATCATAACGTATTATTTCAGACTGTAGGATGGAGCTGTATGTGCTAAACTCAGGCATGAAATTTCAGATTGAACTCCAGGAGCCAAAGAAAAAATTCAGTCACCAGACTTTGTCCTGATACTAAACCATTCTTGCCCCATGATACCCCTGAGCCAGTCGCCAGCCTCAGTTTTCTGGGTGCCAGTAGCTCCCAGGCACCTGCAAACTTTACGCCCTGCTAAACTGCTGGGTTTTATTTTCCCTTATCTGTTGAGACTTGTGATAGAAGGGTCACAGAAATGAAGAATTAAATAAAATATAAAATAAAGAATAAAATATGTGTAGAATATGCTGAATATGGTGGTCTTGCCACCAGAGGCCCACAAACAGAAAGGAATAATATTTATTTATTATGTATTCCAATTTCTACCCTTCCCTTCCCGAATAGGCTCAGGGTGGCTTACAAAGTACGAAAACCTATAAAACAGCATAAAAAATCCCCTAGCTCCCCCATCCACCAGCCTTTTCTCTAACCCCTCCACCTGACCCAGTTCTTGGCTGGAAAATGCCTGGCCAAACAAAAAGGTCTAGTATCGCTTGCAGAAGATGCACAGGCATGGGTTTAGGCAGATCTCCAAGGGGAGGGAGTTCCATAATTGTGGGACAACCACCAAGAATATCTCTCTGCTTTGTCCTTGTTCTGAAAACTTCACGGGCAGATGGTACCCGCAAGAGGCCACTCCCAGCCGACCTCGGAGGCTGTGATGGAACATTTATTTATTTTAAAACTTTATACCCCAACCCTCTTAACCACAGGCAACCCAGGGCGGCTAACAACATAAAAACTGAATAAAATAAAATATCATGAAACATAACATCAATAAAAAAGAAAAACCAATCCCCTCCCTCACCAACCCCTACCCACCCCTCTCCCTCACCAAATGCCTGACGGAACAGCCAGGTCTTACAGCTCCTTCAAAAAGCTGGGAGGTCCGGGGCCAGACGGGCCCCCACCGCGGGAGAGTTCCAATGGCGTGGTATGACCACCGAGAACACCCTATTCTGCGTGCCCCCCAGAAAACCCAGGGGGCCTCCAGTGTGGTGCCCCTGGAAGACCTCAGGGGCCGGTCTAGGTCCCGGGGAGTGAGGCGATCTCGCAAGTAGACAGGGCCCAGACCATGTAAGGCTTTATATGTCAAAACCAACATTTTGAGTCGAGTCCAGAAGACTATTGTCAACCAGTGCAGAGACCAGAGCACTGGTGTAATGTGCTCCCGGAAGTCCAGTCCCACTAAGAGCCGGGCTGCCGCATTCTGCACCAACTGCAGCTTCTGAGCTGTCACCATAGGTAGCCCCACGTAGAGCACGTTACAGTAGTCTAGTCGAGAGGTGATACAAGCATGGATGATCGTGGCCAAGTCAGAAACCAAAACCAATGACCGAAGCCACCGCACCAGATGTAGCTGGCGGAAGGCACTCCTCGCCACAGCCTCCACCTGGAGATCCAGGCAGAGCTGCGTGTCGAGGAGCACCCCCAGGTTCCATACCTGGAAAGTCAGCGGAGGACAGATCCCATCAACCATGGGAATTGTCAGTTCCACCGACTTACCCACTACCATCACCTCCGTCTTATCTTGATTCAATCGCAGTCAGTTAGCCCTCATCCAATCCCCCACAGCTGCCAAACACCGGGGTAAGTACCGAGACAGGCGGACCTGGGTCTATTGAAAATGAGAGATATAGTTGGGTGTCATCCGCATACTGATGAAACCTCACCTCGAACCCTCTAATCACATAAGGGAAGAGGTAGTCTTTCAGAGACCTAGGGCCCAAGCTTTTTAGGCCTTTTATATTAATTGTGCCCAGAAAGCTATTGGCAGCCAGTGCAGACTCAGGAACACTAGTGTAATGTGCTCCTGACAACCCATCCCTGACAGAAGGTGAACTGCTACGTTCTGCTGCAGCTTCCAAACAGTCATTCAGCCTCATGGAGAGCATGACCAGGATGAGTGGTCTAGCCTTTGCAGGCTAGTCTAGCCTTGAGGTTACAAATGCATGGATGACAGTGGCCAAATCCAAATCTGATGAAAAAGGTTACAGTCTTCTCACCAGATGAAATTTGTGAAAGGCGCTCCTGGCCAGATGATTTATTGCACATGTAATCTTAGTTCTGGACTAGCAATGCAGATAATACAGGAACGGTGCATATCGGCATTTGCATATGCTTTTAACATTGGGAAAGTAAAACATCTGAGGGACTTTGACCCTGATCCCACAAAAGCTTCTGTGTGGTAGTCCAATTGATATTCATGCATCTGTGTTTTCAGCATGAAGTCTTTCTCAACAGGACAGGAGCATTCAGGTCCATAAGTATCTGGTATTAGTTTTGGTTGCAGAGAAAATTCTTCTGTGCTTTCCACAATGATTTTGTCTTTTTCTCTGAACCTAAAAATTTTGCAGGTTGATTTGACTTTCTTTGAGCAGTGCTTATGAGAGTTCTGTTTTATTTCTGAGCATGGAAACAAAACCAGGTTGCAGGGCACAGTAAAATCCTAGAATCTGAGTAATTCTTCTGATGATGCTTCAAAGAAGACTGGCAGTTGATATGACTGCTTTAATTCTTGTGAGGGTATATTTTTTGATGAATTAAAAACATCATGAATTTAAATGAAGATTTTTCAGTATTGATAGACTTTTATTTTTGCACACAGGCAGAGACACCAAATGATCTGATTTTAAACATGAAGATTGAAGTGCTGAGACCCATCTCCCTATTAAATTCGGACTCAACATTTTTTACCAAAATCCTAGCCAACAGGTTACAGCCCTGTATAAAAGACTTAATTTCCCCGGACCAAACTGGCTTCATATGCGATAGGATGGGCATAGATAATATTAGAAAAGTAGTCAATGTGATGTTTAAAATCCAGGAGGACAGGGCTCCGGCTGCAGTGATTTCTCTAGACGCAGATAAGGCGTTTGATCGTCTCGAATATTCATTTTTGATCAAGACAATGGAAAGGATGGGTTTTCAGGACAAATTCTTAAAATGGATTAAACTTGTACAAAAATCCCCTGCCTCCAGAATTATTGTCAATGGGGCTCTCACTGGAAAGTTTTTATTGAAGAGGGGCACAAGACAGGGATGCCCACTCTCACCCCTGCTTTTTAACATTGGATTAGAGCCGCTGGCTCTGGCCATAAGGCAAAACACTAGGATCCAAGGGGTGGCTGTAGGGGCAAAGCAGTTGAAAGTTTCGCTATATGCGGATGACACAATGTTATTCCTGACAGATCTTGAGCGGTCAATTCCAGAGGCAGTGGCCTTGCTGGAGCGGTTTGGCTCCGTGTCTGGCTTCAAAGTAAATTTCTCCAAGTCACAAATGTTCTTATTGAATGACCAGAAAATGACAAGGGAGGAGAGGGAGCCACTCCATTTCAAGTGAATAACGCGACACTGAAATATTTGGGAATCACTCTTTCAAAGAATATCTCGAACTTTTATAAAAGTAATTACGTCCCACTGCTGGAGAAGGTCTCTGATTTAAGATCCTCATGGGGGGGGGGAGTGTGCTGGTCCTGGGCAGGCAAGCTAAATCTGATTAAAATGATGCTACTTCCCAAACTACTATATACATTAATAGCCCTGCCAATACAAATTCCAGAAGACTATTTCAACAAAGTCAGTAAAATTATAAACAGTGTAATTTGGAAAAAAAAACAAGCCCCGAATCAGATGTTCAGTAATGCTGACCCCGATGGGGACAGGGGGCTTAAATCTACCTAATTTGAAATACTGTTACTGGGTGTCAATTCTGAGGGGTGTAAAATTGTGGTATGAAGAGGAGAGGGAATCTACATGGGTAGACCTAGAAAAACTATTTATATTCCCAAATACCTTTAGGAATTTACTGACAGAGGACCTTCCTAGGAGTAATCTTAGGACAAGGGGTCTGCAACATCCTTTTATAGGTACGGCTTTGAGAGCCTGGAAAAGATGCCAAAATAAATTGGATATCTGTTAAGGTAGATTCCCATACAAACGGATTATCTGTGAGGCCGTGTCCCTAAATAAGAAGGAAAAAGATGCGTTGGAGTGGTGGGAAAAAAAGGGAATATGGCAGGTCAGACATCTTTTTGTTGGTGAGGACATATTATCGAAAGACACATTACAGACCAAATGTCAAGAGCAGGTAGACGGTTGGTTATACTTAAAAATACATAGTTATATGACGCATACAGCGAATAAAGCACACTTCACAAGGGCCCCCCACGCTTTGGAGACAGAGCTTTTTAATTTTGCGCCACAGCGCAAAGTGTTTTCCCGATTATATTGGGTCATCTGTAGTGTATTCCATTATCCTGATGCGGGATACATAGATAAATGGGCAGATGACCTAGGATTGGTGTTTACAAAGGAGACAATGGCACAAGTCTGGTTGCATACACAGAAATGTGCCAAATCCCTTATGGTAAGAGAACCCCAAATTAAACTACTTTTCAGATTTTACTTGACTCCACTCTCCATACATAATGCAAATGGGGTATAGTGAATTGTGCTGGCGGGGGTGCAGTCAGGTGGGCTCATACATTCACCACTGGTGGGAGTGTGAGGTTATTAAGGGATTCTGAAAGGCTGTCTGGAGCAAGGTGGAGGAGCACACTCACCTGCAGTTGCCATTTATACCGCAGATTGCCCTTCTGGGGAAAAATTCCAATACCCCGGCATGTAAGGCAATGTTTCTAGGAGCTATCCATTGTATTGTATGTAAATGGAAGGTACCTGAAGGTCTGTCGATTATGGACTGGATTAGTAGACTTTGGTTCGTATTATCTATGGACAGGATTGCTGCAGGAATGCAAGAGAAGCTCGAGGACTTTGACACTACATGGATGCCAAGCTGGAATTTGATCACAGGTCATATTGAATGGGAAAAGACTGAACTTTCTATAAACCTGCAGTCAATATAGGAAAGCCTCGCCCTGGGACTGCCTGAATGGAGTTTATTGCAGAATGTACTTGTGTGTTTTTTGTGTTTCGGCGGTTTTCTGTATGGAAGGTTTGTTTGGTGTGTATTTTCCTTTTATTCTTTTGTGATGTATTTTCTTCCTTCCTTTCTTAAAAATTAATAAATATAATTTAAAAAAAAAAAAAGATTGAAGTGCTGAGTAGCTTCTGTCTTAGGTCCCACTGCTTAGTGAAAATAGCCCTTTGATGACATCGGTAGCCTCAACAACCATACGGCCCTCTCTTTTCCCCACAAGTTATACCAGTTTAGTCTTCTGTGGGTTTAAAAATCAATTTTAGTTAAATCAGTGAAAAACAAAATGTGAAGATTTTTTAATACACTTCACTCTGGCTTACCTATCCTGTGCTTATTTATGTCAACTCAATTTCCCACCAAAATTAATATGGGACTGACTTAAATCCGATAAAGGGAGTCTCCATTATGTATATAGTACCAGCTTCACTAAATCACTTTAAAAACAGTTTTTAGTTAAACTAGTGCAAAGTAAGTCTTAGTTCAGTTCATTTTATTAGGCTGATCGCCATACAAAAGAATAAAATACAAAAAATAAAAGAGCAGTTATCAGGCTAAAATTTACAAAGTAAGTTTTGCCTACGCGAAGCTTGCAACATGAATACAGCAACCACATAAATAATTGAAACATCATTATGATTCAGTAAAAAGAGCAATGATACTACGGGGGCCAATACGTTTTCTGCCCACCAGTGGGTCAATCCATTCCTGTCGCCGCAATAAATAAAATGGACACTCGAAAAAAAATGTGTTCAAATTTCAACACGATCTAAAAGACATGGACAAAATCTGTGTTCAAGTGGCATATTAGCATATTTACCTCTTGTCACCGCTGACTCTATCGTTTGAAACCAGGTAGAAGAAAATGCTCTGTGTATCTGAAAATTATCCAACTTCATAAGATATGGCTTTTCTTACATGTATAATTTATTGAAAAGTCTGGCGGTTTGCACAGCTTAAACCACAGGTTCCCAACCTTTTCCAGCCCAGGCACATATAACCCGTAAGTGTTTTTTTCTTCTTTTTTTTTCTTTTGAGGGCACATCTAACAGAGCTCTAAAATTGTTAAAAATACAACAGGCTTGCTGTTTCAAAGCTATACTTGACTCTGACCTGCATGGAGTTTGATTTTTGGGAGAAACCAATAACAGGACGCACCTTTTAGAGGCGGCTGGAAGGTGGTGGTGAAAGGAGGGGGAGGTTGCTGAGGCTATCACACTCTTCACAACTATATAGTCTTGACAACTAACTGAGATATGGCCTTGAAAGACCATGAGTCAGTGAGTGTATATATAATTATCTATATTTTCAGGGTAGACCTCGGAATTCACTAAGGTTTACAGGTTTGCCCTGACTCAATAGTTGGGAACTATTGTTAGGAACAAAGAGCTTTGTGTGTTAGTGTAAGAAATAGACTCTTGCATAACAGTTGGAGAGCAAATATACTCTAGAAGTGACATTTCCCTCTTACTGTCTGAACACCCAGTTTATGCTTATATCTATTTTGCTTTATTTTCTTAAATGACTCTTTTGTGCAACTGCTATAGAATGCTGTTTTTGATACAAACATGGGTACTGATTTCTTTTGTGTCCTTTTTACTGCAAAACACCTGTTTAGTTAGTTATTTAAAATAGTTTTGTTGATCTTTGTCATAACGTTTTGGAACAGCTGGTTTCAGAATTGAAATAGAAGTTCTGAGAGGAGAAACCAACCCATTAATCATGGCAAAATGACATGTAGCAAATTGCTGTGTTTTCCTGTACTAAAAGTTAGGCAGAAAGCTAATCTGGCGGCATTGGAGGAAAAGCTTCAAGTCCATTAGGGCTGCACTGAAGTGAGAGTTCCAAGTCCGTAAGGTTATGGAAGAGAGCCAGCTGAAGTACAGTACACCGAAAGCAGAGATTATATTTAATTATGTTGCATGAGATGAAAAGATAAAGACCTTGTTGACTAGGTAGCTAAGTATTAAGATCTGCATGATCCCAGAATGGGAACTTCCATGGACATGTAACAATTCAGATCTATCGAATGAAAAAATGCAGAAGCTTTTATAAGAAGGTAGTGTCTTGGGAGGAAGCTGTTGTGCAGGGTCAGATGTACGCTAGGCATTAAAAAACAATTATGTTAAAGATAATTAATAATGGTGTGTAAAAATAAGAATAAAACTTACTAGTAGTACTTATTCTTATAGTGCTGACTAGTCATACGTAGCGTATAAGTATACGTTTATTTGGGTAGGCAGGAAACTTCCTACCTACCCAAATATTTGCTTTGACTTGTTCTTTGTCTGCATTTACTGCTATCTATTTTATTATTATTATAAACCATTATATGGCTCTTTCAGAAGAGTCCCAGTCTTCTTTCCAGTTTTAACTACACTCACTCCAGTAATTGGATCCAGCCTGTTACAAAGCCACTATTGTCAGGGATCCATGTTGGCTGTGTTGCTGCAATTTGCAGTGATTTTTGCAGAATCGGCCAATCCTTGCAGTGACAGGCTGAAATTGCAGTGAAACTGCAGTGGGAGCTGTCTTCAGGATCTTTAAATACTGTCTCAGGCATTAACCTGTTGCCTGACCCCAAACTAAAACTGCTGCTGCAGCTGCCGTCTGTCAGGGATAGGGCTGTAGCGGAATATCACAGCGGTAGCTATTTCCGCCGAAAACAGCATTTCCGCAATTAGTGGTACGGCGTGGCAGAGGCTTTCATTCCACTAGTTTCATTCCGCTACTTCTGCAGTTCCGCTAATTTCATCCGCTACTTCCACAGGTTTCACAAAATAGCGGAAACATGACATTTTCGCTACTTCCGCCATTCCGCCAGTGCCACAAAATAGCGGAACAGCGTTTTTTCGAAATTTTCCGCAATTTTTCCACAATTCTGCAATTTGCAGAATGCCGGCGGAATTAGCGGAATGTTCGCAGAAAAGCCATGGTGTGGTGCGGGCAATTCCGAAATGGCGGAATGGAATCGCGGCGCAGTAACAGCTGCTGCCGCATCGGCCCTAGTCAGGGAGGTGTGACCATGACTCCTGAAGGTGAATAGGCCACTGGGAAATGAATTGCGGGTGTGTGTGTGTGGGGGTCTTAGTGCCCTGTGTCTTAGTGCCCTGTGTTTTGGTGAGGGATGTCTGGGGCTTTAACATAAGGTGGGAGTTCTGGGGTGCTGAAATACCAGAGGATTTGAGTGGTGTTTGATTACCAAAGTTGTCCAACTTGTTGAAAAAGCATGCTGGTAAGCAAATTTGTATGTATAAAATGTTGCTTAATTATGCAAATGTGAATGCTCATGATAAATTTGCAGTATTTGGCTTTACTGGTTGCAGAATTTAAGATTTTTTGGTGCAGTGAACACGGTTCCCTGACTATTGTTGCCTTTATTCATTCTTCTCCAGCTAGTGGCCTCTGCCCCTCTTGGTGCTCTTGCAGGTCTAATTTAAAAGCCCTTTGATTTGACCAGTTGTGTCCAGTTCCACTGGGGGAGGACCTCGTTAGGTATTTTCAGATGTGACACCCCCGCCTGTGTCCATTCTTATCCCAGCGTGGCCACAGGTGGGGGTGTCACACCTGCTCCACCAGGTGTTTACCATGGGCGGGAGCAGAAGTAACCCCGGACCATGGCAGGGCTTAACATGGGATGTGTGCTGGGCTCCCGGCCAGCGCACATCCTGTGTTAAGCCCTGGCATGGTCCGGGGTAGGCGTCCCCAACCCGTGGTAGAGCGGGTCATCACATTTCATGGCCCGCTGTACCTAACCCCAGCTTGTGGCGAGAGCAGTTCCGGGCAGGCGTAGCAGCCTCAGAGGCCACTGCACCTGCCCTTCAGAGAGGAGCCAGGGCTGTGCTAAGGAGCGTGGAGCCGTGTGGACTCGCGTCCCCCGCTCTCTCCCCGCCCCAGCCCTGGCAGCTGGAACGTTTGTTCAGCAGTCGGGCAGACCCCTGCCTGGGGTGAGAGGGCTCACCCCAGGTTGGGTTTAAGTGTGGCGGCTCACTGAGACATCACATGTAAAAATACCTATTGTCTCTCCAACTGGTAGAACATCAGCACATTCCTTTGTTTATGTTAGGCCTTTGAATGCACAGGTTGAAAGAAATCTGGAGACTGGTTTAGAGTTTAGAGAGCCCTTTCATCTTGAGGTCGTCGGCAAGAATCCCGGTGCGTTGCAGCTGGGTGTTTTCACCTGAGAACTGTTCAGTAGCCTCTGAAATGAATTAGTTGTCTGTCCAGTTTGGAAAACAGGTGTGTCTGTACTTAAAGAAAAAAAATTAGCGGCTCCACAGAGAAGACGAAAGTGAATGGACTTAAAAAGACTAAACTAGTTTTTCACTGCTGAATGTTTGTTGATGGTGCTTACCCTTATTTTGCTAGACTAAAAACTTAGATTTGTAACTACAACCTTCATTCAAGGTTACAAAAGATAGCAACAGCAAAAACTCCTGAGGTCTAAAATGTATGTAATAACTTTTATGGGCATTAAATGATGTAACTAGGAACAAAAAGTAAAGCCTACATGTATGAGGTTTTTTTTTTTCTTGTATAGGCATGAATAGTTAACTGGTGGGTTGTAGTTTTCCTTTCTGGTTTTATTTTGAAAGTTTACCGTGGCTGCTTTTTATTTGGTCCCCTTCCAAATCTTGGATCTGCCATTCTGGTAGGATACGGTTCCTACCCTCAGGTCAGTGAAAGAGTGAGGTCGGGAATAAAGGAGCTGAGATGAGGACATGTACTCAAGTACAAGGGATGGATCTGTGGTATCCAATGATCCGTCATCTGGATTGTCCCCTTCTTTCCCTTGTTTTGATCACACCTCTACTTCCAATACCTACCCTGGCCCATTGAACTTGTATTAGTTTTCAAAATGACCTACAGGAGGGGAAAGGTTTCTATCTGTGGCATACGAGATCATATCATAAGACCCACCAAATCCGACAGTTTTCAAGACATAGTGCATACTTTTTCTTAGAATGTAAGCACCTTAGCAGCCAGCTGCATACACTTTCCAGAGAATATTAACCTTTTTGTATTTGTTGGGTAGCTTTAATTATGTAGTAGTATTTTAATTTTATTTATTTTGATCTCTAACTCATCCTTTCCCTGTCCTTTCAACTGCTAGGTCTGTGGTAATAGCAATTTGAATTTGTAAAAGAATTTTAATCATTTTTCAAAGTAACTTGGAGACAAAGGATAGAAATACATGTGACGGCAGCGTCATGGCGGCCCGACGTGGCCTGGGAAGGAAAACCACGGTGGACACGGGCCAGGGTGCTGAACAAATGTGCCTGTGGCTGGAGTGCTGTCTCACCGCCTGCCCACACGGCTTGGGGAGGGCGGGGAGAAGCACAAATGTGAGGCTGGCTGACCCCACCCCCTTGCTGCACCTAGCACCCCAGCTCCCACCATGACGGGCAGCCATGGCGGCCTTGACCTTTTGGTGTGTGTCTAGATGGCGTGGGAGGTCGGGAGGGGGACGTACCAAATGACGTGGGAGGTCTATGGGGGATGGGGACAACAGTTTCTTCTCTGTGTGAAGAACTGTTGGAGGGATTGCTTTTTGGTGTGTGTCTAAAGCAATTCCTCCAACAGTTCTGCACACAGAGAAGAAATTCTCGTCCCCACCCCCTTAGACCTCCCACGTCGTATGGTAACTCCAGAAGAGGGTGATACTACTCTAACAGCAGAGATCCCAGAGGATGCTCCAGGTGGCCACCCACAGGTAGAGCATCCACCCAGAATAAACAAATGTCTTACCAGAAGCAGAACTCTGGAAATAAGGACAACTGACTGGATGTCTTTTCCAAAGCCAGAACCCTGCATAGGGGGTCGCCTATTAGAGCTCGCCCACCTATGGGAGGCAATAACCTCAGACGCATGGGTTCTGAACACAATAGCCTATGGATACTCCATAGAGTTCTATCGAACACCCCATCCCCGATTTCTCCCATCCTCGAAATCATCAAAGCCAGAAAAACACACCGTCATGATAAACGAGATCGGGAGACTGCACAAGTTAGGGGCAATAGAACCAGTCACAGATGGAGAAAAAACGTAGGAACTGATATGCAGTCTAAGACCTCAAGACCCTGAAGAAGTCCATATGAGTGCCCCAGGTCTGCATGGAAACACAGCACCCTATTTGTGGTGCCATAGCCCCAGGGGACTGAATGACGTCCATCTATCTCTGGGAGGCATACCTGCACATCCCAATATGCCCCAGTCACAGGCTCCGCTTCCTCTACGATCCTGAGCACTGACAGTACCGGGCCCTTCTCCAAGGTCTTCATAGTGCTGATTGCCAAGCTCAGAACGGAGGGCATCAACATCTATCCATACCTGGACGATTGGTCATCAGATCGCCATCACAACAGCAGACCCTACGGGACCTAGACCGAACCAACACGGCTTTGTAATAAATACAGAAAAAAGCCACCTCGTTCCCACACGTTCCCTGGAACACCTGGGCATGGTTATAAACACGGGACTAAATTGTGTTTTCTTGCCTCTACAGAGACAGGACAAGATTCTATCCCTTCTCCAGCAGGTGCTCCAGTGACCCACCTCCAGACTCAAACACCTAACAAGTCTCCTAGGGATGATGGTGTTATGCATCCACCAGATACCGTGGTCCAGATACTTCCTCCGCCTCCTGCAAACATTCCTGCACTAGTTTCAGCAACAGATATGCGAGGGACAAGACTTTCAAGTACATGTACTAAACCATGTAAAAAAGGCCATGGAGTGGTGGCGGGCACCCCACAGGCTGTCACAGAGGACCCCGCTGTCCGACCCGGACAGAAGAGTACTGACAACAGATGCATGTCTGTATGGTTGGGGGGCGGGGGCGCATTTGTGAGGGAACTTTGTGCAGGGGACTTCGTCACCATCAGAAAAGACAAACCGCATAAACTGGCTGGAGCTGAAGGGATTAGGCTTTCCCTCCTTCACTTCTCACCTCGGGTCCAAGGCTCACACATCCTCATCCATATGGACAACACCACTGCCAGGGCCTACGTAAACAACCAAGGGGGATTGAAATCCCGCTCACTGTTAAAAGAAGTGAACCTTCTCCTCCAATGGGTGGAGTCTTTATAAGGGCAGTCCATATCAAGGATCAGTCAAATGTGCACGCTGACTGGCTAAGCAGGCGGCGGATCGACTCAGGAGAATGGTCCCTATCAGGCACTGCCTTCGACGTGATCATTCAAAAATTTGGCCTACCGGAGAGAATCACAAGGTACCCAAGTTCCTCTGTCGCTTCAAACATCCAAGGACACTGAATTACGATGCACTCAGTGCTCCATGGAACCAGGGACTTCTATACACATTCCCACCACTACCGCCCATATCCAAAACTGTTGCCAAGTTATGACGAGAGAGAGCACAGCTCATCCTGGTGGCTTTTGGATGGCCTAGCAGACCCTGGTACTCCACTCTGATGAATTTACAGATAGCGCTGCCTCTCGTCCTACCAGTAAAAGAGGATCTTCTCATGCAAGGCCCTGTCTGTCACCCCAATCCTCTGCTATTCAAGTTAAAAGCGTGGAGATTGAGCGGTGATCCCTGAAGTATTTGCGGTACTCAAGGGAGGTTGTACAAACTCTCATGGCAGATAAACAAAAATCTAAACTTCCTATATACCAGTACGCCTGGACGACGTTTGCCATGTGATGTCAGAGCTGTTTTGTCGATCCATGCTCCCCGGGAATCAAGAATATCCTGCAGTTTTTACAAGGTCTGAAGACGGGACTTAGTCCTAATACGCTGGCTTCTCAAGTGGCGGCACTGAACAACATGCTGAACACTAGCTCTCAAGAGCGATTCTTGCTCCACCCACACATCCAAAAATTTCTCAGAGCCTCCAGACTCCGGTTGCCTCCTGTGGTCCATCACTTTCCTTCCTGGGACCTCAGCGTAATGTTACAGGCTCTCTTGAGATCCCCTTTCAAACCAATTCAGGATATTTCCATATACTTCCTCAGATTTGTGTGCTGTCTTCTTACATATATAAAGGAGAGTACACAGTATATATTTAAAAAAGTTTGTCTGCACTCAAGACGTGCAGAGTGAATTTATCATTACTATAATGGTGTGTGAGGTTGGTTACGTTGGTCAGTGAGATTGTTCTTGGTGTTAATGTATTCCACTTCTCCATTACTGTCTACATTTCCTTTCCTTTCCACTCCCCTGTCTCCCTCTCAAGAAAATGAGGTAGAAAAATCAATTTTCCTTCAAGAGGTTCTCTTACATTCTCATAGATGGGATAAGTGCATGAGCAGAACCACTTGGTGGTATGCCATGTCACTTTCCTGAAAGAAACCGAGATTTTGGAATCCTCCCACTATTATTTATGAAAATAAATAATAAAACATGTATTTTAAAACAGATTATTTTAATTTCAAATTGCACATAACGCTATAGGAGTAATTCTAGAAAATCCGTTTTCTGGCTTTACATGAGTAGGAGAGTTCCAAGCTCCCCTTTGTTGGACTGCTGTTTGTCAGCACAAGAAATTGACTCTTACCCTGTCTCCCTTCATTGTTGCCATTACCAGACCCTCTCCCCATTTGCCCTGCTGTCCATTAAGTTGTAAGTATAGAGTCGTGTGTGTATGTGTGTGTAAGTGGTAGTGGGAGGGAGGTATAAAAATCAGTGATTAAAAAACATCTTCAGAGGTATGCCATTTTTATATAATCTGAATTCTGATTCAGTGCTAAATGTAAATGATAAGTTCTGTATTTTATTAGGTTGGAAAATCATGTATTGATTGATACTTAAATATCCATCTGCTGCCTTGATCTTTATTTACTGAGATCGGAAAATGACTTGTGCCTTCCAAATAACTGTATTACAAGGAGACTTTAGAAGAGGATGAAAGTTGATTATTTTTCAGTGGTGAGGATGAGAAAAATAAAACTTAATGGTCTAGCTCTCTGTTTGGAGCGCACTGGGATTTTTTTTGTTTTTTTTTAAAGGCAAAAAAAAAAGAAGCCTTTTCTTGGACTACTTATGATAGACAAAGGCAGAGAAGCTTCTTTGTATTTTTTTTTAAGGTGTCAGAGGTAAAATAGAATTGTGATGTGTACATGGCTCGTTTTTAATAACCAAGTAACAAAAACCTACGGTTTAACAACAGAGTTAAGGCTCGTATACATACGATGATGATCCAAAAAGCAAGGAAATTCCACGTTAAGGCTGACACCTTAACTTGCACACCATTGCGGCACCACAGACCCTGAACACGAGGTCATACTGTCCATGCTCACAACTCAGGGGCCAGACACCCACAGTTTGCCCTTGAACTTTCAGCTGACATCCTCTTCATTTGCATGTTGAAACCCCCACTCTCCACTGAGCCTAAACAAATCATCCCTGGCATAGCTGCCCCCTCTCTGAAACCTCACAGTCTCTCCTGATGCTAAAAGTCCCACTCTGCCACTGCTGCCCTCTCCTTCCAAATCTGGAGCATCCCCTAAACTTAAGGAACTGCCACCAAGAACAGGTGCCCCCACCCCTCCAACATTCTCTCTTGAGCAAAGCAGTCCACCCACTCCCTGAAGGTACAGTTCTTTGTCTGGGAGTGGACTTCGACTCCAGGGATACAGGGACTTAGCGGGCAGCTGGCAACTGTGCTGAAGGGGAAATTTTTCTTAGATTTCTTCTCGACTAGAAAGTTTTTTGGAAAGAAGCAGCTCTTTAACAAAGGTGTTCCTGAGGCTCATGAGGCTTCTGGGGCAAAGGGTTGCTATTTTTTTGTGGAGCGGGGTGTGTATAACACTAAGGAGATACTGGAAGGAGGTGAAAACATTGTTGCACAGGGAGAGCATTTGGTTAAAGTTGGAGACTGGGAATTCAGCAGGAAAGGAGCACCTGTGCCTGGAGATTGCTTAGGATGAGAGTAGACTGAGGATTTTGGGGAGATGGAGCAGTACAAGGAGGGAGTACATTTGGAGGGAGGGATAACTGTATCAAGGTGTTACTGTAGTTAGGGGATGGAGACTTGTGGTCAAGGCAGATTGGATGTTTGGAGGAAGGAGCCAGCTGTCTTGGAAGGGGTTTAGGCTCACAGCACGCAGTTAGACGGCAGAGGACGTCTGTGATAGGAATGATGAGTTTCTTGATTGCTTACAGTCAGGACAGGCTCTGGGTTTGAAGGTAGATGTGCAACAGGAGATTATTTAGTTCGAGATCAGAGTGGGAGTTTTGGGGATAAAAGGGAGCTCTGCTGCAAGACAGTTTGCTTGGGCTCACAGAAGACTGTGAGTTTTCATAGAGGAGGCAGCTGTGCCAGGGAGGATTTGTTTAGGCTCAGTGGAGAGTGTGGGTTTCAACGTGGAAATGAAGAGGATGTTGGCTGGAAGTCCAAGAGTGAACTGTAGGTGTCCTGTCCCTGAGTTGTGAGCATGGGCAGTATGTCCTACTGTTCAAGGTCTGTGGTCCCACAAATGGTGGCAAGTTAAGGTGTCAGCCTTAGCGTGGAATTTCCTTGCTTTTTGGATCATGGTCATATGTATATGAGCCTTAACGCCGTTGTTAAACCGTAGGGTTTTCGTTACTGAATCTCTTTGCTTTTTGTAAGGTGTTTCTTCTGTGAAAATGCAGCTATAATAATGTGTTCCATTTCACAAAGATCACATCCTGGCCTGTGCATCCCCCACGGCCAGAGGTGCACAATACCTCACGCACAGACACACAGAATGGCACCCTCTTATTATGCTGGTAGGAGGAAGCATTTGGAGAGCTGTTCTGCTCCCTGAGATGGGGCCAGGTTACATCTCAACTGATGGAAAACGTACCGTGTGGGTGCAAGCCTCAGAATGGACCTGCGCCTGACTCTGTTTTAAGGTGGTCATACCTCCCCTTTAAAAGAGGACACTTATGAAAAATACATGTTGCAGGGCTGCATTGGTTCAGTGCAGTCCTGTATCATGTATTTTTCATAAGTGTCCTCTTTTAAAGGGGTGGTATGGCCACCCTACCCTGCATCCAGGTGCTGAAAGAGTCTGCAGCATGTTAGCAGCAGTTATAAGGACAACCTCCATTCTGTCTCATTGTCTCCCTCCATTCGCTTTTGGATGGAAGGGGCTGTGTATACTTCTCCCAGCTTCCCCCTGGCAAGGTGTCATCAGGACATATCCGTGCTTCCCGCCTACCCCCTTGCAATAGGAGAGCCCTCTATTCCAATTGGACTGGTGTCTGTGTTCAGTTTCGTCCATGCACTGTTGTATCACTGGACCCTGTATGTAAGGGGCAAGAATCTCTGCATTAAAAGGCACAGCCCTGTGCCCACCCCCTTGTGCACAGGAGAGCCTTGCAGTGGAAGAGGCCATGGGGGTTCCGCAGGGGGTGGGAGTAGGAGTTGGGGGAATCAGGGTTGGTCTGGGGAACTTGTGCACGGGGCTGGGAGTAGGAGCGGAGATGTGGAGGGTCAGTGGGGGGCTGGGAGTAGGAGCGGGGGTGAAGGATCAGTGGGGAGCTGGGAGTAGGAGCGGAGGTGTGGAGGGTCAGTGGGGGGCTGGGAGTAGTAGCGGAGGTGTGGAGGGTCAGTGGGGGGCTGGGAGTAGGAGCGGAGGGGTGGAGGGTCAGTGGAGGGCCGGAGAACTTGCACAGGGGGCTGGGAATAAGGAGTGGGGGCGATCATTGTGGGGCTGGAGAACTTGGCAGGGTGGAATCCAATTCTTCCCTCCCAGACCTGATTTTCTCGATTCCACCTGGTTCGACCGTTCCTCCCCCCGCATCTATGCCTCCTCCCACAGCCTATCCCTGACACCCCAAACTCCCGCCACTACCTTCCACCTCCCACAGAGCTTCCCCAAGGACCCAGGCTGGAGGCTGGTAACCTTTCCCCACCCCCCACCCCCGGGCTGGCTACCCCCCTTGAAATAAACTTACTGTGTGTATAAAAGGCTTCCTCACCCACGCACACTAGAGTGAGTGAGTGAGTCAGCCAGCCAGACAGATGCCCTCTTCTGGCTCTGCTGCTGCTTCTCTCAGATTTGCTTCCAGAGCGCATGCGCCCCATTTTGTTATCAAAACAATCATGATGATTGGGTTTTAAGACCTTAATATCTCTACAATGCCTTGTCGAATAAAAATTCCCAAAGCATGCAGCACGCCAAACTGCTCTGATTTTTCCAGCACAAATATAATACATAGGCAAGAATCTGAAAGCACTTATGCTACATTAAAAAAAATAAAAAATGATCGGATCCCACTGTAAAAATGCAAACTTCAATCCCTTTTTAAAATGGCCATAACCTTTTTGTTTCAGAACCAATTTTAACAATATTTGGACACAATGTAGCCCTCACCACAACAATAATCTGTGAGCCCTTTCACATCCTTAATATCAAATGCTCCCACTTTTATAAACAATAGAATGTTTGTGATTTTAATCGAACTTCCAGTTCCCCTTAACTATACAGGCACATCATGGGTGCCTGTATAATCTCTGGCTTTGCTCTGCCTTGGTCAGATAGAATATCTATTTCTCATTTGACTTTTGTGAAGCTTGACATGAGTTTCACTAATTATTTTGAAGAGAATCTATTGGAGTTCAATGCTGCTTGCTCTTCTGTTTTTTTCTGCTTTATTTCATACACAGTTTTTGTGAAACAGAAGGTGGTGTGTGTGGCAATATTTTCAATGGGAAATCCTTTTAGAAAAATTTGATTACAAATATACGTATAAATTATGTTAGTTTAAAGAAATAAAATCTTTGCAACAGGCTGGTACATGCAGCTGTTTGTCACAGAGCTGATTCTTCCTGAAACTTCAATCAGGCACGAACTGCTAATATTGGAGCTCCCAGCAGTCAAAAATGTTTTCCAGGAACAGTACTCCAAATAATTCTGTTTTCCAGCCACCTGAGGGTTGTGTGTGAAATCAATGAAAACCTACTTTGTGTTCCTCCCCAATGACTTCATTGATTGCATCAACATGTAGTGAGCTCCTGTCGACATTGAAATCTTCAGACATATATCAAGCTCTCAGATTCGAATGTGTTAGGATTGCATAGAAAGACAATGATGGCAGAACTTTAGGATTTCAGGATTCTAGATCGATATCTGGGTACTTCCCAAGACCGATGGAGACCATGGCAAGTTTTGCAGACAATAGTTTTTGCTCCCTTTTTACTGTCTGATTTGTTGGCCATTATGGGTAGAAAAATTGATTGTAACGGAGTAGCTTGTTTGAAATTCTCCGTCTACAATAGAATCTCCACTACCGGAATCTGACTCCACCTTGCCTGAGGAAGGACTCCTTTGAGGTCCGAAAGCGTACTCATTTCCACCAACAATAGTTAGTCCAATAAAAGATATTATTTGAACTACTTTGTTTCTCACCTTTGTTACTCAGGACCAACAGTGCAATCACACTCTCTCTGAACTCCAAAGTAAAAGGAGGATTCTTCTTGATCTCAGCAGGCTTTATATCATGCCTACACCTATGGGTAAAAAGAAATGAGACAGTAGCCCATGTTAGCTCACAAGTAGACCACACCATTTATTAGGTGTTTGCCAGATGTTTGCCCGCACCAGACATGGGGCTGCCACCTAGCCTTCACGCTTTGTGGTGTCAGAGAACGTGGAGCCTGCGTGCAGGTGAATACTGGCTAATGTGTGCCCACGAGGTCGCTTCCCGTCAGGCTGTGTGCAGCCTCACCTGCATATTGGCCCACCAACAACACAGAGTTGCGGGTGAAATTCTCTCTCTCTCCTCCCTTCTGCTATCTCCCTCGCTAGACAGCATTACTACGCCTCCCGCATTGAGTCCTGTTCTTGGGTCCCTCACCGCCTGTTCTCCACCCTTGACTTCCTCCTCAAGCCCTCCTGTCCCCCTTCTCTCTCTTCCCTTTCAGCTCAGGATCTTGCTTCCTCCTTCACCTCCAAGATACACACTCTGCCTCGACATTGCTTCCGGCTCCACTCCTCTTCCTACTCCCTCCCCCTCCCCCTCCTCTCTCCTGTCCTCCTTCCCTCCTGCCTCCCTTGAGTAAAGCTCCTCCCTGCTCTCCTCCTCCAACCCTTCCACTTGCCCCCTGGACCCCATCCCATCCCGCCTCCTGACCTCCATTGCTTCCACTGTCGCTCCTTCCCTCCTGTGCATCATCAACCTCTCCCTCTCTATTGGATCCTTCCCCTCCGCCTTCAATCATGCCACTGTCTCTCCTATCCTCAAAAAGTCCACTCTTGACCCCTCTGACCCTTCTAGCTACTGTCCTGTCTCACTCCTTTTGCTTCCTCTCCGCCAACTCCTCTCTTGAGCCCCTCCCATCCAGCTTCCGCCCTCTTCACTCTACTGAAACTGCTCTCACTAAGATCACCAATGATCTTCTTGTGGCTAAATCTAATCACCTCTACTCTATTCTTGTCCTCCTTGACTTCTCTGCTGTCTTTGATACTATTGACCACTCACTCCTGCTGGACTCACTTCACTCCCTTGGCTTCCGTGGCTCCATCCTTAGCTGGTTCTCCTACCTCGCTGACTACTCCTTCAATGTGTCTCTTGCCAACTCCACCACCTCCTCCCTTCCCCTCTTGGTTGGTGTTCCCTCAAGGCTCTGTCCTTGGCCCTCTCCTCTTTATCTACACCTGGTCCCTAGGCAAACCCATTGCTTCCCTTGGCTTCCAATATCACCTCTACACTGATGACACTCAACTCTCTCTCTCTACTCCCTCTCTGTCTTTCTATCTATTCAAGTTCGCCTCACCAGCTGTCTCTCTGACATCTCTACCTGGATGTCTCAACGTCCACTCAAACTCAACATGGCTAAAAATGAACTCCTTATCTTTCCTCCTCATCCTTCCTTTCACTCTTCCCTGTCGATCCTCATCGACGGGGTCACCATCCTTCCCGTCCCCCAAGCCCATAACTTAGGCGTCATCTTTGACTCACCCCTTTCTTTTAAACCCTACATCGACTCTTTTGCCAAATCCTGTTGCGTCTCCCTCCATAACATTGCTAAGATTTGCCCTTTTCTCTCTGTCTCCTCTGCCAAAATCCTTGTTCACACCCTGGTCATCTCTCGCCTCGATTACTGTAACCTCCTTCTCACTGGTCTCCCCCGCTCTCACCTTTCTCCCTTTATCTCTGTCCAAAAGTCTGCTGCCAGGGTCATCCACCTCGCCTGTTGCTTCGTCCACGTGCAGCCCCTCCTCTTCTCTCTTCACTGGCTCCCCTTTCCTGAACGAATCCTGCACAAGCTCCTAGTCTTCACCTATAAAGCTCTTCACAACCTTGCTCCCCCTACCGCTCTGCGCTAATTTCCCTCCGTATTCCAGTCTGTGAACTCCACTCCTCCTCTGTCCTCTCTCTTGCCCTCCCACATCTCCCCTGCTTCCCTAACCGCCTTCGTCCCTTCTCCCTAGCTGCCCCCCCATGCCTGGAACTCCCTCCCTGCCCACATCTGCCATGCCCCCTCCCTTTGTACCTTCAGATCCCGCCCCAAGACCCACCCCTTCCGCTCTGCCCTTCCTGACTCCCCTCTCCTAACTCCTGCTGATACCCTCCATCCAATTATCTGAGGTCTGTGTGCTCCTATCCTCACCACATGGACCAGTCAGCCATCATTCTCTATGTAACCATGCCAAGCACGTGCACCTGAGACCTTGCATCTTTGTGAATGTAACACTCCTTGTCTCTCCCTCTGCTTCCCTTCCATCATCTCCCCCCGCCCCCTCTCCGTCTCTCAGATTGTAAGCCTTAGGGCAGGGACTGTGTCTATTCAATTACTTTGTAAAGCGCCAGGTACGTTGCTAGTGATCTATAAATGCTTACTACTAATAATAAAAGTGTAGCGCAGTCTGAGGAGTGATCACATCCCTCCCTCCCTCTGCTCTTGCTCTCACTGGCACCTGGAAGTGCAATGTGCACCAAATTCAAGCCTACGTTGGGTGAGGACATCCTGGTTTTCAGCACGTGCCCAATGCTCAGCTCTACACAGGTACCAGAAGAGCAACTGCCATTAGGACATCATGTATCTGGATGACAGTCAGTTGAGTATTGTAAGTTACTGCACTGGGGAGGGGGGGAGGAACACAACAACCATTCAGTGGTATCTAAGTATGTGGCATCTACCAGCAGTGCCACCTCCACGACGGTATCGCAGAGCGCTACTGCATCAGTAACATCCCCCCACAGCTGCCCACCAGAAGGGCGTGCCCTGGAGAAAGGAGGAGACAAAGGCTTTCATTGCCCTGTGGGGGAGGATAAGGTCCAGTACCAACTCATAAAGTGCTACCGGAACATGAAGGTGTTCAAGTGCACCGTTGGGATGCACCGGAGTCATGAGCCAGTGCTGGCAGTGGACCAAGGTTCTCCAGAGGCGGTACAAAGAGATCAAGGACAATAACTGTAAGTCCAGCCATGGGAGGCAAATTATGTCCTGTTTCGACCTGCTGGACTGGTTCTTGTGTCTAGATGGAGCCATTGTGGCATCCTGCCTCTACAGCAGCGCCTTTGCCCAGAATGGATACCCCTCACCCCCAATTCTGTTTCAGCTGCTCCAGCTCCAACTGCTCCCTCCAGTGAAGATGTCTGTGCCCTTCCTTGACTCGGAGCTAAAGCCTGACAGTGAGGACATGGACACTGTGACTCCCCACCTCTACCCCCTCAAGATAGGAAAGAGCCAGCCTCTGTTTGTGGCACCACCAGGGGTGCAGTTGGAGGGTACAAAGGTCCTGAAGGCCACGCTGATTGTGGAGGCAGGGGATACCAGTACGGTAATACATGTGGGTGGGGGGATAAGGGGGCTCTGAGGTTGCACAGCCATAGGAGGGTAGCATCCAAGTATTGCCATTCAGTGTCCTGGATGTCGCTCTTTACTGTGTTCACAGGTGGCAAGGAGAGCGAGGGGGAGCAACAGGAACAGCTCAGGACACAGTGGTACTGGGTGGGCACAGTATGCCCAGCAGGTGGGTGGAAAGGCACATGGCAAGCTTGTGTAGGGTCAGAAGCCAAACAGGTTGGTGTGAAGGGTAGGGTGATATTAGGTGCGACAGGCAGGGGACACCACCAGGACAGGAAGGCAGGAGTGGGGCGGGCCAAAATAATGGCCTTCCATGTTGTCTTGCTATAGGTCTGCCATTGCAACTGGTGTGGTTCCAGGCACCATTAACAGGCATTCAGTGGAACTGGTACCTGTCGGCTGCAACTGGCATTGCAGGGAGGATATGATGAGGGAGCTGATGGTGGAAAACACGTGGCAGGTGGATGAGACCCAGGATGCCATTCAGAAGATGGCCTGGGTTCAGAGACTGTTCCTGTGGCAGGATGCAGGGCCCTTGCTGCTGAGGCCCGTCTGGACTGCCGGCAGGAGGAGAGGCACCACTGGCAGCAGCTGGAGTACTCCAGTAGCTTGCTAGAGAGGGCAAGGGAGAGGATGGAATATCTTTCCCGGTCTCTGGATATCCAGCACTCCCTTCTCCCGCATGTAGCTGCTGTGAGTGCAACAATTGTTGGTCACGGCTGTATGACATTCGGCTGCTCCCAGAATAAGGACACTGGCTTGCCGGAGCCAATTGGGTAGGGGGAAGTTGTCCAAGGCTGGCTGACCAGTCTTACAGATATTGTGCAGAACACAAGTAGCTGTGGTTAGCACAGGAGCAGTGTCTATCTGGAAATTGACCAAGCTCGTGATTGCTCTCCAGAGCTGTTTCAAAATCCCCAAAGCCCTCTTCACAGAGGAGTTGGTGGCACCGAGCTGACCATTAAAGTACCTTTGGTCTGAGGTGCAGGCCACGCTGTAGGCCTTCATAAGGGGGTAGGTAGTCCCCCAGAAAAAACAGGCTTCATGAGCACCCCCTCAATTCATCGAGTGCCCCTATACAGTTTGGGAACTCCTCCCACCAAAAGCTCTCTCTCACCTCTGTGTGATCAACCATCTGCACCAACTGTTCCAGCAGCACCTCTACTATTGTGATGCAAACTTCAACAAAGATGGCACCCACCAAATTCCTGGGTAACAGCGCGGCATGAGTCTGGAGCTTCCAGATGGTGAAGGCCATGTGCTTCACCACTGGGCTGGGCAACTGCATCACCGGGTACTCTTTCTTCAGCTATGGCCGGAATATTTCAGCTATCTACAGGATGAGAGGCATCCTGGACATCTTGAAGTTGGAGATCCACTCACCATCTCCCCATGAGGACAGTCTCCCATCAGTTTGTGCTTTTCTTCTTGACCCAGACAATCCTCCCACCGGGTACAGCCATGCACAGGGCATTGGTGAGTAAACACGTCTCCTGACAGGTACTGCTCCGCACGCATCTGTTCTCCTTGGAGGGTATCCATCCTTGCCTGCAAGGCCAGTTGTCACTGGAGGTTCCTTACTGCGCTGAACCCTGAGCCGGCTCTGTGATGTGGTGTACAACACTAATGTAGGTATTCAAGGTCATGGTCTGGGGAATGGTGTGTGGGAGTGGAAACCAACTCAGGTATTTTCTTACCTTTTGAAAGTAACAGTTTTATGCTCGAAATTGGCACGAGCTGGTCTTTCTCCCATTGAGAGAGATTTCTGCTAGTTGTCTGTTGGGGGTTTGCAGATCAACGGAGAACCTTTCTGTGCCTAGCAATTACCTTGAACTAAACACTGCAGATGATTTGCACCTACTGGATCACTTGCAGGCTTGCTTTTGCAGCGATGAGGAGGACCTGCAGCACCCCTAGGTTCTTCTGGCTTCGTGGCTGTGTGACAGCTGGTGGAGCCTGCATACAGTGCACCAAAGGTTTTGAGCAGCTTATACACCTGGGTGGGTGCCAGGGTAGGATTGACTGTGTGTCTCACGTAACCACCTGCTGGCCACTATTGGGTACTGGTCATCACATGATTTTTATTTATTTTATTTTATTTCTTGTCATTTTTATGCCACCCCCCTCATGCCCACGGCATCTCGGGGCGGCTAACAATATGATGGGTTGCACACCTAGCTATTGGTTGGAAAAGCTGAATGTGTTTCTGTCCTGCAGTGGGACTGTAACCCATGTCACAAGCACATAATGGATCTTACAGCTGATAGCACCAGGGATGCATGAAATCTTTTAATTGAGGGACAGTGGGGTTGAACTCCATGTAAAGAAATGGCAGTTTGTGGGGAGCCTGCTAGGCAGTCAAGGTCGCTGTTTGGGGAATGGTGTGGGGGAGCGGAGCTGCCTGTTGGTTGAAACCAACTCGCCTATTTTCTTACCTTTTTGACAGTAACAGTTTTATGCTTGTAATCGGCATGAGCTGGTCTTCCTCCCATTGAGAGAGATTTCTGCCAGTTGTTCTCTGGGGGAAAGCCCAGTGGCCTTGGCTTTATGGTGCTCTGTGTTGTGGCTGCTTCTGGTACAGGGTACGGAGAGGTTGGGGGGGGGTCATGGATACCCTGACCTTGGCTGATATTTGGGTGAGGCCTGATGTACCTTGTGAGATGTCCAGCCCATACTGTGACACTGGTTATGCAACCATACGGCAGCAGATGGACATCACGGGCTTCAGTGTCTGCCTGATGGAGTGCAGGCACCGCACAACCATGCTCAGTTCCAAGTTCAGCAGAAGGCAAGAGTAGGAGTCCTGGAGGAGATGAGAGGATGGGATGCAAATGAGACCATGATTTTCCTGGGTGTGTTAGCCCTTCCTGAACGTGGCCTGTTCTAATGGAGGCTAGACCTTTCCTGCTGCTTTTTCTCATCGCTGCCCTGATGAGGTTACCTGTGTGGCCACCGGGAGTGCCTTGATCGGATACTGGAGCTGAATCTCTTTGGGGAAATGAGTGACTTGAGGTACAGGAAATGTGAATTCACTGAAAGAGAACTTGTTGCCCTATATGAGGTTTGGACGCTCCTGGATGTGAAGGGCACTACAGTGAGGGGGGATGTTTTCAGCCACCACTATATGGGCATGCAGACGGTGCTGGAGAAGAGGATACAGGAGGGGCATGTGTGAGTGGGCAATATGTGAGAAGGTGGGATTTCCCACCCTACAGCAGGTGAGACCCCAATAGAATGGTGTGCTGCTAGCTGCTAGTGAGCTGTGAATTCTGCTGTGAGCAGAGGGTTCAGGGAACGGTCTCACAAGCAAAGACTGGTTGCTTGGGCTGATGGCTGTCACTTTTATTTTTAACTTTCACTTTTTTGTTCTAGGCACTTAATAAAGTATGTAATTTACTCACTAAAGTCAGCATCCTGTAGCTAGCCTATGGTTCCTCTGGCTAGCCAAGTGCTGGCAGGTGTACAGCCCAGTATACACCTCCATGGGTGGGCGGGGATGGCTGGGGCTGGACCACCTCCTGAAATCATGGGCTGGAAGAGGGAAACTGCTGGTGCGGCATCTTGTTCTCATGGTTAACAGTGGCTGTGAGTCATGGTAGGGGGCGCAATACTGGGAGGGGAAGGGGAGCTGGAATGGGGTGGGGAGGAATGGCTGCCTGAGTGTTGGGTTTCTTGGGCTAAACCTGTGAGTGGGAGATGAGTGGCGGCTACCCGCATGCTTGGGAAAAAAAACCACAGTAGGGGGCTGCCCGTTTGTTAGGCCGCACATGCTAAACACGTGGTTGAACAAGGCTCCATGGACCAAACACGGACTCTGGCAGGCTAACATCTCATTTGCTTTCACCCTTTGAGTAAATTAGAGATTAAATGAATATGCAATTCTATATTTGTGATTGTTGTTCATATTATTATTCTTCATTATTATTCAGATAGCCCTACAAATATCCAAACAAATATTTGTCACTGAAACAATATTAATTAATTCATGGACTTTTCTGGAGCTTTTGACATGATTGCGAGAGTACTTCTTTGGAACAAGTTAGGTAAGATTGGGATGGATCCCACGTTCCTGAACTTGATGATGGCATATTATGCCGACACAAGAACAAGCGTAAGATATGGAGTTAAAGGAGAAATGACTGATTTCCCCCCCCCCCCCCCCCAAACCGTGGGCTTTGTCAAGGTTGCATGTTATCACCTACACTCTTTAATTTGTATTTGGATGATTTATCCCTACAATTAGTAGAGTCAAACTTTCGTCTTCCATGATTGATTGGGTGGGGGGAGAGGGATTGGCCTGTTCTACGTGGACAATATAGTCCTTATCTAAAGTGGGTCTTCAGAGACTCCACAATTGTTTTTCAAATGATTGTACACAGAATACTCTAGGAAATTAATGTGCAGAAATCAAACGTCATGGTATTTGGAACAAAGAGGACCCAGGAATGGTATATAGATGATAAGAAACTAGAAACGGTCCAAAACTTCTCCTAGCTTGGGTTAACTCTGGCTACCTCTTTGTCTTGGGTACCTCACGATCAGAAGATAGCTATAAAAGTCTCTCAGGCGATGGGTGATACTCTGACTTCTTGTAATAGGACAGCAAAGTGTTCCTGTGTGGAGGCACTCAAGGTTGGAAGAGCAAAAATGGAAGCAATGTTGCTTTATGGTGCTGAATTCTGGGGATTGGATCCAAAAGCTTTGGAGATTATAGAAAGAATCCATGCAAATTTTCTTCAGAAGATACTGGCAGTGCAGAAGAGTAAACCACATTCTGTGACTAGGGTGGAAACAAGCACTGTAAACATTGTTACCAGAGCTAGACTTAAATCAGCTTTGTACTGGCTAAAACTTAGACTCTTTTCACCAGTAAGATTGCCTAAGCAGACTTTAATTGAGATGAGTGTCTCAGATATTTGTCCAGGAACATGGATTCAGGACGCTGCAACATCTCTTGAAAGGGTGGGGTTGGGTTACCTTATGTTGAAGAGGCAGCCTATCCCAATGGATAAGGAGAAACCTCTTATAACTGAGCGTTTTTTAGATATTTCAGCTCAGAATGATCTTGCAACAGCTAGGACATTTAGACACGTACCGTTTTACCAGCATATTTGTTTGATAATATACAGCCAGTGCATCTTTCAGTTATTACTCGATTTTCTCACAGAGAGGCTCTAACCAAACTTCGGTTGAGCCAATTGGATACTAAGGAACAGGAGGGAATATCGGCAAAATTCCTTACTTAGTAGGTTAAGGAATGTAGTAGATACTAGATTATGCCCAGGTGGAAGACACAGTACACCTCTTATGGGTGTGTTCCCTATATCAGCTACCTAGGGAGAAGTTTCTTTTACCAGTTGTGGAATCGGTTCTTTTCTTTGACCTGCTTGAAAAAACTATTAGGATACTTCAAAACGAAACAGTTATTGTTCTTTCTGCTCTGGTCAAATATATATATGAAATTTAGAAACTTGGTAAGTTTTCAGTTAAAAAAAAAAAAAAAAAGAAAAGAAAAAGACCCGATTGGCTTCATTTGGTTTTGACTGGATATGTAGTCTGTATTTGTTTGTATTTGTTTGATGTTATTGTATTACAGTATTGATACATATATTGTGTCTGGTGAATGCCGTAAATAAATTACATTATTAATTCATTTATTCATATATTTTGCCTCAGTTAATTTGGTAATTTTTGGTGTGTTGGTCATTTTGACTTGTTTATTTTTTTGGTATTCCAGTTACTTTGGTACTTACTTTTGGGCCTACTTAGTGCTGTTGCTCAACTGTATGGTTGACAGTAGTGCTAAATGGGAACAAAACAAACTACTGAAGTGGCCAAAATACCAAAACAAGATAAAATACCAAAATGACCAAACTGAAATATCCAAAGAAAATATTAGTTCTGGGAAATGTACAGCAAGCGAATAGCACATCCGTTTAATCAGATTTGGTATTTGCTAGTATCATGTGTTTCAGCTCTACAGGAACTGTTTACTAGCCAGATTTCAAATGCAGAATATTTTTCTAGAGCTTTTATCTTGTGGTATGGTGTAAGGGAGTTGAAAAGAAGAACAGGCAACATAAGTATACTGAATGTGTAACACAGATGGCCGTAATGAAAAATGGAGTTATACCATCTATGCAGTGCATGAATATAAATCTGCAATGTAACCACGTTGCACACTTACTGTAGATTTATATCAATCCTCTGCATTATCATATTGCGTGTGTGCGTGCGCATATATATAATAGTGTTTTATATATAATATAATACAGAAAATATGCAGTATAATATTTAGCATTTATTCTCTGTATCAGTCTTTCTAAAACTTCCTTTTATTTCAGGGAGAAAGATCTGGATGCAAAATTTATTATTTCAATGGAGAAAAACAAAACAACAATCACAAATCTAAAGGTGAGTACTTTCTAGCATTGTGGGTTTTTCTCCAAATGATCCAAGTTACCCACCAAAGCTAGGTTCTCTTGACAAGCCGTCTTGGCCCCCATACGATACTAGGCGAAGGCCTTTCATCTCTGGCATACTTATGTCTTCACTAAGATGTTGGAGTTGAGCAACGTATTAACTTACATCTAGATCATTTAAGAAAAAATGGCAGACCTTTTAGAAAAATGATTTCAATAATATAGCAATATAACCAGACATTTTCAGATGGTCGATTTTTATGTGTGTGCGTAGGCAGCTTGCTCTTTTCTGGCGCGGCTGTTAGAGAGTGCACACCTGGCTTTCCCAAACAAGGAACCAGAATTCTCAGATCATCCACTTTATTGTTCAGTCTTGTACCACTTCCGTGTTGCCTGCAGGGCTCCACCCAGGCAGATAGACTAGCTGTGGAATCAGTTTGACAAACAAGCCAAGCTCCTCACATCAACACCCTTGCTTCAGGGATCCCCTTCCAGTCCCTTCCTTGAGTTGGAGGCAGCTTCTTACAGCTCCGTTCTCCATGCTTTCCTGGTGGTTTCCTTGGCTAGCTGTTAAATTGCACAGAGCTCTTCAGACTGGAAGCTTGCATTCTCGTCAACAGCAGTTGGTCTGATAATAGGTGTCCTAGCCACACTTGTCTCTCGTTCTGTGCCTAGGACCAACACAGCAACTGTACTGGATCTTAGCTTTATACAGAACACGAAAAGTCATTGAGTGAATATTTTTAATACTCTTAAGCACCAAATTTTAATAATAAAGTATGATAAATATTCAGTAGGAACATGATAAAAATATGAATTGAAATATATTAATTTGCAAATATAAATGCTATTATGACTGCAGTGGTGTCATGTTTAAAACTGTTAGTCACCGATATTTTTTGCTATTTCCCCCAAAATTAAGAATTAAATTTTCAATTTTCAATTAAGATGCCTTCTGTGTAGCAGGACAAGCTGGTTAAGGGAGCCTGGCCCTTTAAGGAGCATTGCCATGGCTTGGGAGGTATAGGCGGCAGGCAGGCACTGGGGCAGCTTAGGACAGTGTCCTAATATGCCTCAACTGGGCTAACCTCCAGGTGCTGGGCAACCAAGTGGCTAGTGTGGGCCAGAGATGATCCTGAGCCAGCCCGGAGGCTAAAAGGCTAAGCCTGCAGATCCATCAGGAGGAGGCTGCTGACAGAGAGGGAGAAGGTGACGTGGCAGAGACATGAGCCAAGGAGGGCTTTGCTACAAAAGGGATTATGTCTGGCCAGCAGACCCTGAGGAAAGGCTCTACCCAAGAGTGTACCTGGCTTGGGAAGGATTGTATCAAGCCAAGGAAGTATGGACTATGTCTGATGGACTGTGCACTGTCTGAATAAAGAGACTGCTGTCTGTTGAAGAGCCTTCATGTTCTTTATTTTCCTTGGGGTTGGACTCTGCAAAATCCTACCCCTTGAGATCTTAGTCACATTTTCTTGTATTAAGCATGCATTCTACTCAGAATGACATTTTGTAATGCAGCTATAGATTATTTGGCATGTTACTTGACGGTAAACGTAGGTTTTGTTTTTCTTCTGTAGATACCAGAGGGCGGAAGTGGAGACCTAGGGAGAGAACGTACTAAAACATTTACATACGACTTTTCCTATTTCTCCGCTGACAGTAAAAGTCCAAGTTATGCATCGCAAGAAATGGTATGCTTTCTAAACTTCTACAGTTTTCTTTTAGAATGACAGGATAATGGAAAGCTTTCTTCCTCATTTTGTTCCATGTCACGAGCATTCAGGGGCTGCACAGTTTGGAAATTCCCTAGAAGCCCGAGAGAGGCCTTTTAATACTGCAGCCACTGTCATTTGTAGGTTTTCTCATAGTACAGAAGAAATCCTCATGCTCTGGTTCCTTCCTCCAAATGACTTAGTGAGGTCAGAGTAGAGAAATCCTCAATAAAGCAATTTACTGGCTGGTTATGTTTATAACCTGAAGAGCAAATACATCCATAACACTTAATTAGACGTGAACTGTCTACTTGTTCATATAATGTGTTTGTTTTAAACAAAAAACCCTCCATTCCCCTTCATGCCAGATTTCTACTCTACAGTCTTGGATTTCCCCGTTTTCCAAATTGCCTCTCTTCTCTCTAGCCTATTAATGGGATATCCTCCCTAATGATGTGGATGGAATCTGATAACTCTTTTTCATACACACGTAAACATATAGAAACAGTCTTTTGCAGAGTAGTTTGTATAACTGTATGCGTGCTGGATATCAGTATTTAGGCATGATAGAACGTGACTTAATTGTGTACACCTAATTCAGAAAATCAGCCAGATGCCCTTTTTGCAAGCGCCTGAATGCTCATGAGATTCCCTCATTCCTCTTGGTCCCTAGTTATTTAATGAAATGTAAACGTTTTCCAGTATCTTCTCCTTTCTCTACTAAAATCATGCACACCTTCTAGGATAATTTAATCTGCATATTTCATCCTTTAAATAACAGAACAGAACACAACAGATTTGCTATATGAAGCACTTAGGACACTGGTCCACAGACGTGCTTCAGAATAAATATTTCAAAAATTGGTGGTGTTAACTTTAACCTACTCTAAACGGTCACAGAGATTATATTGAATATTAAGAGTAAAATAACCATTTTCTATTACAGAGAGATATTTCAGACCAAGAAATATCTTGTAAGCTGCCTCGAGCTTCTTGTGAAGGAGAGTGCGGGATATAAATAAAAAGTGAAATGGAAAATGAAATGAAAAAGAGTAAGGTGCACTACAGTAACTGCAATTATTGTAGCGAGCACTTTAGTGTTCAGCTGTGGGGGGCTTTTTAAAATTGTAAGATCATTTTGGATTATCTGAATGTAGGGTCACTTCTGTGTTACTTGAACATGGGGACATGGCTTCTGCAGAGGTCAGGAAGTGCGACGTCAGTCTATTTTTAGGCATGTGAAGTGCTGAAGGGTATACTTTGACAGTAGCTCTGGAGACATGAGCTGTCTCATTTATATCCATGGTATACTGACTCTCTGACCTCTGACAACTTGGATCTTTTAAACCAGGGTGAAGAAACTTCTGCCCTGGAGCCACTTTTTGAAAATTAGTACAAGCTCCAAGGGCTGCAGAGAAGCTCGAGGCAGGGGTACGTACGGGAAGAGGAAAGGTCCTGGTCAGGAAGAGTAGGGTCCTTCTCCTGGAGGAGGTGTCCCCTATCTTGGTGTGCATGCCCTCGTTTCTTCTCCTTTATCCCAAGGTCAGCCTTTCAGAGCTTGGTGGCAGGAACTGGTTGCAGGAACTAGAAAAGTGCCAAATAAAACCTAGCTGTGGTCCACATTTTGGAACCCAAGCCTGAGGTTCCCTGACCATGTTTTAAACTAAAGATTCAGCTAGCATGCATATCTCCCGGTTACCTTCATCCTTTCATATCTTCTGGGGTGTTACGTTCCAGTCTTTTTTCTTACCCAGCTGTCAAAACCTCCCCTGTCTGCACTGTTGTGTGGCGTCTGTTTGACCCATTGAAAATTGAAGGGGATCCTTAGATCGAGAGAAGGTAATTCCAAAGTAAAGAGCAAACTATTGAATCATTAAATTTATTTAAATTGTTGGCTTCTCTTTTGTCTACACCTTCTGAAGCATTTCTCTACTATCAGGAGAGTGTTGTTTTTTTTCCTCTTTGGAGGAGAGATGGGGTTGTTTTGGTTCTTTTGGTATTACTATGTACAGTCTCATGATTGCAGGTACTTTCCTAAAGCCCCAGCTGCTGAAATCATGAGAAATGGCAAACCCTGTATTTTTGTTGTTGTATTTAATTGAAAATCCGTTCTCATTAAGTTAGTGTTACATTAGGCTGCCACAGCCCCCCACTGCCGAGTTCATATCTAGTTTGTTGTGGAACACACATGGCTTCAATTTTTACATTCTAGTATCACTGGCCTGTTGGATTGATTAACTATTAAAGGTTGTCCATTTGGAAGGAGTTTGAGTGATAAAAGAAATAGTTTCCATGCTTAAATGACCTACAGTGCCCTCTTGTGGATGTAAGTTGTCTTACAATGACTTAGCAATGAAGTGGCTTATGGGTTAGTGGTTTACCCATAAGCCACTAACCATAAGTCTAGACAATAAATCAAAACTAGCTCTGTTGGCGCTCTGGGGTATTCGCTTGGTGATTTCAGTCCTTTTCCCATTAAATACTGCATTCTGTGTAGTTTGATTGTATTAGACAATAGTTCAGGAAAGACTAGTGAATTTTCCTGACATTCGGATTAATCTCATAATTTATATCCTAGAATGTCAGAGGTGGAAGAGACCTCGAAGGTCAATTAGTCCAACTCCCTACTAGGATGCAGAATGACTGCAAAATCTCCATCAGGTGGCTGTCGGGCCTCCACTCTCCACAGGCAACTTGTTCCACCGCCCAACAGCTCTTAGTGCTAAGGAAATATTTATGTTTTATTGTACACAGTTGGCACTTCTTTAATACAATGAATTGGGCTCTATTTTGGCCGACCTCGTTCCAGCTGGGTTCTCTGTGCAGCATCAGCCTTGGCTGGAGGGACGGGGGGTGGGGTGGGTGTGCGTGTAGCTATTGTTGTCAAGGATGCATTGTCCTTTAGGAGGTATCCGGTGCAGACTCCACTAGGTGTTGAGTGTCTCCATTTTGTGTTGGATAGGCCGGGGACAGATTAAGGGTGCTGCTGGTGTACCATGCACCCAGTTGCCCGGCGGCATCCCTACATGCTCTTGCTGATCTGGTGCCAGACGTGGTCCTCCGGACCCCTAGATTAGTGGTCTTGGGGGGGAAATGTACGTCTTCCCCCCGGGACCTCACGTGTGGAGTCCCGCAGGGTGCTATTCTGTCCCCCCTCTTGTTTAATATCTATATGCAGCCATTTGAGGAGATTGTGAGAGGGTTTCAGGGCATGCGGTGTCATCCATATGCTGATGACGCTCAGATCTACCTCTCTTTTTCTGTCGACCCAGGCCATGCATTCTCCTTATTCTCCCAATGCCTGTCAGCTGTGGGGGCTTGGATGAGGTTGAGCCATCTGCAATTGAATCCTGACAATCTATTTTTTATTTATTTAAAATTTATATCCCGCCCCTCCTGCCCACAAGACGGAGGTGATGTTGGTGGGCGAGGGCTTGGGAGGCCTAGGGGTGGTTGAATCTCCTCTTGTTGTGGGGGTTCGCCGTCCCATGGTCTCTCAAGTGCGGAGTCTGGGCGTGCTCCTCGAGTCACAGCTCAGCTTGGAATCTCAGGTTGTGGCCGTGGCAGGGAGTGCGTTTCGGCAGTTACATCTTGTCCGGCGGCTTTGGCCGTATCTCTCGGACTCCGACCTCGCCGCTGTCATCCATGCCTTCATCACCTCGAGGCTGGATTACTGCAACGCACTCTACGTGGGGCTGCCCGAGAAGTTGGTCTGGAGGCTGCAGCTGGTGCAGAGTGCCGTGGCCCGTCTCCTCATGGAGGCGGGCTGCAAGGAGCACATGACACCTGTGCTCCGGGCTCTGCACTGGTTGCCTATAAAGCACTGGGCTAGGTTCAAGGTGCTGGTTTTAACCTTTAAAGCCCTTCACGGCCTGGGCCCTGCTTATCTGCGGGATCGCCTCACTCCCCATGTGCCCGTGCGACCCCTGAGATTGTCCTGGGGAACCTTTTTGGAGGTTCCCCGTGGAGGTGGGTGGCCACTGATGTTAGAACTTTTTTGGTGGCTGCCCCTGTGCTGTGGAATTCGCTCCTGGAGGAGGCTCGGTTGGCCCCCACCCTCATGTCATTTCGACAATTATGTAAGACCAGGCTTTTGCTGGGGGGGGGGAGTGGGGGTTGGGGGGTTGTTTTTCCCGGCATACAGGAATTTTTAACATTTAAATCGTTTTACTGTTTTATCTTGTTGTTGACCGCCCTGGGCTGTCCTGCGAGCAGGAGGGGCGGGATAGAAATCTTCTATAAAATAAATAAATAAATTAAAAATACACTCCCTGCCCTTTGGCCTCAGTGAAGCCCCGAGGGTCTTCTCCAAATGCCCTGCTGCCGTAGCAGCACACCTGAGGATCCAGGTTTCCCCGTACCTGGTCAATTGACTCCCTGCTGCAGACTCATAACATCAGTTATGCAAGACCTAGAAACCACCACTATCCTCCTGCAAAGACCGGACCTTATTATCAATTGGGAAAAGTTCAACCTCACTTCTACTAGGATCCTCTCCTTTCTCGACATTTGCTGAGTGAAAGCCTTCCTGCCTACCAACAGATTTCTCATCATACAGAGGATTATCAGGCCGGTCCAACACATCCTCTACTTACAAGGACTCCTGGTCTCCACTGCTGCTATTAAACCTTTCACCAGACTAAAGATGTGACTGCTCCAGCACTGGCTCAGATCTGTCCACCAGCCCTCATCCAATGGCAGTGATGGTCACAATTCCACCAAATATCCCCCATGCCCTCCAGTGGTGGACAAAATCACAGTACGCCCTGAAAGGAGGAGTCCTTGAGCTCCCAGACCCCACCATGAGTGCCTTTATAACAGACACCTCCCTTCTTGGATGGAGACTGTTACAGCTCATGGTACATGGAGTTAATAGGAGTCCACTCTCCACATAAACACACTGGAAACGTGTGCCATCAGATAGGCCCTTAAATCCTTTGTCCAACTTGTCACAGACTGCACTGTCAAAATAGTCACAGACAAGTGGGGAGGCCTGGTATAGATTTTTTTTCCCCACCACACAAAACACCAAACTACCTGCATTCTGCAGCAGAGCAATACACGATCCGGTCTCCATATCCGACGCCGTATCCGAATACCACATTCATGTGGTATCTCAACAAGCAGGGAGGTGCCATTCCCCAACACTCTTGGCAGGAGCAGAAGAGACGTGGAACTGGTGCATAAAGCACAGAGTCATTCCTCTAACAATACATTAGCGGGTTCTTTAAACATCATAGTCGATCACCTTAACAGACTCGGGCATGACAGGCATAAAAAGAGTCCCTATTCAGATGTAGCATCCATCCTTTTTGACAAGTGTGGAGGCCAGACATCAAACTACCTGCATTCTGCAGCAGAGCAGTACATGATCTGGCCTCTATCGGATGCCTTCCTTCTCTCCAGGAATTTTGGCCTCTTTTATGTACATCCACCTGTTCCCCAAATCTCGAAGGTTCTTTACAAACCAAGAAGGAACAATGCTCACGTGATACTAATCGCCCTGGTATGGCCCAGGCAACCTTGGTATGTGACCCTTCTCTGCATGACATCCCACACCATCCCTCTACAACTGCACAAGATCTCCTGTTGCACCACAACAGCAACAACCTTAATCATGACTTGGAGTTGCTACACCTCTCTGCGTGGCTAATATGTTCTTAGAACTGGACTGCTCTACTGAGGTGACAACCATCCTTCTCAACACAAGAAAGCCTTCCACTCACTCACTTTCACGGGGAAGAGGAAAAGATTCCTCCATTGGCTAACAGATTGTAGTTTCACCACTAGGTGACCTTGGAATTGATTCTCAATTACTACCAGGTGACTTTCTATTAACCTTGGAATTTATTCTCAATTACCTCCTAGACCTACAGAGGTCTGGCTTCTCCATTGCCTCCCTTAAGGTATACTGGGAAGTGCTATCCACCCAAATCCAACTGATTGACAACAAACCACTGTTCTCCCATCCTGCAATCTGTGTCTTCTGGAGAGGCCTCCAGTCACTATGCCTACGCCACAGTAACCTTAACATCATTCTTGACGCACTCATGAAACCTACTTTCGATCCTTTGGCAGCCCGTCCCCTCGCCCATATCTCCATGAAAGTCATTCTCCTAGAGGCCATAACATTAGTGAGACGGGTGAGCGAGTTAGCAGCTCTAAGAGCCTCATGACCATACCAATGCTTTCATAAAGACAAAGTCGACTTCCACATAGACCCCACCTTTGTACCAAGGTAGACTCCCCATTTCACCTAAATCAAACCATCCTCCTACCCATCTTTTTTTCCCCAAAGCCCCATGAATCTCCAGAAGAGACAGCTCTCTACAGCTGTGATGTACGAGAGGTCTGTCATTGTACATCCAGGTTGTTCCGAGCCTTGGACTCTCTATTCATCTTTTATGGGGAGGAGGGGTCAAAGAATCAGAGTCTCTATCTCCTCACAAAGACTATTCAAGTGGATTCTTGAGCATCCACACCTGTTACTCCCTCTTAAACAAGGAGCAACCACAGGGCTTCAGAGCACGCTTCACATGAGCAATAGCTACGTCTGTGGCCAATTTGAAGTGTACCAATCAACCAGATCTGTAAGACCGCAACTTGGTCTTGTCTTTACACCTTCACAGAATATTATTGCTTCAACATGGCTACTTGGAACAATGCTGCTTTTGGGAGAGCTGTCCTCTCATCCCCGTTTTCATCTTAATCACACCACCTTGTACCCATCTCTGGTAAGCTTTCTGCTGCTTATTACTATCCCATAAGTGAGAATCGTGTAGCTCCTCAAAGAAGAAATGTTGGCTACTTACCAGTAACTGTGTTCTTCAAGAGAGCACCACACATTCTCACTATCCACCCATTCATCCCCTCTTACTTGGGGAGTCTTTTCTTTGTAGGGGTTGGAAAGAACCAAGGACATATGTCTTGGTCACCGCCTCCCTCTCGCAAGACCTAGAGTCCGTGTTCGAGAGAGGCATACTAGGAGGACATGAGGAGGCGCAGAGCCTCACCTCCTTCCAGATTGTTCTCTGTCTACTTAGCAGCTGCTGACTAGATAGAGTGTTCCAGCCAACTGTGGAGCAGCACAATAGCCTTTAAGTGAGAACGTATGGAGCTCTCTCGAAGAGCACAGTTACTGTTAAGTAACCAATATTTTTCCGGCTAGTCAGGACCAGCTTTTTAAAATGCATCAGATTTCAGAGGTATGAATATTGGTGCAGAAGAATGACCATTGTCAAATACTTTGGGGAGGGAAAAGAGAGTTTGCCAAGTAGGAGTTTTACCATAGTAAGAAGGACTAGGGCACAACTATTTGTCTATATTGGTGTTCCAAGAGGATGGAATGGTTAACATTGTCAAAGATTGCTGTGAAGTCCAAGAATAAAACTGGGGATAGAGTGGGTGTTGAATAAAGATAATTGACTCCATATTTGTAGGCTTGCCTGAGGAAACGGAGATAGGACTCTTTCAAAGTTGTTGTTCTGACTGAGAAAACTAGCAAGAAAAGGGAAGGTAGCTTGCATTGTGTGCTTAGTTAAACAATGTCATGAAAGCGAAAGGACAGGATATAAACTTAAATATATAATTTACCAAAACAAAAAACTTTTTTTTTTTACAGTGTATTAACTCTGTTTCTACAGAACAGTATTGTGTAGAAGAAATTGTATAATGTTGTCTATAGTGACACTGTTAACAGTGTATTGTATGAAGTGTATACAATTTGTATACATGTAAAGGACAGAGTTAATGCACTGTGAAAAAGTTGTTCATTGTCAGATTATGATAAATTAATTTTTAATGTAAAAATGTGAAAATTTAGTTATTGATAAAAATGAATAAAAATATGTATGGTAGGAATTAAGTACATACATTACATTTATGTTGATGAGGATAAAATATTAAATTTCTCAAATTCAGAAATCATTTTTATGTTTTTTGGCATTTATGTCTTGTTGCAATGTATGAATTTGAATGGTTTTTTAATTGTAATTGTAATGAATTTGTATGTTTTTTGGAGTTTAAGCAAGAGTGAAAATGATTTTGTGATGTTTTTGAAGCAGAAACTTTTTAGTTTGTGCATTTAACG
>QEPC01011712.1:4258033-4378820 GCA_003113815.1 Sphenodon punctatus
TGGGGGAGGAGAGGGGGAAGGCAAGGCGAGGCGCAGCTGGAAGTAATGCTTCCCTGGTGAGGCTCCCTTTGCAGAGGAGCCTAAGCAAAGTCTGAGAGTAGAGTCCTGTAAGTTTCCTTATGCTGTGTGTTAGGGAAAGCGACGTGACTGTAGCTCGATTGCGCAAGTGCAAGCAAGCAGAACCATGCTGTGTTTTGCCGGTCAGCAGCTGCTCAAGTGCGTATGTGCAAGCCTGCAGAACTGATTTTTTTATCATTAATAACTCGGTTTTGGCTTCACCAATCACTGTCATATTAAATAAGCAGTTGTTATTGATCTCATGCTCCAAGCCTGTGTCGTTTGGGGGATCAACTCATCCAGGGGGAGGAGATACTGATGATTCAATCAAAATTGTGAGGATGCTGTATCAGAGCGGGCTTCTAATACATACGTGATTTGCAAGCGGACTCGCATAACTTTCTGTATGCTGGGCCGCAGGACATGAACTGCGCATGTGCGAACCAGCAGAACTGGTTTTTTCATTAGTAATAACTTGGTTTCGGCTGCACCAATGAGTATCGTATTACAGAAGCACTTGTTATTGATCTCATTCTCGAAGCCTGCGAAGTTTGGGGGATCAACTCATCCAGGGGGAGGAGATATTGATGATTCAAATACGTGAGGACCGTGTGCATTTTGACCACAACCAATTAACGTTTAAGCAGTTATAACATTTTATTTTCCGAATGGATCTTTTTCAAGCTTTGTGAATATGATGGTCCTCACAACTTACAGCCATGGTTAAAATTTCAGAAATGTAGGTGTAGCGGTTTCCTCAAAATCAGGGCTTCAGCAGTCCCCTGTTTAGATTGGAGAGTGGCTGTGCATTTAACTATTCAGGCTGCTACCGCAGCCTTTTTCCCACCAGGGACCACTTTGAAAATTAGTGCAAGCTCTGAGAGCTTAAAAAAAATTGGGGTGGGGGTGGGTTGCTCTCAGGAAGGGAAGGGTTCTGATCATGAATCTGTGGTGTGGATCTCTCCACATTCTTGTATGTATGCCCTCATCTTACCTCCCTTATCCTGAGCTCAGTCTTTCAGAACTTGGGGGTAGACACTGGATTCAGGAACTGGAAAGGGACCAAATAAAAATTAGCTGTGTGCCCCATTTGGCCTCTGGACCTTAGGTTCCCCACCCCTGATAGAAGCTTTATGGAAAGAGACTAGTCACTAGATGTAAAGCCGCTATTAACAGCAGCAGGAAAGTAGTCAATAAAAACAGTGTCTAGAATAGATAAGTAGAAAGGGAGGAAAGGAAGTAGTTTCTTTATAGTATTTAATGGTATCAAGAAGGTCTAAGGTTGCCAGGAGAGAAGGGAAGCTTTTATACTCTGTGACACTGCTGTATGCTAAGCACATAAGAACATCCTATATTTCATTAAAACGTTCGATATCTGATCATCTAGAGTAAAAAAAATATTAAAATCTATGTTTTGTTTCAGTATACTTCTGCTATAACATTTTTTGAAGTAACACTGAACAAAAGAACGCATTAAAATTATACTTAAAATTGCTGTACACATTGCCAACTTTCCATATTTACTTCGTTTTTAAAAAAAAGGTCTTTTATATTTTGTTTTTAGGTCTTCAAGAATCTTGGCACGGACGTCCTCAAATCTGCCTTTGAAGGTTATAATGCTTGTATTTTTGCATATGGACAGACTGGATCTGGCAAGTCCTATACTATGATGGGAAATACTGTATGTCATATTTTTTAGACTTAAGTTTTATAAGTTCAACCTATTTGTAAACTAGATCATTAGTCACTTTTGAAGTCTTAGGCCAACGTTACTAACAACCATTGCAGCCCTCCAATCACAGTATTAAATTGGCAATATTATAGTTGCTTGAGATTGCTGAGTCGTAGACCATTAAGGTGCTTGTTTAAAAAGACCATTCAAGCTGAAGTATATTGTGCTTTTCCCCATGAAGAATATGTGACAAAAAAGAATTCATCTGCTTCTAAATTAACTGCATTAAAATGTGTGTTTTTGCTTAAAGCATTTTTTAAGCTAGATCAAACAATTTGAAATTTAAAGACCAAAATTTGTGTGGAGATTCTCCTCAGGGGAAGGGTGCATGTCTTGTTATGTTTTTGAAAACATGTTGTTAGAGTTGCATTCATGTGTTATCAGCTTTCTAGAAATTCTGTTCATAATTCCCTGTCTCCCCCCCCCCCCCGGAATAATGATGAAGATTTTTGCATTTTAAAAATTACAATTGCCTTATAAGAGAGCCACTTACATGACAATGACAGACAGGCTCTGAAAAAGTGATGTTCTATTTCATATTCCCTTTTATGGGTGAAAAATCTTCAAGATTGTTTCTTGACTATTATTTGGATAAGAATTTCAAGTTGAGTTATATGAATTGAGTGATAAAGTTTATAAGCTGGGAGTTTTAAATCTCCCCATTGTGTAACATTTTACAGATACTAAATGTCAAGGTTTGAGCTTCTGGCTAGTATTACACATACCTTTTATTAGACACATGTCCAGCTGGAATGGCATTGTGACATGAACCCCAAACTGCTCCCCTTTGCTCAAAAGTGGCTAGTACAGATTGGGGATGCTTGTGAACAGTGCAGCAAAGGGCATGTTGAACGTATGCATGCCAGCAGCAGCCTTTGTTATCAGGAGGTCCATAGAACTCTTGGAAATATATATAAATAAATACATTCAATTAAATAATAAAGCTGTACTTCTTCAGTCCCAGCCAAGAAGGGTCTGCCACCTGCACTTCTACGGAATAGTCCATCCTTGTGTTAAAGTGGTCTCCATTGGCTTTGGGAAGCTCACTGAGTACTTTCTCTACCCTGAAACAGGGTTTGCCATGTTGGTCCCAAATACAGGCAATAGACACACTGTAGTACCGAGATCTCTTTTATTGAACCAACTCCAGTTGGTGGAGGTGTGCAAGCTTTCAGACCCCACAGCGTCCTTTGTCAGGCAGGTCTGGTGTTAGAAAATGAAGAAACAATGCCAAAGCAGCGGTATATACCGTGCTGGGGGATGTGCCCGTTGAACTCAGGGGTAGGGGAGTGGGAGAGGAGAATGAGGTGGGGAGGAGATGGCGATACAAAAGGGAAAACACAACAACGTAGTAGCTATTGATAGTAAATAACTAAAAGCACCTGTAACTGTAGACACTGATAGGATAAACAAATGACTAATGTCTGAAGAAATGGAGCAAAACAGTTATAGGTAACTTTGAGTCGTTTACTATTTATAGCTACCCTTTGCTGTATTTATCCCAGTACTCTGCAATTTCCTCCCTATCTCGTTCTCGCCTCTCCCTGCCCTCCCTCTAGTAACAATGGACACCTGCCCTATATTCCACCTTATTCCTCTGTTTTGCTCCCCTGTGGGGTCCGAAAACTTGCAGACCTCCACCAACTGTAGCTGGTCCAATAAAAGAGATCACTGTATTTCTTTCTCTCTCTTTCTTTAATGAGCACATAAGAACGAATGTGGTCATATGTCTTTGGTATCCTTCAGTACATATGAGAAAGTGTAACTTCATATAAAATGATGAGGTCTCTACACGACTGTGAGTAAACATAATAGGATATGTTATGGCTGGAGAAAATTTTATGACCTAGATATAAATTGCTGAAAATGGAGTGCCAAGTGACATGCTTTTTGTGAGACGTCCTGAGTAAATCTAATGAGTTATTATCGGGGGATTTTACTAAGGTATAGGTCATGCTGTTTATTTGACCCTAATCAAAAATAGAGGTCTCAACAGATTCCTCTCCCTGAGTCATAAATACTTTAATCTGGCTCCGCGCAAAAGGCTTATATAAACTAATAGAAAATTGAAGTTGGCTCCCATAAATCTTCTTGCCCCTGTGTGTGAGAGTATGCACTGTTAAGAATACTCAGCTTCCACACACATTACCTTTTCCTGCTTCCCCTTGAAGTATTGATCCTGGTGGGAGACTCTTCAATCTGCTGGAGCATGTCAGGCCATGAGCTGCTGTTTTAGGCCCTTTTCAAATGGATGCCCCCACCCATGTGTGTGTGTGTGTGGGGGCGTGTCGATTTGAACACTGGGGGGCGGGATGGGGGGGCATCTGTGGGATAAACTAGATTTAAAACAAAGAGAGTGCAAGCATATGCTTTTTGCAAATTCTCCTTTTGTTTTAATGCTTTAGAGTTCTACTCCAATTCTCCTTACCCTTTATGAATACAACTTCTTCTCTTGCATCCTCTCTGCTTTCCTGACAAACACCACAGCTTTTAAGCCCGATCTCTCCTCCAGAAACTGCAACTCATATCCACCTTGGAGTTGGGATGCTCTCGCAACAGTGCCACAGGTAGCCCCTGGGTACCCACTAGGCAGTTTCATCTAAAACATCACCTGCAAACAAGTTTCTATGTTTAGCACACATGCAAAAAAAAAGCCTTGTGCGTACCTAATGTTTTGTTGTTTACACACTTGGTGGTTTGCAGTGGATTTTGAGCTGTGGGAATTGCCTGATGACATTTTTACCCTCCCTCCCCTCGCACCCACGAGCGGAGCTTCATGTGGGTTTCCCCGTCATGATTTTGCCTCACATAATTTCCTCCCATCCTGTAACATGGGCAAACACCCTTAGTCAATCCCATTCCCAAACGGACACAGAATCCAAGGGATTTTACTCCCTTTCAACGTCGATGTGGCAGTTCTCTTGCAAATAATTTGTCAGGAAAGCAAAGAAGATGCAAAGGAAAGGGGAATAGCCTTACCTGTGGTTTCCTGTTCTTCTTTCAGGCAGGATGGACTGTCCGGACTGATGGGTTATGTCCCCCCCCCCCCTTGCTGTGCAGAATCCAAAGATTAACAGCTTCTGCCAGTGGGAGAGGCATTCCCTCACACCAGCTTCCCCAGTCTGGTCATGTTGTACACTAGATCAGGATGCAGGATTCTGGGCTTCTAGAGCCCATACAGGCCACAGGCTTTAATTTCCCCTTTTTCTTGCTTGCTTTACTTTTGGATCCACTTCTCCACCCCTTCCTCCCTGTGAGTCAGAGGCTGTTGGCTTGTGGCAAGAGGGTTTGGAGGGGTCCTTCTCCCCGCTACCCCCTCTCCTCCAGGCTTAACTGCCCTTCAATAGCACACCTTTAATGGTAGGGAGCCTGCCCTCTGGGAGCTCCTCCTGCTCCCCGCTGTTACGTGGGATGGTGTCTGAGCAGGCTTCTGAGGCAGTGGTGTTGGTAGCCGGCAGTGCTAAACACCCAGCTGTTTTTTGTGCCATTTCTCCGCCTGAGGAAACCATGCCTCCGCAGCAATGCCTAACCAGCCTGCGCTCCCCAATGGAGCCTGCTGGAGAAAATCCCCGTGGATGGGACGGATGCACTGAACTGAGGGTGGGGGTGGAGGAGGTGCTCCTGGGGAGGGGAAGCACAGCCTGGGAGCCCTGGTGTATCACCGCAGTGGTGAGTCATTGCGACCATGAGGTGTTGAACCTGCGGGAAAGGGTGCGGGGACTGTCACTCCCCCTGGCCATTCCCCATAAGTAGGTCTCAGAAGTGGTGGTCCTCTGGCTGGGCAGGCAAGGGGCTTGGTTTGGGGTGTGTGTGTGTGATTCCCAAGGGCCCAGCATTCAGGTGTCCAGGGAGATGACTCCGGAACAGAAGAGGGCTTAGGTGGGGCCACTCCCAGACACGGTTTGATGAGGACAGAGGACATAGTTGCACTCGTAGGAGAGGGAAAAGGCCACAGACCAGGGACTTTTATTCTGAGACTTGTTTCCATTCTTCTCCATCCTCTTCCACCTCCTCTTCCTTGCCCTCCCCCTGTTGTCGTCTCAACCCATTCCCCCCTCCTGCCCAATGCATGGGTAAGAATAGAAAGAACATGGGGTGTTCCAAGTGCTGTAGCAAAGATGTTAAGATGTTCCAGCAAAACTTAAGGGCCGCACAAATACATCAAGCAATTTTACTCCATCCGTAAGTACCTGTAGGAGCTAGTCTGTCTGTCCAAGGTAGTAGATGCAGCTGCAGCATACCTAGCATAATCAGTCACTCTCCCAGCAGAGGGGGAAGGATTCCCTAAGGACCCTCTAGACAGGAAGGTAGAGGTCACCGTTAGAAAGAATTCTGAGGCTTTGCTTCCTGAATCAGTCCTGTCAGAAGCTCATTTCCAGGATGGGAAATTGTTTGGGGTGGCCATGGACAAGACACTCACTACAGAACTGAATAAAAAGAAAGAGCTACCTCTTAATCCTATGTTGGCTACCCCAAAACGTTCCTTTCATTCCCGCCTGTACCCAAAGGGGCTGCCAACCGTGAAGAGACCGCTGTCTGGATTGATTTAGATGACAACAGACAAGGAGCTTACAACCAGTCCTCCTTCAGGAAGCCCCAGCCCAGCAGAAATAGACCAAGCCAACCTGCCTAGCAACCCCGCCTTGGTAGCATCATCCAAGGTAAGTATGGAGGCTGCAGTTACTTGCCGGTCAGTGTTGCCGCCTCTTCCATGGACACATGGGTAAGAGAGACCGTCTCTTGAGAGTATTCAAGGGAATTCTCCTACCCCCTAGAAAACATTTCGTGCAGTTGCCTGCATCCAAGTATCCAGCAAAGCATGAAACCACTCTCGCTGCCATCCAACATCTGATAGTTATTGGAACTATAGAAGAGGTACCTCCTAACTCAAAGGCGTTTTGGAGTGTGCTATTTCTTCTTCATGGTACCCAAGAAGGATGAGGACATGAGGGCTATCCAGTCTCTAAACAAGAGGGTCAAATACAAAAGGTTCAAGATGGAGACCCTCCATTCCGTCAACAGTGCTATTCACCAGGGGACCTCCTATCTTAAATCAACCTGAAAGAGACCTGCCTTCACATCCCCGTTCTCCCCTTACACCACAGGTTTCTGCAGTTCGCTTATGGAGAAAGGCATTACCAGTTTCTAACCTTGCTGTTCAGTTTGTCATCTTCCCCCAGAGTATTCCCAAAGATATTTGTATTTGCTTATGAGGGAAGGAGATTCACATGTGTCGATTCATCAACGACATCCTCATCCACTCTGCCTTGAGGGTATGAGAAAAGAGTCACCTGAGGATGACTATTCTTTACTTGGAGATGCACGGTTTTCTGGTCAATTGAAAGAAGAGCCATCTAATGCTGTCCCACTCCCTGGAGCATCTACGGGTGGTAGTGAACACTACGATAAACAGGGTCTTTCTCTCCAAGAGAGACCAGCAAAGCTGTTGAGTATATTAGAGCATCTACACCTGGAAGAGATGTTGGACCAGATGTTCCTGGCTCATGTTTTGGTAACATTAGTGTCATGCCTTGAATGGTCAACTGAGCTCGCCTACATCTGAGGACCCTACAGAAGGTTCTCCATCCTTTTCAAGACAAGATCGCCTCAACAACTCATTGTAAGGTGAAGATGATGCCTCTGGAAGTGAGAGAGAATCTGAGATGGTGGTCATCTCTGGATTGGCTCACCCAAGGTATGCCACTGCAGGATCCTTCATGGTTGGTCCTGACTACAGATGCGAGCAACCTCACTTGGGGAGCCCATCTAGGCTTGTACTTGATCCAGGGTACCTGGTCTCATCAGGAGACAGCATATCACAAAAAACTGCTGGAGCTGAGGGAGATTTGGTATGTGCAGTTATGCTTCACTCCTGGCAGCAAAGAACTTCCCTATTTGAATGGACAGCATGATGGCGATGTTGTATATCAGCCACCAAGGGGCATCCAGATCAAGGCCATTACAGAAGGAGGCGAAAAGGCTGTTCAGGCGGACAGAGGTTCATCTGGCCTCAATAAAAGTGATTTGGGTTACAGGAGTCCTGAACACCGAAGCAGACTCGTCAAAGACAGACTGGACTTGGGGGAGTGGTCTCTATCTCTCCAGGTTTTTCAGTTTAGTAGTCCATTGCTTCGGTCTACTTGAAATGAACCTGCTTGCATCCAGGAGAAATGACAAAGTTTCCAGATTCCTAGCGAGAGTGAGGAATCTGCGAGCAGAGGGGATCTAATGCTCTATCACATTGGTGGCCTGAAGGTGGTCTTTACACCTTCCTGCTGATTCCTGTGACCCCACAGGTGCTACAGAGGACCAGGGAAGCGAGGACATCTTTAATCCTAGTAGCCCCATATTGGCCCAGAAGACCATGGTTCTCCGATGTAATCAGCGTGGCATACAAGGACCCACTTTTTCTTCTGGCATGGTGAGATCTGCTGGTGCAGGGTCTGATTCTGCATCTGAGCCCACAGAAACTTTGGCTGCATGTCTGTTGAAAGCACTCTGGGGTGTTCTGGAAATCTGTTGAGCACTTTACTTCTCGCAGAGGCTCCACTAATAAAATGCATGGCATGATGTGGGTAAGTTCATTTACTGGTGTGCCACCTGTCAATGAATCGCTAGTGTCTGTGAGCTACTCCATTTTCTTCAAGCCGGTTTGGAGATGGGGCTAAGAGCTCACACTTTGAAGTGTCCAGCCACTGCTCTGCCAAGTGTGATGATCCGTCCTCTGGAGGTCAGCTCTAAACTTCATTGCACCCTCATGTGAAGAGGCTTCTTAAGAGCAACCAGCCTACTCTGCCCTCCCGTACAACATAGATTTATGACTTGGAGGCTGAATGAGGTTCTCTGGGCTCTAATATATTCCCTATGTGAGCCTCTTGATCAGGTTCCCCTTTTGTCCCAAATGGTTAAAACAGTTTTTCTCATTGCCATAACCTCAGCCAGAAGGGTATTGGAGTTGGGGACCCTATTCTCCAATCTGGAGCTCTGTATCTCTACTATAGAAAGGGTAGTCTGAAGGCTTGACCCAGTCTTTATTCCCTAAGATCAATTCTTGTTTCCATAGACACATGGAATTCAATTTGCCTTCTTTCTGCCCCAAGCCTCTGTGCCCTACAGAAAAAGAATGGGAAATGCTGTATGTGAGGAGGGCCATTAAAATTTACCTAATTAGAAAAGGGTTCATTTAGGGTAGATTTGGCTCTTTTCATTGCTTTTGGAGCTCGCAGAAAGGGGAAGAAGGTATCCAAAAGTACTCTGACTAGGCAGCTGAGAACTTGTGTTCTGGAAGCCAACAATCTGCCACCCCCAGAGGGTATTACGGCTCACTTCCTGGGGGGGTTGGGGAGGGCTGCCAATTCAACCCTGTTACTTAGGGCCTCTCTGGAAGAGAGCTGTAGGGCCACTACCTGGTTTTCAGTTCACTTTTTCACAAGATGCTACAGGATAGACTCTCTGGCATCGGCTGAGGCAGCTTTTGCTCATAGGGTGCTCCAGAACTGAGCTCAGCAGTGAGGGTCTATTGGGGGGGTGATGCAGTTTTTCCTTGGGGATTGAGTGGGAATCCACCTCCTTCGGAAGGCACTGCTTTGGGACTTCCCATCAGTCCAGGCTGTCTACCCTGTGCTGAGAGAAGGGGGTGGGGATTTCCTGACCTGTGAATTCCGTTGAACAGGGTGGGATTCATCATGGATACTTTTGATAGTTTAGTTGAGTTATAGGGTAAGCATGATAATTGGGTTTATTTTCCCTGGCCTTTCTCTTTCCTTTTGCTATTTTTACCTTTTCATTGTAATTCTAGTGTTTTATTAGATCTAGTTTCTCAGTTAGCTTTGACAATCTCATTCTGGGGAAGCTGGTGTAAGGGCGTGTTCCTCCCGCTGGCAGAAGCTGTCAATCTTTGGATCTTGGCTACTGCACAGCGAGGGAGGAAAATAGCCCGTCAGTCCAGGCTGTCCACCCTGCTTGAGAGAAGAAAGGGAATTCACAGGTAAGGAAATTTCCCTTTCCCTTGCATCCTCTCTTCTTTTCTGACAAACTGTTTTTAAGAGAGCTGCCACGTTGACGTTGAAAAGGGTGGGGGGGGGGAATCCTTTCAACTCGGTCTATTTTGGAAGCTGTATACTGGAGTGACCAATTCTAATGCTGGAATATAGAAGGATAGGATGTTCTTCTCCCACACTAAGGCTGTTTAATTAAGCTTCATGTAGACCAAGGGTCATGATCTAGACTTCATTGCAAACCACCAAGTGTGTAAACAACAAAACATTAGCTATGCACAAGTTTTTTGCATGTATGCTAAACATAAAAAAAACTTGTTTGCAGCTGACATTTTAGATTAAACTACTTGGTGTGTAGCCGGGGGCTAACCACGGCACTGTTGCAGAGGAGAGATGGGGCTTGAAAGCTGTGAAGCGGACTCAGTTTGTTCCCTAATAGCATTTTTGGTGCTTGGTGGCGAGGAGCCAGCTCTGGAGAAGTCCGTGGGTGCTTCTCCCAAGTTGACTCCCTTGTTTCCGTGTGCGGCAGCAGCAGACTATATGGCAGGAGGCGGGCCCAGTCAACTGGCAGATTCCATCCCCAAGTCTCTTGCCTCAGATGTAGTTGTTGTGAGGTCCTTTTAATAGGCCTCACAAAAACTATGTACATCACCTGGCCATACCCCGGGTGTGGCCAATGCATAACAGCTACTTAGGTGCTACATATTGCAAAATTTGTGTAACCTAACAAACATGATGGACTCCACTCTTGTCATGTTTGTTTACACTCCAAGTTGCTACACAGTAGGGCTGGGACACCAGAGAGAATACCGGATACCGGATTGACTGGTATCGGATCTCCCTGGTACCGGATTTACCGGTGTCGGCATACCGGATTTTTAACATTGGCTGCGTTACCGGATTTTTTACATTGGGCTATTATTGCGGCTATTGACTTCAATGGTCGCAATGTAAAAAATCCGGTAAAGCGGCCAATTAAAAAAATCTGGTATGCCGGTACAGGTAAATATTGGATTTATTGGATTAAGCCGGTACACCCAAATACCGGCAATATCGGTTCTTGGGAGAACCGGAATTCCCACCCCTACTGACAGACATGACCTTTCAATTCTCCCTGAGGTTAGGATATCAGTTTAGGGGATGAAAATTCTGGCTGTCAGGGGCTAGGAGTGAATAACGGTATATCGATCACTCTGTTGTGACTTGTTATACGCTTCTCTATAACAACTAAAATTGGCCACTGTCGGAGACAGGATGCTGAAACTAGATGGACCTTTCGTCTGACCCAGTGTAGCACTTTTATTTTTAACTTGTGAGTTGTTCATTTTCTAAGAATAGTAGATATAAATTGCTCGTTATACACCTTCCACCAAACTGAGGCCTTTTTGATATTGCATAGATTGCAGTTAGTAGGTTTTTTTTCATTTTTTCATTTTATTTTATTTTTATTTAATGAGATGTTCATGTTGCAGTATAGACAATGGAAATTATTATTACAGGGTGATTCCGGTTTAATACCTCGAATTTGTGAAGGATTATTCAGCAGAATAAATGAAAAAACAAGGTGGAATGAAGCATCCTTTCGAACAGAAGTCAGGTATGTTTGTGTGACAGCACTTTGTAAAAAGTGCTACAGGTAAGACAAACCAGTTTGTCTCTCTCTCTTCTGGTGAGTTGCCTTAATTGCAGAGAGTCCATCGCCTCTTCTTGCTGACTGGAAGGCTAGGTTACTGACAGTCCAGCTGGAAAACAGGAATGTCCTCTGTTAGGAGGCCCAGTTCACTCTACAGATGGGTAGATGGACTAGGACTTGACTCTTTTTAAGTAGATCCAAAGAAGAGACAACTTGTTATAGGATCTGGCTTTCCTATCTAGGCTCTTCTGGCTGTAGGCCCCTTTCCTGGCTTTAAAGAAGATCTTCCCTACCCAGAACAGGGACATCTCTATATCTCTCTCCTCATAAGTGCAAGGAAGAGGGGGAACTAGGGATTTCTCCCTAGTTCCCCCTCTTCCTTGCACTTATGAGGAGAGAGATATAGAGATGTCCCTGTTCTGGGTAGGGAAGATCTTCTTTAAAGCCAGGAAAGGGGCCTACAGCCAGAAGAGCCTAGATAGGAAAGCCAGATCCTATAACAAGTTGTCTCTTCTTTGGATCTACTTAAAAAGAGTCAAGTCCTAGTCCATCTACCCAGTGAACTGGGCCTCCTAACAGAGGACATTCCTGTTTTCCAGCTGGACTGTCAGTAACCTAGCCTTCCAGTCAGCAAGAAGAGGCGATGGACTCTCTGCTCGCCACCAAGCACCACCCACACAACTCTGATAAGAAGCAGGTAATCTGTACTGCTTTGCCATTAGGGAGAGGGGACCTGAGTGGGGAGTGGGGAGTGGACTGTGGTGATGCTTACTGGTATTTTATGGTGCTTAGATCATATACCAGAGGTGGGCAAAGAGCCGCTTGAGAGCTGCATGTGGCCCTTGTGCATCTGTACTGCAGCTCTTGCCAAAGTGGCTGCCTGGGGGCGTGTCCATGTGGCTCCCTTGGGAGCAAGAGAAGTCAAGTTGCCATTTCCACTGCTGCTGCTTCCAGAACCTTCTAGGGGCTGCGTCACTATTGCTGTTGCCTGCAGGACTGCCCGGGGGCTGGACCTTCTGGTGTGAGATGGGTGGGTTGAGGGTAGCCATGCTGCCCCGTGTCCCTAGGATTGGGGGAAGCCAGTCAGTATAAAGTGTCTTGTAGCGCTATGAAAACGTTGGTGTTTGGCTCTTGAGTGTGGGAACTTTGCCCACCTTTGTTATATGCAGATAGGAGTCAGACGAGAGAAAGGGACCTGGGCAGTGCTGAGTTGCCCGTCAGCATATCCGAGATGGCACCCACACCTTGCAGCAAAGCTACTTCACTCAGCATAATTGCCAGTGTCTACAGCTCCTGGTTGCAGATCATGCCAAGTTTATGGGTTAGACGGGGGGCCTCAGGCCTGTGGGCCAAATGCAGTAAGTGGCTAGTTTATATTTGGCCCCATTGCAGTTACTGAATCTAACCCCTGGATGTATCCCCCCCCGCCGCAAGGCTGAACTCAGGTAAGGGAGCAGAGATGAAGGCCTGTATATAAAGATCGGGGGCATATGCATGGCGTGAAGGATCGTCTTCCTGAGCACTCTCCTTAAGCAGCCCTGCTCCAAACGTCTACATGGCCCCTTGGCACTCATACTGATTTTCAGAGTGGCTCCTTGGAGGGAGAAAGGATTGACACTCTGGGTTAGACTTTCCAGTGGACCAAAAGGAGGTGACAGTGAGACTAAGGGGTGCCATCTCTGCCAAAAAACAGGGCTTGTGGCTCTGTGCCAAATTAGCGCAACAGTCTTGTCTCCAGAATCGGCACCAGTGGAAGGGGTATGATGTACTCATCCTGACTGTGATCCAATTAACCCTAATAGTTTTCACAGTGATTGGAGACTTCAGGACTGTTCCACCATCACTCCTTAAAGTCAAGGAAAAAGGAGAGGGAGATCACACAGTTTCCTCATCTAAAAATGTGCTACGGGTAAATGGATTTCTAAAAGGACCAGGTCCTTACAGGTAGACTCAGACTTGAACTCTGAGGATGAAGAGAATCCTCGCAGTTTGTGTCATCCTTGGTCCCACAGCAAGGATGCTTTCCCCTTTCCTTCTGTATCACTCACAAGGCAAAAATAGCTTGAGGGCAATACATTTAAGATGTGGGGAGAGAAGCAGAATCTAGCTTAGAGATTGTTTTGCAAAGTCAAACTTAAGGGCAATAAATTTAAGATGTGGGGAGTTAAGCAGAATCTAGCTTTGTGCAAAAAAAAATTCCAACTTATCTTTAGAGGTAGGAGGTCATTCTGGTTCTGATGCAGAGAAAGTTGGAAGTAGGAAAGCCAAGGGAAGTTTTTTCTTATCCACCTAGCCAAGCAGATGGTTGTGAAAGTGCTGTCCAATCTGGACTTAGCTGTAGAGCTCCCTTAAAGTCTCCTTAACACAGATCAGTCCTCAAAGGTCCCTAATTAGGCTTACCTCACCAAGACAATAATGGTCTGCATACCCCCATGCTTGCCGACATAATCAAATCAGAGTGGGAGTACCTTGCTGAGTGTTTTAGGCAAGTACACGTGCAAATTCTACTCTTTTCCATGGAGAATAACAACATAAGTAGTGCCATACTGAGTCAGACCAATAGTCCATCAAGCCCAGCATCTTGTCCTCTGACAGTGGCCAATCTCAGTCTCATGGGAGAAGAACCAACAGTGACAATGGGCAATTCATTCCCCATTGTTCACTCCCAGCTCCTGACAGTAAGAAGTTCATCCCATAAGCTACTTGGTTAATAGCCATTAATGGACCTACTCACCAAGAACTTATCCAGTCCATTTTTAAACTCTGCTATACTACTGGCATTGAAAACTTCCCCTGGCAACAAATTCCATAAGTTAATTATGCGTTGAGTGAAAAAGTACTTTCTTTTATTTGTTTTAAATCTACCGGCAGCTAGTTTCATGGAGTGTATCCTAGTTCTAGTACTATTTGAGAGGGTAAATAACCATTTTTGAGAATCAGAAACTAGTAAGTCTCTGCTCAAACATAGCTGCTGTGGCCCAGTCAAAAGATTATAATTCCCTTTGAAGTGCAAGACTTTCCCACGTATCCCAGAGATGGTACGTTGTAGTCAGCATTTTAAAGAGACTTCGAAGCCTCTTCGGCATTACTACGAGTCCCAGCAACCATGTCCTGCGTCGCCACAGTGATGGCATTGTGGACTTAAAGGCTAGTTAGTCTGACCATACCAAAATGAAAAAAAGGATTTAGGATGGTCTTAAGAGAATCTTTCTCATGGCCTCCTTTATGGAAAATGGTTTTGTAGATTTGCTAGGTTCATTGCAAAGGCCATGCTTTCTTTAGTGCCCCAAAGAGCCTGAGACTGCATACCTGGATAGTTGATTACCAGGCCATGTTCCTTATGATGGATGCAAGGTGTGATGATAGAAATGTATGTGGGGAAAAATGGATGAAGCAGTATTGGAAACCAACAAAATGAAAATTGAAACCCTTCCCTCTGCTCAGGAAAGGCACTAGATTTCTTTTCACTCTTCCTCCTCATTAAAGAACTTTTATTTCAGCTGAAGCTCAAGAGATTTTAGACTGTGCAGACAGGGATCCTTTGAATGAGAATGTCTGTCAAAGCCAACATGGAGTGGCCGTCTTCTGTATGATTGGCATAGGCCCTGTGTGGAGCTTTCCCGGATAGGAAAACACATGCAGGTACTTCCTTCCACCATGGACAACTGGGGTCATAGAAACAATCCCCCTGGGATATTCAATGTGCGCGGCAAGTATCCGAGAGACAAATTTGTCTCCTCATTCAGGCCAAAGAATCTGGAGAAACATCTGAGGTTACAGCATGTGATCATCTACCTCCCACCTGAATATAGGGGCAATAGAGCCAGTCCTGTTGAGACCGTAGTGCTCAAGTGTATGACAAGTGTAAGTGCTATACTCCTTATAGCTCCCAAGAAGAATGGGGGACTCCAAAGCAATTTTATATTTCTCTGTACAAATTCATCAACTAGCAGAAATTCAGGATGGAGTCATTAAGTCGGCCATAGCTCCTCTGAAAAGGAATTTCCACAATGAATTCTATTGTCTGTAGACCTGATGGAGGCATATCTCTCTGTTGTCATGAGATCAAAGCACCAAAGGTTACTTTATTTCTGCTATGACAGATGCCACTACCAATATAGGGCTCTCCCAATTGCCATGGCATCTTCACCAAGCTTCTGATGGCTCAGCATCTGTCCTGAGACAGTGAGGCATTCACCTCTACCCCTATTTAACGATGTTTTACGTCCTCTCTACAGCAGCCTGATGGCTCTAAGGAGGAAGCTAATTGCTTTCAGGATCATGGTTTCATAGTTAGCTTTAAAAAGTACACTAAAATTATTGCAGAGAGATCTCTGTCTTGAAGTTGTCATACCTACTCTCCAGGACAAGCGTTTCATTTCAGAGTGTAAAATCACAGTGCTGATTCAGAAAGTAACTGCATATTGGCCATCCTTTTTGACAACCCTCTAAAAGTGCTTGGGCATACTGATGTCATGCAGGACAACCTGCAATGGACTCATTTACTTGACTGTCATGGTCCTCCTCCACCTCTCTCCCCTACCCTCCAGTGGTCATTTCTTCTTATCTAACATGTTTCCACATGGGATTCCCTCATTCAGAATCCTCAAGGTAGGTAGCTACCATAGTTTTTAGTATGGCTGGGTGGCAAACTTATTCAGATCATGTAGCTCAAATGACGGTGGGCTCAGTCCCAAGTCGTGCGGGTCCTGCGCAGAGCCGCACATGAACAAACCGCGCGGATCCTCATTGTGCCCCATGGAAACCGTGCACATATGCGCACATGATCCACAGGGCATGGGATCGTGGCTATTGTTCCTACTGTAAGCAGGATACAATCTAAATTGGCTGGAGCCTGAGAGCCATAAATCTAACTGTGCCAATGTTCCATCTGACTCGGACACACTGTCACATCGCTCTCCATTCAAACAACGCCACAGAAAGGCCCTATGTAAACATGTAAGGAGAAGTAAAATCTTTCTCCATAAGCCCTTACGGAGGGGGAAGAGAAGGACTTTTCTTTCCTAGGTCTATAGATAATAGAATATCCTATGGATGTGGAATCAGGGCATCTATGATAGTAGTGTCTCCCTCCAGAGCGTCTGCTAAATGGTGAATTAGTACAGAGAGACTATGGTTGCTGTGTTGGCAAATGTAAGAGATGGAGACAAAGTAGTTAAAATGATATCTTTAACTGAACCCAACTTCTGTTGGTGAGAATGTGCAAGCTTTTGGGTCACAAAGGGCCCTTCCTCAGGCAGGTAGCATAGCCAGTCAGAAATATATAAACTGAGCAAATGTAGGACAGGTCTATATGAAGAGGCATGGAATGACATGGGTGGGAGTGGATAAGACAGGGTAATTTTGTCCCCACATCAAAGGGACAGAATTTCACAGCAGATTGGCTCAGCAGAAGGGCTTTGGGGAGTAGAGTCTGAACAACTGAATCTCGCGGTAGGTAATAAAGAAGATCAGTGAGCCAGTTTCTAGGGGTGAGCTGGGGGGGAGATTGGCTTTCGGGCTGAACTTTTCCATGCTTGATCTTGGCTCCAAAATGGATTACTGGAGGAGAGACTATAGCAAAACTCTTTCAGCAGTTACTACCCAAAAATTGGGGATGAAAAAATATTTTTTCTGCCATAAAGCATTTTTGTGGCCTTGGCTTGGTAACTTACGTACTTCAAAGATGTTATATGAAAGCTCTCATCTTGCATGAAAGTCAGTCAACTCTTCTAATGTTGCACAGTTGCCGACCCTTATTGGATTTATAAAACACATTTGAAAATGTGAAACCTTGTCCACAAAATAGCTGTAGCACTTTCAGAGCATTAGTGCATTGCGTAGAGTCCGGATTCATGGGCTAGGGTGGCATTCGCTTGGTATTTAGCAGTGTTTAAAAAAATAAAAGAAAGTGAATTGCTGGGGCTCAAGTCTGTCTCAGAAGTCATATCCTCTACCCCCAGAAGCCCTGCCCCAGAGTTTCTCTGAGCAGGGAAATGAACCCTATTCTCTAGGTAGCAACCCAACCGCTGGACTAGCCTGCTTCTCTACAGCTGAATATAAAGCAGGAATTTGTATGGTTTAATCTAGATTGTAAGGCCCTTAGGGTAGGGACCTGTCTACAACTATTGATTGTACAGTGCCAGGCACACTGCTGGCCCTATATTGTGATGACCAGCCCAGTGGGTAGAAAAGGAAAATCATTAAGGAAAGTCAGATAAACCATCCAGTTTTTTTCAGACTTTCGTTTCCAACCCTGAAATTGCCAGTATTGGCCTTTTTCTGGTCTGTCACATTTCAGGGTGCGTATTCCTACTGAGAACATTTCCTGGGGCTCACCTCCCACTTAAATTTAGTTGCCAGGCCTGAGCCCTGGCAAGCCCCCTTTGCCCACAGATTAAGACTTGGCCCTATCTCCAGATTTACTGAAAATGTATGATTGATGTCACCATATCTCCTAAGTATATTTTTAGTATGCAAGTGCACAGTGCTCTAAGAAACAAGCAAGAACTCCTAGTGCAAAGGACAAGAGAGAGCTTATTATTGGAAGGAACAAGAAGGAAAGAGAAATGCCGTAGAGTGAAGCAAACTGAGAAGTTTTACAAGCAACACCTTCTGTACTTCATGGTGGCCATTAATCTCAATCCTGGAGGCCAAAGAGCATGACCGTTACCATTCTTAGTAAACAAAGCATGCCTAGCCTACCTACTGTTCTTCTTTGAGTGAGGCTCCATGACTTACACCAGTGGATTCTGCACCTGTGCGGTACTGGCCATTGGAAGCTTCTCCAAGCAGTTATCCGCCCGCCCTCAGGGCCCATGCCTGATTGGCTGCCATTTTGACAGGCTTCTGGTGACAGTATATAAAGCAGGGTGGGGCGTGTGTTACCTCAGTTCCTTCCAGCTGCCAGGCTGTTGAAGGAAGTTGTTCTCCTTGTAGTATTCTTCTCACAAAGACTTTTTACCTCAGCAAATATCTTAATCAGCAATTTTCATCAGTAGTTCTCAAAGAGAAATATTCTTTTTGACATGGACTTGTGCCCCCTCCCCCTTCCCTCCTCGGGACAGGGTAGGGAGAGCGAGCAGCCTCCTGCTCCAACATGCTGAGGACACCGAAGAAAGGGGGCTTCAAGAAATGCAAGACCTGCCCTGTCTCCATTCCTATCACAGACCCTCGTGATAGGTGGCTCTTCTGTCTTGATGAGGCCCATAAAACACATGGCTGTCAGGCCCGAGGTAGCCTATCTAAACACTCCATGGAAAACCACAAAATGAGGCTCCAAGTCCACCTTACTGAAAGGGTAAACCAGCCCCACAGTGACTCCCACCCTCATTCTGCTAGGGCTTCAGCATCACCAAAAAGGAAGACCTCCACACCTCCTTCTATGGGGTCAAAGATCCATTGCCTCAGCTGCAACTTCTGTGCAAAGACACTCGGCTCAAAAGACTGTCTCTGCACCGAGAATGGCTCCTGCACCAGATGGAGCCGCAGAACTGTGGGTCCCAACTGCATGGACTGATATCCAAGCCCCGGTACTGAGAGAGGCCTCTGTACTGACAGAACCTCATGCCTCCGCACCAAACAACATCTCCGCACCGAGGGAAGCCTCCGTACGGAGAACCCCTCTGCACATATTGGTATGGGGAGATGCCTCTGCACCGAGGGAAGCCTCCGTACGGAGAACCCCTCTGCACATATTGGTATGGGGAGATGCCTCTGCACCGAGGGAAGCCTCCGTACGGAGAACCCCTCTGCACATATTGGTATGGGGAGATGCCTCTGCACCGAGGGAAGCCTCCGTACGGAGAACCCCTCTGCACATATTGGTATGGGGAGATGCCTCTGCACCGAGGGAAGCCTCCGTACGGAGAACCCCTCTGCACATATTGGTATGGGGAGATGCCTCTGCACCGAGGGAAGCCTCCGTACGGAGAACCCCTCTGCACATATTGGTATGGGGAGATGCCTCTGCACCGAGGGAAGCCTCCGTACGGAGAACCCCTCTGCACATATTGGTATGGGGAGATGCCTCTGCACCGAGGGAAGCCTCCGTACGGAGAACCCCTCTGCACATATTGGTATGGGGAGATGCCTCTGCACCGAGGGAAGCCTCCGTACGGAGAACCCCTCTGCACATATTGGTATGGGGAGATGCCTCTGCACCGAGGGAAGCCTCCGTACGGAGAACCCCTCTGCACATATTGGTATGGGGAGATGCCTCTGCACCGAGGGAAGCCTCCGTACAGAGCACCCCTCTGCACATATTGGTACAGGGAGATGCCTCTGCACCGAGGGAAGCCTCTGTACTGAGCATCCTTCTGCACACATCAGTATGGGGAGATGCCTCCACACCGGGACTCCTCTCTGCACCGGCAGCTGCCTCTCCTAAAGAGAAAAAAGAAGTCTGTGGTCTCTTCTCCTGCTAAAAAGAGATCTTCAAGGAAATCCCCCTCAAAGAAGAAACGAGACCAATCTTTAGATCCTGAATCTGGATCCAAACGCTCCAGAACTTTGCATTGATCTCCACCAATCTCTCCATGTGTGATAGAGTTGAATTCACCCTGGCTTCAGCTTTCACCCACTCTGGTGCCGGTGACTCTCACGAGCATCAGCTGAGAACTCGCCACGATTCTCGCCAGACTCTTACCTGGACACCGATGATCGAATGCAGTCTAGTTCTCGCTACCTACACACCTGAAGTTCCCACGACCCAGACTTAGGAGTGTGATTTCATAACCGACAAAAACTCATCACATGGATCCAAGTTCACCACACAGCACCCGTATTATCAATGGCCACATGCACCGTACTGGCCTTCTCTTCGCTACCACCCTTACAATGGGACCAGCCCTATTCAATGGGATATGCCTATTTTGCATATGCTTCTAAGGGCACAAGACACCTCTCCCCTGCACCATCAGCAACATTGGGGAGACCACCCACTCTTGCTCCGCTACCATCCTCAAGCATGTCCACATGTCTGCACTCCAGAGAGTCCTAGACTCCTCTAACGCAAATTGCATTAACTCTGAAAGAAATATTACAGCAGAGTATTCCCTCCACAGCTACTGCGGCACAACCACTGCAAAATGTCTTTTCCACCACTTCTAACTCCAGCACGCTCAACTTCCAGCATGCCTGTGTCTTCATCTGCTCCTCCAATCTTGCTATCACTACCTGCAGATGTGTCCAATCGCATAACAGCTGCAGATACGAGAGCCCCTTCTCATGATTGCACACGTTGGCTTCCCGCATGCGCAGCTTTTCTTCAGCTTCTGATTGGGAAAGTTCCCAGATGACTGAGGAACGCAGAAAATCAGAATCTTCTGTTACTTCGAATGGCACTTCTCCTTCTATGATAGCCAATGAATTGGAGGACTCCATCTTGTGTCCATCAGATAATATATCATACCCTGCTCAGGTGGTCTATTCAGAAGATCATAAGAAGTTCCAAGCGCTAATTGTAAAAATGCCAAAAGCCTTGAACATAGAAATGGTTCCAGTGGAAGAGGAGGAAGAAGATCCCATTTATAAAATCCTATCCAAGGGAGCTTCCTCTAAATTAACCCTTCCCCTCTCGAAAAAGTTAATGAAACAATCCAGGTTTTACTGGAAAACACAGTCGGTGACCTCTCTTATGGATTCCCACTTTAGTGCCTTTTACCCGGTGCCAGCAGACAATCACTCCATGCTTGTGAAACATCCCACCCCAAACTCAGTGGTGGTGCAAGCATCTACGGATAGGACATCAAAGACCTAAGAAACCACTCCATCTGACAAGGAGAGTAAGCGTACGGACATCCTGGGAAGGAAAATGTTTTCTTCCTCCATGATGATCCTCAGGGCATCAAACTATACCTCTGAGATGTCTACGTTTCAACATCTACTATGGAACTCCTTGGGTAACTTCTGGCCCATATGCCTCCAGACGAAAAAAAGAAAACAGAGGTCATTAGAGCTGAGGGTCTGTCTCTAGCCCAGTCACAATTGATGACTTCAATGCACATTGCTGACACGGCAGCGAGAATAACGGGAAATAGTTTGGTGGCTAGAAGACACGCCTGGCTCCGCTCTACAGCTCTGCCATACCAGACTCGTGCTAAAATCTAAAATTTGACGAAAAGGGGCTCTTTGCCGCAAACACAGACTGTGTTCTAGCAAAAATGAAGGATGCTAAGAGAGCTGCATACATACTGGGCCTCTGTACAAAATGAAAAAGAGGTACTACTTTCCACCTTCAAATAAGTTTGCCTGATATACTTCGGGATACTTTCAGCAATCCTGCAAGTATTTCCTTTTCTCTCTGCCTCAGTCTCAATCAAAGAGACAATATAATAGACCAAAGCAACGGTCTCGTCAGCAGATTACATCCTCAGCGACTGCCCCCAATAAGCAGAGATCTCGTTTTTAATCATGGCATCCAAAGCTTAGAACTAATTCCCAAAGAAATCTTCCCAAACAAATTGGCTTCCTATCTAAAAATTTGGAATCTTATTACATTTGACGAGTAGGTTATTGACACCATTTCCCATGGCTACATGATTCAATTCACTAAGATCCCCTTCCCCAAACCCCCTTCCTGATTCCTTTTTAGGGATCCATCTCTCAAGACGTTATTGGAGCAGGAGATTTTAGTCCTCCTTTCTAAAGGAGCTATTAAGGAGGTGCCTGAAAATCTCCATGGAAGGCGTTTCTACTCCAGGTATTTTCTCGTACTCAAGAAAGAGAGAGAGAGAGTGTGTGTGTGTGTGTGTGTGTGTGTCTGAGGCCCTTCCTGGACCTTAGAATGCTGAAGAAGTTCATAAGATCCTTTAAGTTCAGGATGGTCACCCTGAAGAAAATACTTTCTCTCCTATTCAAGGGAGCTCGGTTCTCTGCTTTGAATTTACAGGATGCCTATTTCCATATCCCTATTCATCCTGCCCATTTGAAATGCCTAAGATTCACATTTGAAAATTCTCACTAGCAATACAAAGTGTTGCCGTTTGGACTTTCTACAACCCCGAGGGTGTTCACTAACTGTCTGGCCCCAGTGGCAGCATACCGGAGAAAATGAGGCATCTCAGTCTTCCCTTACCTGGATGACTGGCTCCTGGTTTCGCAGTAAAAACACCAGTTGCAGGAAGATACCCAATTCACCATTGACCTCCTACAAGAACTTGGATTTGTGATTAATTTTAAGAAATCAAATTCAGCCCATTTATAATCCATTCAGTTTATAGGTGCAGAGATCAACTTGTTTAAGCAGAGAGCCTTTCTACCACGAGATTGCTTTCTGACGATTCAAAACACGGTGGCTTCCCTCCACGCCCAACCTACCCAGCCTATACGGACGTTCCTACGATTACTAGGCCACATGACTTCGACTACCTCAGCCTTGAGAGATGCCAGAGGGAGGATACACTCCCTCCAACACTGACTGGCCTGGAAATATTCCCCGTCACAGGACAACCTAGATCATTTCGTCACAATTCCTCCATCCATTCTGTACACCCTGTCTTGGTGGACCAGAGAAGACAACCTACTGGAAGGAATGACTTTCTCTCAACCAGTCCCAGACATCCTACTGACCACTGACACTTCCCTGTATCGATGGGGTGCCCACTGCATCGATGGGGTGCCCACTGCGACACGCTACAGGTGAGCGGCACTTGGAATGAATGGAAATGTTCTCTACACATCAACCTCTTAGAACTATGAACAATTTGATTTGCCATGAAGGCGTTCCTTCCTCTCATTGAAGGCACAAACATTCAGATCACCACAGACAACACCATGACAGCGTGGTATATAATCAAAACGGGAGGCACTCGCTCGTCCAGGCTTTTCAGAGAGGCGACAAAGCTCTTGAAGTGGTCCGTTCTTCACAACGTTCATCCCATCGCAACCCACCTTGCGGGTCAATCCACCGTGATTGCAGACGTACTGAGCAGGGCACCCACTCTGCAGCGGGAGTGGATGCTCAACAGGTCTGTCGCTCTAGATCTATTTTTGAAATGGGGTCAACCAGAAATAGATCTTTTCGCTTCACCCCACAATGCTCAATGCCCCGTACACTGCACTCGAGCGAGGAAAGGGCAGGGATCCCTGAACGACGTGTTCCTAATCCCTTGGATGGGCCACTTTCTGTATGCTTTCCCTCCATTCCCCCTAATCGCATGAGTCCTGATGAAACTGGACGAAGAGAAATCCCTCTACATCGTCATAGCTCCCAGCTGGCCCAGGTAGCCATAGTTTACCTGCTTACAGGCCATGACTGTACGTCAACATCTCCCTCTCATTCCAGATCTCCATCACCAGAATGATGGAGACGTTCTCCACCCCAGCCTCCAATTGTTGCACCTAACAGCTTAGCTGATATTGCCCTAACTCACTAAGACTTGTTAGGTCTGCCTGAAGAGGCAGTTTGTATCCTAAAGAGTACTCGTAAGGACTCGACTAACAAAACGTACAACCTAAAATGGAAATGCTTTTCCATATGGGCAGCTTCTCAACAAATACGTCCAGAAGCAGCTACCATCACGAACCTCCTGACCTATATGGTCCATCTGAAATCGCAAGGACTGGGCCCATCCTCAATAAAGGTCCACCTTGCCTCAATCTCCTCCTTTCTACTACTTGTCAGTGGTTGCCTGACCTTTTCGTACCTAATCTTGAAACGTTTTCTCAAAGGACTCCACAACATTGTCACCTGTTTGAGACTCTTGTCCTCCATGGGACTTAATCCTTGTCTTGGGGAGACTAATCCTACCTCCTTTCGAGCCTCTTTCAAGTTGCTTGTTCCACCTACTATCGTTGAAGATCTACATGCTGATAGACCTGACTTCAGCTAGAAGGGCAAGTGAAATAGCAGCCTTGTCTATACTCCCTATATTCCTGATTTTCCACAACGATAAAGTTACCGTTCATTTACCTCACACGTTTCCACCTAAGGTCGTCTCCTTATTCCATATGTCTCAAGACGTATTGCCAGTGTTTTCTTCCCTATGCCTCCTGAGGGGAATCGGCTCTTCAAGGCATGAGGGACAGCAAGAGAGAAGGGTTGAAGACGTTTAGAGGAGCAAGGGTGTTGCAAACAGGCAAGGGTGGAGACAGAGGAGAAGCGAAGCTCCAATGCAAGAGTGTGGTGGGATAGAAAAGTGGAGAGAGATGAGGGAGCAAGGCCATGAAGAACCTTGAAGGTGAAGACCATGAGCTTGTGCTGAATACGTTCGCGTAAAGGGAACCAGTATAGGGCAGAGAGCAGGGGCTGAACACATCAGTGTCAACCTTCTCAAACTGTGAGCAAAAAGATTAGCACTAAGGGCTTTCACTACTGTTGCACAAGGGACTGTGGTGCAGATCTCCATGGATAACGTTATAGCAGTGCATTATATAAACCGACAAGGGTGGTCCAGGTCACTCCAGTTGACTCTGGAAGCAACCTTTCTTTGGGAGTGGTGTATCCATCATTCAGTTACCCCTCTAGCAGTGTGTCTTCCCGAGCATCCAACTTAACATAAGAACATGAGTAGTGCCATACTGGGTCAGAGCAATAGTCCATCAAGCCCAACATCCTGTCTCTGACAGTGGCCAATCTCTTCCTCTAGGGAGAAGTACCCAACAGGTCACATTGGGCAATCCCTTCCCTGTTGTTCCAGCCCCCAACAGTAATTTATTTTATTTTATAATTTTATACCCCACCACCTTCTACATCCAGCAGCTCGTGGCAGCTTACAACACAATTAAATAACAATAACAATAAAATGCAATTTAAAACACAGTCAATAAAAGCCATAGAAACAATCCAGGGTGTGCTTAAGAATGAAAGTAGAAACAAAAAACCCACCCCTACCCAGAACCACCCTCTAACCATCCCCCTCACCAAATGCCTGGTGGAAGAGCCATGTCTTGTACTGATGCCAAAACATGAGGAGACTTGGGCTGAGGTGGATCCCCACTGGCAGCGAGTTCCACAGTGCTGGAGCAGCCCCCTATAATGGGGAACCTCCAGGAGGGCACCCCCTGATGACCGCAGGAGCAGCTCAGGGGCCCAAGAAGTGAGGCAATACTTCAGATAGCCAGGGCCCAGGCCATTTAGGACTGTATAGGTCAAAACCAGCACCGGGAATTGGGCCCAGAAGACTATAGACAGCCAGTGCACACACTGGTGTAATGTGCTTCCGGCAATCTGTCCCAGTAAGCAAATGGGCCACTGCATCTGCACGATCTGCAGCTTCCAGACCGTCACCATGGGCAGCCCCATGTAGAATGCATTACAGTAATCCAACCTTGAGGTGACAAATGCATGGATGACAGTGGCGAGGTCGGAGTCTGAGACGTAAGGATGGAGCCATCTCGCCAGATGCAACTGACGAAGACAGGCCTGAGCACAGTTGATACCTGGAGATCCAGGCGCAGCTACGGATCCAGGAGTATCCCCAAGCTCAGCAACTGAGATGCCAACTTAGAGTGGACCCCGTCAATGACTGGTAGCTCCCCCTTGCTCAGATCACCGACCCTGTCAACGAGCATCTTGTCGAAATTCAACTTCAGTCGGCTATACCTCATCCAGTCCCCCACAGCCGCCAAACACTGGAAAATTACCGAGGCCGCAGGACCTGGTCAGATGAGCAAGAGGTTATGTTCCCCAAACCTACTTGGCTAATAGCCATTAATGGACCTATCCTCCAAGAACTTATCCAGTCCCTTTTAAAAAACTACCTACACTACTGGCTGTGACCACTTCCTCTGACAAGTGGTCAGAGTTCCACAAGTTAGTTGTGTGCTGAGTGAATAAATACTTTCTCTTTGTTTTAAATCTGTTGCCAGTTAATTTCATGGAGTGTTCCCTTGTTCCAGTACTCTTTGAGAGGGTAAATAACCACTCCATATTTATGTGTTTCACACCACTCATGGTTTTATAAATTTACATATCCCCTCTCAGTCGTCTTTTCTCCAAGCTAAAGATCCCTAACCTATCAAGCCTCTCTTCATATGGGAGCCGTTCCATACCCTTGATCTTTTTTGTCACCCAGCTTTGAGCAGAACAGCATCCTGTTCCCATGAACGGGAACTGAAGCAATCAGTTTTCCAACCAACAGTGGTCAATTGGGGCTACCTAGAGTTAGATCTATTTGCTTCCTCTATAAACACCAAATTATTTTTTTTCTCAAGGGGGGGGGATTGGGTTAGGGGTCTGGAGGAATGCATCAGATGGTTCATGGGTCTGTGTTATGGCTTTCCCCTGATCCCAAGAATTCTCCATCTAGGCAAGTTATTTCAGTTGACTTTGATCTTAATAGCTCCCCACTGGCCTCGCCAATATTGGTTTCCCCAGCTTCTGGAGATGGCAATAGATCCACCGTGGCTTCATCCAAATCCAACAAACCTCTTGTTGAGAGATGAAGGGAAGATTTGGCATGAGAAATTGATATTCCTCCACACATGTGCCTGGAGGATTTCGTGCTAACCAAACATGAAAGAGAGCTACCTAAGGGCTTTAAAGACGACCTTCTGTCCAGTAGAAAACCTACTGTTAGGTCTTGTTATCTGAGAAAACTTCCTTGTTTTACACTTTTGGTTAAGCAGTTTACGGTTGACCCTTTTGTTGCAGATGTTAACTTTGTTCTTAAGTACTTGCTTCACTTAAGTGAATCTGGACTTTTTCTGCCCTCGCTTAATATGGAAGCTATTTCATGTTTACTATGAGGGTTAAACCATCATTTTCACATCTATCCATTTCAATGTTTTTTAAAGAAGTAATACATTTGTTTCCACCTGTTAAAACATCTCCATTGGCTTTGGACCTTAATTTGGGGCTAAATGTTAATCAAGCCCCCATTTTAGCCTATGGCAAGGTCTTTTCTAGAGTTGGTCACTTTGAAATACCTCTTTCTTGCTGCTGTTATTTCTGCTCATCCTATAAGTGAGCTTCAGGCTTTGACATGTAAACCCCCTTATTTAGAGATACATAGGGAGAAGGTAGTACTTAGACAACACCTTCATTTCGTTCCTAAGGTCTCGTCAGACTTTCATTTGAACCAGGTTATTACCCATCCACTTTTTTTTCCCTCGCACACATTCGTCCCTGGGGGAGTCCATGTTGCATACGCTGGATCTGCGTAGAGAAACTCTATTCTATTTGCAATGTCCCAAGACTATGGAGCATTCCAATGTGCTCATTGTTTCATTCTGCCCTAGGACACTGGGCAAGAAGGTAACTAAGTAAACCTTGTCCAGATGGCTTAAGAGTTGTGTTACCTGGGCATACCAACTCTCTTCCCGTCAGCAGCTAGAGGGTTTTCACTTTCATTCCCTTAGGGGAGTAGCAACATCTATTGCTGTTTTTTGTTACATTCCGTTGATGGAGATATGCAAGGCAGCTACCTACTTTTACTCGACACTGTCATTGATTTGGCAGACAGAGCTGATGCTCATTTTGGCGGTGCAGTGCTCCAGTCTCTGGATTAGCTCTTCCCCACATCCGAGTTCTGCTTACTAATATACATCCATGTGTGTTCGGAGAGGTGCTTGAAGAAGAAGGGTAAGTTACTTACCTGTAACATTTGTTCTTCGAGATTAAGCCTCTCCGCTTTTACACCACCTTCCCTTCCTCCCCACAAAGAGTTCTTATAATGGTTAATGATAGTTCTTTGCCTGTGGAGAAAGACCTGTGGAGGCGGGGAGCGGGAGTGTTGTTTGTAGGTGCCGATATGACGTCCTCTCTCCGCTCCCCGTCTAGAAGCTGCTTGGAAGATCATCCTGGTCTCAATGCCAGATGGTGCCAAATACATCAGTGTGAATGTGGAGAGGCTTAATCTCAAAAAACAAATGTTACAAGTAAGTAACTTACCCTTTTCTATAGCTTATCATTGGTTAAGTTCAAAGCAAAATGTTAACCCTTTCTCCCAGACTTCAAATGGCAAACAGGTACATTTCTTTAGCCTCCTCTGCTTCCAGAAATTCCAGCTCCCGGTGGTATTAAGAAGCAAATTACAACAAACAAAGCCCAAGAAATGTGTGGGTTGTTTCAGTCATCACATGAGTTTCAAAGTACATGCGTTATATAGTGTGCATTGTAGTTTTATCACATCTTGGTTGCAAAAGGAGTTGTCTTGTTCTTGCAAAACCCTATATGTGTAACTGGCATTTACCTATGCAAGCATTCTCTTCTGACTAAAGAGGACTTGTGGATAAAGTCGCATCTGCATGTTTGCAGGGAGAGGACTCTTAAGTGTACAAGATGGATAGACTCTTTCCAATAATGTGTTCTTCTAACATTTTGATAATTTCACAACTTTTTTGATTTTAAAGTATCTTTGTTTCAGTTATCTGGAAATATATAATGAACGTGTCAGAGACCTACTCAGGCGGAAATCATCGAAAACCTATAATTTAAGAATTCGTGAGCATCCAAAAGAAGGACCTTATGTAGAAGGTAAGATTAAACTCTTAATAGGTTGAAGTTTTTCCTAAATGGATCTAAATTGTATGGAAGTAAACTAATTTTTTCCTTAATGGATCTAAATTGTATGGAGGTAAACGTAATAAAGTATGAAAGCCCTGTTTGGAACAGCCTCTCTTATTGTGAAGCTTTTCTCCGCAACCTCTTTGCATGTATAACTCTTTCTTCCTGATGTGAAGTTTTGCTAATTGACTTCAGATCAATGGTGGGCCTGACTTATAAATCATAGATATTTGTGATGGATAGAACCTATAAAAAACTAATTGTTTTAATCCATTCTCCTGCCATTGCAGGCTGTACTTCCTTTGAGGGAGTGCACAGATGCTACCTTGCATTTCAAAAAGATTTTATGCTTCTGTTCAGGCTGGTCAGCCGTAAATACTATGTGGCTTGGCAATTTTTGTCCAAGTCCTCAATCCTCTTCTAAAATAAATACAGTAAATGAATACTGCTGTAGTGTACTGAAGATAGACTTGAATCTCAACCAATTTCAAGTACATCCATAAGTATGACTTTATAACTATTCATCTTCTGTTTCTTTAGATTTATCCAAACATTTAGTGCAAAATTATAGTGATGTAGAAGAACTTATGGAAGCAGGAAACATAAATCGAACCACTGCTGCAACAGGAATGAATGATGTTAGCAGCAGATCACATGCCATTTTCACGATAAATTTCACTCAGGTAAAAAATAATATAGTTGTCTTTAGTCAGTATGGATAGGTGGAGAGAGAGGGGACAACTGTACCAGGGCCCCAAGATCAGAAAGTGGGGGGGGGGAGGGAGAGGGGGTGACACAATCAGCTGACTGTAAGGTACTTTCTCGACTATACAGAGAACTACATTTTGTCTTCCATTTTCCTGATGCAGGATATATTGCTGGTGGAAATGTCCTGCAGCCCACAGGTTATGGTAGGAAGTTTGGACAGTTAAATGAGGTTACTGCTGTGATAATTCCATTTTCACCAGCAGTAGCCCTGCTGGGTATTTTTCCAGTGAATGGTATTATAAGTGTCAGAATCGATACGTGCCAACGGTTTTGTTTGGCTGCTCTTCAGCTACTTTCTAACACAATCATGTAGCAACCAAGAGTCAGCATTTAAGAAATAAGCATTTCTGTTGTCGGTTGAAGTGGAGGAAGATAAAGATGTGTGTGGGGTCGGGGGTGGGGGTTTGTTAGCTGAAAGTTTGCCAAGTCCGACACTGATTCCAACTATTAAGATGCAATATTTTGAATATTTAGCAGAAGAACCTCTGCAGGAGATAATTAACAGACACTCACTATCTAAAATGTAAGCTGCATAACTGAGTCCATGGTCCATTACGTTTCCATGTAGAGCCAACACCAAAGGGAGAAAACAGTGTTTTATAATCTTGTTTATATTAGAGCTCTGCTCAGTCTGATTTTTTTCACAGCTTTAACATATGATTTGCATAGCATCAGCATGTTTTGCTACAATTATTTTTACGATGTAGTTTTGGCTAGCCCCTGTATGTGCTTCAAACTATAGAAAATAATGATTGTGTTTTCCTTTGTGTTCTACTCATTTTTTCTTCTGCTTTCCATTCATATCCTTACTTGGACATTTTTATGTTTATAATCCAAAAGCTTGCTCCATCAACTGTAGTTGGTCCAATAAAAGATATCACTGTACTACTTTGTATATTTTATACAATATAAAATAGTGGTAATTCACTAATGGGTAGAGTTGTGAAATGCATTCCTGAAATGGTGTTTTCGCCTGGACTATATTATGTAAGACACTCTAATTCTCACTAGCCACAAGAAAACAATTTCTGAAGGGGTAGGAATGAGAATCTTGGCACAAAGCAAAATGTGATCCAGCTACCACAAATAGTGTAGCCCAGTTTTTTAAGAAAGGGTGGAAGGTAAACCAGAAAATGGTTTAAATTGTATTGATCTACCTGTACAGTGGAAGAAACTAGAATATTGTAATTGTATAAAAATGCATTTATAAAAAAATAAGGGTGCTGCGGCTCCTCCTTTAGGGAAGTCTGACACTGTATAAATCATAACTAAATGTAGGGATGGGCGAACAGAACGGAGTTCAGAAATTCGGTTCGGTTTGAAATTCGAGTTCGGAAATTCGGTTCGGTTTGAAATTTGAGTTCGGTTCGGAAGTTCGGTTCGGGTGACCGAACAGACCAATTTCAGTCGAATTCCGAACTTCCGAGCCAAGTTCGGCCATTCAAAACCAGGTTTTTTGGTGTGTGTTGCCACTAGGGATGGGCAAACAGAACGGCGTTCAGAAATTCGGTTCGGTTTGAAATTTGAGTTCGGTTCGGCCGACCGAACAGACAGAGTTCAGTCCCAACTCCGAACTTCCGAACCACGTTCGCCCATCCCTATCTAAATGTGAGCCCAAAGGAGGGTACAAACTAGAGCTGAAATGAGTAACTGCAAAAACAGGTATACCCAGTGAATTTCCAGGACCCAAATCACCCCAACAACATTGGTACCCAATTGTGACCTGATTCAGATGCCTGATGTCTTGGAATGTCGAATTCAGTACTGGAAAGTCAACTTCTGATACCAATCTTTTTACTTCCGGTCCCATTTTTTTGTTTTCCATCCTGATGTTCTGATCTGTAATAGAAAAATCAGTACCAGAAATTACAGATTTTTCAGGTATCTGGATACCCGATCAGTACCCATGTTGCCTGTCAAGTACTTGATGCAGTACTAAAAAATGTGAGTATTACTCACAGGTACTAAATTAAGTACCCAATTTCAGCTCTAATACAGTGGTTCCCAAACTTTTTGTGACCAAGTACGCCTTTTCAATTTTCCCAATGAGCCATGGACCCCCACCAAATTTGCATACATTTGCATAAGACACACCCCTAAATTTGCATACTGCAACAAATATGAATGTAAGCATTTGTGAAAAAATGCTTGTAACGAAATGCTTGTAATTCCAAGTACAAGATAAAATCTTATATAATTACAATTACAATTAAATTACAACTGTAATTTAATTGAGGCGCTCCAGCCTCACTGGAGTTTTGAGCCCAGACTAAAACTGCGGGAGATTCGGAGCGAAAACCCCCAGGCTGCCCCCTCCTCTGCTCTGCCGCTGTCACATGGTGCCGGGGAGGTGGGCAGCAGGCGGGCTGATGCTGATGTCCCGCAGCCCAGCCCAGCCGCCGCAGCAGGTCTGGCTCCAGGAGGATGGGACTCCTCGCCGCTACAACTTTCTGTGGATCGCTGCTGACTCCTCCGGTTAAGTAGGGCGGGAGGGAAGCAATCTCTCCCCTGCAAGGCTGCACGCTGCAGCTCCAGGCTCGTTGGGCTAGGCTTGCAGACAGACAACCCTCCCGGGAGAGAGGCAAGCCACACTGCAAAGTTCGCGCCCGCTGCCCGCTTGCAGCCTGCACCTGCTAGTTTTTTAAACCCACTGCTTTGAAGGGATTGCTGAGGCCAGAAGTGCCTTAAAACTTCTTCCGCTTGTGTCAGTGACTGAGTCTGTGTCGTGCCGACACCGAGCCCAGTCACTGCGCTCAGCAACACAAATAAAACAATTTTTTTAAAAAACCAAGCAGGATGTAACAGGAGGCCCGCGGACCCCCTGAGGGGTGCATCGCGGACCACGAGGGGTCAGCGGACTACCGTTCGGGAACCAATGCTCTAATATAAAGCCAGCAAGTGATTTTACTAGGCGCACACTTCAAATATCGCTTCAGTGGGACTACTCTGGGGTAAATGGTTTCAGAATTGCAGATTAAGACATTTGCATTTGCAAAATAATATGTACATTTTCAAAATATTACTATTTAAAGTATGAGTTAGATACTGGGCTGTTGCTGTTTAATAGCAAGTGATCGAAATCCATTTCTATAATAACTCCATTATGCCTGTCTTCCAAAATTTGCAACTGTAAGAGTATAAGAGAAACACATTAAATTATTCCTAAATTGTGACAGAGAATAAATAATTAAATTGACTTCACCACAGTTTCAGAACTTGGTACCATAACATTTTTTTGTATTTTTCCTTAGGCTAAATTTGATGCTGAAATGCCTTGTGAGACTGTTAGCAAGATTCATTTGGTAGATCTTGCTGGAAGTGAAAGAGCGGATGCCACTGGTGCCACGGGGGTGAGATTAAAGGAAGGAGGGAATATTAACAAATCTCTAGTTACTCTGGGAAATGTTATTTCTGCCTTAGGTATGTGTCTCTGATGTTTCTAGCATGCTTATCTTTCGGCATAAGTATTACCTGTTTGTCCAGTCATTTGCAATCAGTCCTACCATTCTGTGCTTAGAGTTTAATGTTCTTAGTTTTTTCAGGGAAAAAAAAAAAGAAATAAACCATAGAATTGTTCTTTTCCTTCCCTCTTAACAGCTGATTTATCTCAGGATGCCACAAACTCTCTTTTAAAGAAGAAGCAAGTATTTGTGCCTTACAGGGACTCTGTGTTGACATGGCTGTTGAAAGACAGCCTAGGAGGAAATTCGAAGACAATAATGATTGCCAGTGAGTGCATTTAAATTAATTTCTTTCAAGCTTAATATTATTATTATTATTATTATTATTAAACATTTATAAAGCGCCAGCAACAACCTGGCGCTGTACAGAACATATAATCAGCTGCGGTCCCTACCTGTGGCTTACAATCTAAAAGACAAGGAGGGGGAGACAAGGAGAGGGGACAGCGGGAGAGACATGGGAGAAGACAAACAAACATTCAGGCGGATGCGAAGTCTCAGGTGCGTGTACTTGGCTTGGTTACAAGGTGGTCGGTAGCAGCAGTCAGCAGGGGAGGGCTGACAGTAAGAGCAAGGGGAAAGACTAGAGGGCATTGGGAAAGGCAGCATGGAAAAGGTGAGTCTTAATACTTCATACTTTAAGATCTCTGTACAAATTAGCTGAAAATATTTAAATTCCAGATGACTCATTAAGCAGTTGTGCTGTTTGCACCTTTAAATTATTTTTCTTTAGAAAAAAAACACAAAACTTTATAGAAGGGGCCACTTCTTTTCATTAGCAACATTCACCTTTATATAATGTAAAATATGAACCCTGATGTCTTCTAAGTTCAAAAAGTAGCATCAGCCCAAGCAATGGACTATGTGAGGTTTGGAGGGAAGAAAAGTGTTGCTTTTATTAATTAAAATCTGCTGAATTTCCCCTGGGTTTTTGACTGTTGTTGTGATCGATTGTTCCTCCCCTCCCCCGATTTTGCAAGTTAATCTTATCTTTCAGGAGAGTTGTTTTTACCGGTAGCAGGGTATCATGCTCTCCTTGCTTGAGCCAGCACTTATGGAGTTAATGCCAAGGAGCTTCCAAAGTGAGGTTGGGCTCTGGCTTGTACCTTTATAATCCTAGCATCTCAGTCCTGGCTATCTCATTCCTAAAGGGGCAGCTAAGGAGCTCCTTGTGAGGCTTGCCAAACGTTGAGGCAAGATTAGAATGCCCATGTTAGGTAGGACAGCTTGCTGTGTGTTTTCTGTTGTTTATGAAACCGTTTTTGTTAAGTTTATATCTATTAAACAGGCCCAAAAGGGAGGGACTCCAGAAAACCGTGCAGCTTCTTTGTGCCTCATGTATGTCTCCGAGGTGCTAAAATCCTGACATCAGGGATAGTTCTCTGGGTGACAAACACCAGCAACTCAGCATAGAAACCAAAGCTGATTAGTAGTGACATCAGTCCCTTCTCTTGCTCACTCTTTTGTCTGTTTTCTGCCAGTGTCTTGATTTGTAACTTCACTTTAAACTCTGAGATGAGATTGGTTCATGAAAAAATGCTAAGTTTAAACCCAGGATTGTTTAGAAGAATAGCCCTTTTTTATTCTGTATTCTGTATTGCTACACTACTGATGGTTTGGCATGCCAACAAGATTGATAAAATTTGGTTAATCATAGCAGTTAAATATATCTCTTGTTTCCTCTCTACCCACATGAGGCTTATATGACTTTTAAATTACAATCCAACTTAAATGAAACACATGGTATTGGATAAGCTATTTTTGAATTCACTTTTCTCAGCTATTTCACCTGCTGATGTCAATTATGGAGAAACCCTAAGTTCCCTTCGCTATGCAAATCGAGCCAAAAACATCATCAACAAGCCTACTATTAATGAGGATTCTAACGTCAAGCTAATTCGTGAGCTGCGAGCTGAAATAGCCCGACTAAAAGCTCTGCTTGCTCAAGGGAATCAGGTTAGTTTGTACTTGAGATTTAGGTATCATTTTCTTTGGGTAGTAGAATCTCATTATGATCTAGAAATAGGTACTCCTTTTCCTCACTGATTTGAGTAAACAAGCAGTATGTGAAGCAGTTAAATGCTTAAGCTATTTTCCTCTTTGCATTGGTTTTCAGTTGGCCAGTGTGTTAAACTTAGCCTTCACTTGATATGAATGTAGCTTCAATTTTAATGTGTGGGGAATTTATCAGCACAAACTCATTGACAGTAAAGAAATTTTATATCTGTTCTGGTGAACTGAATAACATTGTAGGAATTTCACTATAGACGATCATTTAAAACATGCTAAAATACCTAAACACTCAGGCTGCAATCAACAAACCACTTTGGAATAGTCTTATTAAAGCCATGGGCTTCGATGAGAGTACTCTGGAGTAGGTGTCTTGTGGAGAGTGGCCTCGCTCTTACAACTCTTCATTAAATTGTGAGATTTCTAAGTAGTATTATCCTCTAGGGATCGATGGGGTGTTTGAATGGTTTCTAATCACATTTTCTTTGTCCTTGGAGAAGAGTACTTAGCAAATATTTTAAGAGCATTAGCAGAGAAAATAATGAAAATGATGGGAGAGTAACGGATGTTGATGGCCCAATGTTGAGCCCTCCTCCAAGGCCATTCACCTAGGCCAGCAATACATCTACTCTTCATGCAAAACCCAGGGTGCTTAATGTAATGTGGCTTGTTAACTTATGAATGCCTTTATTACCGTAATGACAACATTTATACTAGGGCACACACATTGATGTACCTTGATTGAACCCATCACCCCTTCAGTGTTGGGGTTCCCACGCTAGTATAGTAAGCATAATAGTTAATCTGGCTGTGTCTCTGGTAAAGATAGAGGGACAAAAAATTCTTCCCAGTTTTGTTGATTATACTTTTTCATCTGAAAGTTCAGAAGGTAAGGAAATGGACTGTAAAATTAATTTTCAAATGGTTATTAAATTTGACTTGCTATTCATGCTGTTAATACTAGTGTTGAAGAATAGTAATATTTCTGGAGACAATTTGTTAGTGTGGGAGTCAGGCGGAAGAGGGTAATCCTGGTCACAACTGGAAGAGAATCTCCACTATTGAACTTTTTCAGTGTTTAAGGTTAAGTAGAATGGAAGCTTATGAAATAGTATATGAATTTAAGCTTGTGTGTTACCAGCCATCTCAAATAATATCGTATTTTAGCAAAGTGGTAGTAACACACGTTTTTTTAAATGGCAACTATTAACCAAACAAATCACACCTTCAGATATTCCTTATAAATACGAGAGATGCTGCTTCCTTACTTTAAATATTCTATTGATTGGACTAAAAGCCAATGTTTTTTAAAAAGGAAAGTCTGTAACTTAGGCCATATTTGAGATACCTGTCCTGCCAAGTTACTTAGATCTTTGTATTTATAAATAAAACCACCGTGCTGAACTTAATAACCAGTACACAACAAAACTAACACTAAAATGCTTAAGAAGCTCTCATTTCAAATTCTTTGGAACTGTTGCCTAGCTGTGAGCAAGCTGAACTGTTGCCTAGACAAAAAACCTTCGGTTTAAGAAGCTTGTAAGACGGCATTACAAATTGTACTGAAACGTTAACATGACAGTAAAACGTTAGCATGACAGTAAATTGTATGTTAAGGCAACTTTATTAAATATCAGACCAATCTATACATTTTTATTCTTATTCATTAATAAAAAAATTCTGACTTAACTGAAATTAAGCTTCATATGTGTGGTATGGTGACTGAACAATACTTATACGTGATGAGGAATGTATACAGTTTAATTTCAGTTAAGTCCTAATTTTTTTACTAATGAATAAGAAAAGGAAAATGTATAGATTGGTCTGATATTTAATAAAGTTGCTTTAACATACAATTTATTTTCATGTTTACATTTTGAATATAATTTATAATGCCACCTTAACAAGCTTCTTAAACCGAAGGTTTTTTGTCTAGGTAATTTGCCCTTTTTTTGAAACTAATGCATAAGCAGGCCCCAGGCACGAGAACACTGCAGGTGCACACAAGTGCTCACCCATCCCCCCCCACATGTAGCAACCTGTTTGTTCGCAGGTTTCTATGTGCAGGGGTGATGAGTGGAGGTGTGTGTTATACAGAAGTGCACAAACGACTTCTGTATAACACTGTAAACTACTCACACACTCACTGTCGCACACTCACATGTGCTCTCACCTCACACAGAGTCATTCAGACACAGTACACACATGCTCTCATCTCACACATTCAGATGATCACAGACACATACATTCATCCATACACACTACACACACATGCTCTCACCTCACACACTGATTCAAATTTATCGGTCACGCACATTAGACCAAGGGTGTAGCTAGGGTGAAATGGGCCCCTGGCCAAGAAGTCAAGATGGGCCCCCCTCTTTGTGTCCCACCGGCGGGCCTAGGGCACCGCCCAGCTCTGTGTGTGTGTGTGTGTATGTATAAATACGTGTGTATGTATATAAATGTGTATGTATGTATGTGTGTATATCTCCAGTTCAGTTGTGCCCCCCCCCATATAATTAATTCATGCTGCCTCCCACCCATAACCAGTTCATTTACGCCCCTGGGGCAGTGTGAATTGATTATATGGGGGGCGCAAATGAACTGATTGTGGGGTGGGGGGTTTAAAGACAGTATTCCTGTTAGCAATAACTTTATTAAGAAGAGTTAGTGAAATAGCAGCCATAATAATGTCAGAACCATATTTGCAGATTTTCCAAGATAGAATTTGCTTTACATGCTAAATCCCTTCCTAAGATAGTATAAGTAAGACAGTTGTGAGAATGTGGCCCTTTTTACATGGGCCTCTCCCACCCATGAACATGAAGACTTCTGCATGTTCATGGGTGGGGGAGCCCTGTGTGAACGATGCATGTGCGCGCACGGAGTGAATGGGGGTACACATGTGCACCTGCCTAACACGCATCCCCACTCACCCCCCATCTCATCCCCATGTATGGAGCAACTAGGGAAAATGATGGTTGCTCCGTGGGTGTGGATGAGTGGGGGGTGAGTGGGGATGCATGTGTGGCCATGTGCCCATGCACTGGCATGCCCACGGACCCCCCCCCCGCCCGGCAGAGCCATGTAAAAACAGCCTGTGAGGAGCCACTCAAAGAACAGGAGGTTGCTGCCTTGTAAACAAGGTTCTTTGAGATGGCTGCTAACATTCTCACAACACCCATCCTTTTAGCCTCACATGGAATTTACTTATATTCCTAAAAAGGGTTGGAAGGAACTGTCGTTATGAGGAGGAGAGTGCTTTTTACACTAGAGGAGCTCGAGACCATCATGTGGTCTATTATTTTAATATAGTGAGCATGCACAAACCAGTTGTTAGAATGTTAGGCGCCATCTCAAAGAACTTTCTTTAGAAGGCAACAACCTTCTGATCACTCACATTGAGAGGAGTTATTTGTAAACAAGCAGCTTTATCTCCCGGTCCGATCAGCGTCCTAGTCCCACTGCTGCTGCTGTTGCAACACTACTAGGAGGCAGAGGCAGGTGAAGGATGCCCCAACCTTCAGCCCCTACCCCGCCCCTGGACTCCCCTTCATTGTTTGTAATCGCAGAACATGCGTGTTGCTGGAGGAAAGCTAGAATGGTCGCCAACCGGAAGTTTTTGCTCTACTGACTCCAGTAGCATAGGTGCTGTTCAATGAGAGTTTGCTACCTCCTTAACTATAGGGCCACGACTGTGGCCCTATAATTAGAAGGAGATGCATGTGAATCTTAGGCCACTTGCAGACGAGACTGGGGGGTTGGGCAAAGAACTGCCATGAGCTGGAATCGCAGCAGGGAGATCATGGGAAGCTGGATTTTGAGTCCTGTCTCCCATGAGTGAAATCATGGCAGAAATTGATAAATGATGCTAAAACTCCCCCCCCCCCCCCATGAGCAGAGCGTCGTGTGATCTCCCTGCCGTGATTTTGGCTCACGAGAGTCCCCCCACCCCCTGGTTGTAAGCGCTCTGTGTGGGTCTTAGTGGTGCTCTTGTCTACAAAGTGCTAACACCTCGTTCCAGTTATGGAACCATTAACACACTGAATACACACAGTTTGAACATTAAATATTGTTTTTTTGTAGGCAGCTCAGAAGGAAGCTTCCTGTTCTGAATTCAGCATTGCAGAGGTTGCTTAGAATGTTTGTTAGCACAAACCTAATTGTCTATCCAGCACTGAGCAGTCAAGATCATTTAACTATGTTTCAATTTGTCAGTTTCTCTGTCTCTCTCTCTCTCCCGCTCTCCCTGTCTGGGTTCCATATAAATGTGCAGCCTAAAATGTGATGGATTTGAAGTATCTTTCTCCACCTTTAGGATGGTAAAAATACGTTACTGCTGCCTGTTAATAGTTGAAATTGCACGATATGATTATAAAGATAACAGACTTTGTAAGCTAGAAAGAACTCAAGCTAAAATAATGGGAAAATAAGAGGAAAAGCACTATTTGTGATACAGTGTTACGTGCAAGGTAATCAAGTTTCCTTTTTCAAAAATATTTCACTATGTGAAATTCCACAGCTAATTAAGAATTGTTAATATTATTAGTTTAGTTTTAGTTTTAGTTTAGTTTATTGCGGCCGCAGCCAAAAAAAACGTACAAGTAAAGAGACACAACAAACAGACAGACATTACATAACAAGCAACATAACAATGGTCCAACGTTAAAGGGGAGAAATCCAATATATGGCTAAACACCCAAAAATGATAAATAAAATCCAGAACTTCCATAAAACCAGACGTATTATAGAACAACTCAAAATCATATGCGTGCCGTCACTCAATGTCACTTATCAGGGAATTCTTAAACTGGAGAAACAAAGTGCATTTATTCATAGCTGCTACCAGAAAACAGGCTACTGCCTGGGTAATGGAAGGCTCCTCGTCGGCAAGAGCCAGAATAGAAAAATTATGGGCAGTACGGTCGTGAAATCTGCGGATAATGTCTGTCAAATACATACAGCAAATAGCATTGTGAAGCTGACAAGTTGTTAAAATATGAGAGACAGTCTCAACATGCTGGTGGTCAAACGGGCAAAGCCTATCAGTAAATTGTTAATATGGAACCAATGACTTTCTCAAGCTTTATTTGGGCTCAGGCACACGCATGCAATGCTTTCACAGAATACTCGTACACACTGTTAATACTTTTTGCATTAACCAAAGACAAAATGAAGTGGATATTAATCAGACTAGTACATTTTCCACTACTCCGATCATATTAGCTGGTTATTTAATATCCGTTAAAACTGCTGCAACGTGACATTGAAGGCCATGGTTCACTATGAGTTACCTAAGTTTTCCGGACATACCTGACAACTTGCTTAGGCACACCAGTGAGGCCTGAAAAGCTGCTTGGGAACCACTTATCTACATTGACGTTTTTAAAGTGTTGAGGTTATGCAGAGGGCTCGATACAGTTCAGCCAGATCTAAAACACTTTATATGGTTGAATTCCCCAATCCTCTAACTTTTTCTGTTCTTACCTGGGGCTAAGATGAGTAATGTTTATTTTCAAAGTATAGTCTGTCTTTATAAACTCTTATGATAACTCTGAATATAATTTAGAGACTGACTTAGTTCAAAGCTATGAAGTAATAGATATCACAAAATAAATGTGCATTCTTATGAGATTGATAGCTCAGGGTCACACAACACAAAGCCAGCCTAATTGAACTGATTTTATAATGTCTGGGAAGAAAGCAGATGGTGTCAGGCTCAAATGTGCACAACAGAATATAATCCCTGTATAATTTATTTTATGAACACCCATAATATTCCCAGAATACTATTTTGCAAATGCCATCCTGATTCATTTAGAATATTAGGTAGCCAAAATTTAATAATAGGTTTTGTTTAGATTTGTATTACGTATGGGGTGAAGATTCTTTTCACTCTCGGGGCTCACTTTGAAAATTAGTATAAGCTTCAAGGGCCACGTAGAACTTGCAGCCAGGGGTGCAGTCGGGAAGAGGAAGGTCCAGAACATGGATCGGTCACGTATCCATGTATATCTGTTCCCTGGCCCTCAAAACGATCTTTCAGTGCTTGAAAGTAGGAACTGGGTTCAGTGGACAGATCCAGGAATTAGAAAAGGGCCGAAATAAAAACTAATAGTAGCTGATTTGGCTCTGTGGCTTGAGGTTCATGACCCCTGTATTATATAATCATTTAAGCAGGTTAATTTGCATCTTACAAAACAAACAAGCCTAGTGTAGACGTTTTTATAGCCTAATAGGTAACTGCAGTTATACATTGGAAGTGTGTACTTGCCTTCTAAAAGTCTGCCCCCCCCCCCCGGTCTTTGTAATTGACTAATTAGAAGATTGATCCAGGTCTGTGCTATTGTTCTTTATGGTTCCTGTTCCACCACCATTGTGCACAGTTCAGTTGATATTAATGTATCTTCCTCATCAGAACCCAAATGCATATTTGGATAAGACTATTTATTTACTTTATTTAAAATGTATACCATGACCTCCCCCAAGGTTCAGGGCAGCTTACAAAATAAGAATTTATAAAATATAATGTAAAAGTCCCTTAAAAACCTCACCCTCGCTCCATATTTCGTGTAAATGACATCCATTCTAGATTAAGCTTACATTAGGATTTAGTACTCTGCCCTTGTCTGCTAGAGTCACAATCTTGAAAGTTGTTGGGAGCTCTCAATTAAGTAGATTTTATGAGCTTTCAGATACTTTCAGAATTATTATTTATTTATGCTCCATTGCGCTTCAGTCTTCAAAGTGCTTTGCAATCCTTATCTAGTTCACCCTCACAACAGCCTTATGAGATGGATCCTTATTATTTCCATTTTACAGATGAGGGATAAGGCAAAGCGATAGTGACTTGCCCAAGGCAATTCAGTGACTTCATGGCTAAGAGCTCATTCAGACATGCTGCAAAGAGCACTTGCAAGTGTCAGCGGCTGGATGTAAACGTGAAGAATGCGCGCCCAGATGATATCTGAAAAGGCGCCACGCACGTGATTGAGCTTGTTGGCGCACTGACAGACGTGCTCTACTGACCCGGTTTTTTCAGGTCGGTAGAGTGTGCCTGTTAGTGCACCAATAAGCTCAATTATGCGTGCGGTGCCTTTTCAAACATCATCTGGGCGCGCATTCTTCACATTCACATCCAACTGCCGGCACGTGTAAGTGCTCTTCGGAGCACGTCTGAATGAACCCTAAACCAGGATTTAAACCCTGGTCTTCTAGGTCCAAGCACAACATCTTATCCACTAGGCTATGACTTAAAATACTTGTAGCATAGAATTTCTAGTCTAAAGATCCATCAGCAGTTCTGGTATGTTTAGCTGTATGCCAATCTTTGTTCATTTTAATTTTTCATTTAGATTGCACTCCTGGATTCTCCAACAGCTTTAAGTATGGAAGAGAAACTTCAGCAGAATGAAGCAAGAGTAAGTTACGGTTGACTCGTTATTTTGGGTTTTACAGTAGTCCAGTTACTAAATTTCAAACAGTTAATTTTCAGAAGCATTCGTATAAGTGCTGATTACTTCATTCGCTCGTTCATTCATTTGCTTTACAAAGTAGTAGTGCAAATAGAAACATCATGTCTCATTTCACTACATCTTTCATAGTTTAAATACCCATTGGAGCCCATCATCGGCCCACTTGCCTGCTCTACTTCAGAGATTCTAAATGTAATAAATGAGTTTACTTATTTATTTAAGTTTGATGCCCCACCCTTAGCTTAAAGGCTCAGACAAATACATTAAAATCCCTTTAAAAACCCATCCCCTGCTCTTTACAACCCTTACCCAACCCCTAACCCTGCTTGCCAAATGCTTTGGCAAAAAGAAAAGTCTTATATCACCTCTAGAACATGCTCAGACTCTGATGGCCCTCCAGGGGAAGGGAGTTCCACAGTGCTAGGGCAGAAACAGAGAATGCCCCTCTGTGTGCCCTCATCATATGAACATGATTGGTGGGTGGTACCCACAAGAGGATGCTCCCTTTTGACTGCAAGGATTGTGATGGAGCATGGTAGGAGAGGCATGTTGTTCAGACATATGGGGCACAGGCCGTTTTGGGATTTAGAGGTCAAAACAGCACCTTGAATTGTGCCCAGAAAGCTATTGGTAGCCAGTGCAGACTTCAAAGCATAGGTGCCATGTGCTCATGGCAACCCACCCCTGAAAGGAGCCAGGCCATTTTGTTCTGCACCAGTAGCAGTTTCCAAACTGTTATCAAGGGCAACCCCATGTAAAGTGCGTTGCAGTAGTCTAGCCTTGAGGTTATGAAGGCATGGTGGCCAGATCCAAATGAGAAAGAAAGGGCAACAGCCCCCTCACTAGATGGAGTTGGTGAAAAGCACTTCTGGCCACCACTGTAACCTGATGCTCCAGGCACAGCGAGGGATCCAGAAGCACTCCAAGGTTGCATACTCGAGTGACCAAAAGAGCATCGTCCCAATCCCCCCCAAGTCACAGGACCAGCCAACTATCGTGTCTTCAGTCTTGTCTGGATTCACCTTCATTCGGCTCACCGTCTTATTTATATTACATTACGTTACACCCCGCCCTTCCACAAAGGCTCAGGGCAGCTTACAAAAAATTATAAAATACTCTATAAAAATATTTTAAATCCAACCCCCTCCAACAACCTCCCACCTAATCTGTCTCCCTATCCCCCTAACCTGTCTTCCGCCTTAAATCAAACCCGCCCCCCCCCCCNCCAATTCAATCCCCACCGCCAAAAGCCTGATGGAACAAAATTGTTGTACAATTTATTTATATTTATTTTATTTAATGTAAGCATTTTTGAGTCCCCGCCCCCACCCCCCCCAATGCCTACTGCATCTCAGGGCGACATACAATTTCATAAAAACATTTTTAAAACAACACCATAGTTTAAAGCTAAAACAGGGTTGGGAAACAAAATTAATAAAAATAATAAAAATAAAAGGTAGGGGAAAGCCAAAACTCTAACCCCCCCCACCCCTCCCCAAAGGCCTGGGCGAACAGCCAGGTTTTACAAGCCCGCCGGAATGTCAAAAGGCTTGGGGCCAGGCGAGCGTCCTCTGGGAGGGAATTCCAAAGATGTGGCCCGGCCACCGAGAATGCCCTCTCCATTGTGGCCCCCCACTTAACACGGGGAACCTCCAAGAAGGCACCCCCGGCTGACTGAAGGAGTCGCTCTGGGGCATGGAGGGTGAGGCGGTCCCTGAGGTAGGAGCGGCCCAGACCGTGAAGGGCCTTTATAGATCAGTACCAAAACCTTGAACCTGTCTCGGCACGCTATTGGCAGCCAGTGCAGAGTCCGGAGCACAGGTGTTATATGCTCCCGACAACCCGACCCCGTCAGGAGCCGGGCCACCGCATTCTGCACTAGCTGCAGCCTCCGTACCAGGAACAAGGGCAGCCCCACGTAGAGCGCGTTATAGTAGTCCAGCCTCGAGGTGACCTGTCTATTTTGGATTTACAATCCTGTCGATCCAGGTGGAGATCTGAGTCCAACACCACCCCCAGACTCCGAACCTGCTGAGCTATTGGAGGGCGAACCCCCCCAACCAGGGGGCAGACACATCCCTCGCCCTCTCCACCACCATCACCTCCATCTTATTAGGGTTGAGCTTCAGTCTGCTCTGCCACATCCACTCCGCCATGGCCTCCAAACACTGGGATAGCAACGAGACAGCAGGGTCTGGGTCAGCTGAAAAAGAGAGGTACAGCTGAGTATCATCAGCATATTGGTGACATCGCACCCCGAACCCTCTCACGACCTCATAAACATTAAATAAAAATGGAGACAGGACAGAACCCTGCGGACGCCGCAGGATAAGGCACGGGGGCCAGATGTTTCAGCTCCCAACACCACCCGCTGGCTTCTCCCCGAGAGGAATGAGCGGAACCATTCAAGAACAGTCCCACCCAGACCCCCCAGGTCTCGCAGCCATCTCAACAGCAGCCCATGGTCCACGGTATCAAAAGCGGCCGAGAGATCTAGCAGGATAAGAAATGTAGAACATCCTGCATCCATCTCCCGGCGGAGATCATCGACCAAGGCCACCAACGCCGTCTCAGTGCCATAGCCGGGACGGAACCCAGATTGAAAAGGGTCTAGGAAACCGATGCCATCCGGATGCGCCTGGAGCTGGATCGCCACCACCCGCTCAGTAACCTTCCCTAAAAAGGGAAGGTTAGAAACAGGTCGATAACTGGCGAGTGCGTCCACATCTAATGATGGTTTCTTCAGCACGGGGTGCACCACAGCCTCCTTGAGGCTGGGCGACAACCTCCCCTGCCGGAGGGACGCATTAACCACTCTCGCCAGCACCGTCCCCAATGTCTCCCTGGAGGCTTTCACCAACTAGGATGGGCAAGGATCAAGTTCACAACTGGTGGCTCGCACAGACCCCAGCACACCCACCACATCCACAATCCATAGCACACCCACCGCATCCACAATGCCTCTGGAAAACCACCAGGTTTCAACGCAGGCAGACCTCCTGGGGAAGGGAGTTCCATAGCAAAGGTGTAACAGCTGAAAACGCCCTCCTCATAGTTGAGACCTGGCGAAATACCGGAGTCTCCAGGAAGGCGCCTGCAGAGGCCGCGGCGCAACATGGGAGCCAGGCAATCCCACAGATAGATGGGGCCTAGGCCTTAAATCCTAGGGCTTTAAAGGTCATCACCAGCACCTTGAATTGGACCCGGAAGGTTATCGGCAGCCAGTGCAGCGAATGGAGCACCGGTGTTATGTGATTTTGGTGAGGCATCCCCATAAGGAGGCAAGCCACCACGTTCTGCACCAGCTGCAGCCTCCAAACCATCACCAAGGGCAGCCCCACGTAGAGCATGGCAGTCTATCCTCAAGGTGATGAAAGCATAGATGATAGTGGTCAGATCCGAGTCTGAAACAAAAGGCCACAGCCTCCTCACCAGATGGAGTTGGTGAAAAGTGCTCGTGGCCACCAGGCAATCCAGGCACAGCAAAGGATCCAGAACCTCACTGAGACTGTGAACCCAATCAACCAGAGGGGGATGGACCCCATCAATAAGAGCAGTCCCAGTTCCCTCCAGGGCACAAGATGGGCCAACCATCATCACCTCAGTCTTGTCAGGATTCAGCTTCAGTCAACTCGCCCTCATCCAGTCCCCCACCGCAGCCAGGCAACGGGTAAGCATCGAGACTGCCAGACCTGGGTCAGATGAAAAGGGGAAGTAGAGTTGGTGTCATCAGCATACTGATGGCACCACACCCCAAACCTCTGAATGATCTCGCCCAGCAGTTGCAGATACATGTTAAACAAGAGGGGGGACAGAATAGAACCCTGCGGGACCCCACAAGGGAGATCCCAAGGAGAACGATGAGCAATAGCCCAATGCCACCCGCTGAGACCTCCTAGACAAGAAAGTGCAAAACCACTCGAGCAGTCGCGCCCACTCCAGACACGTCCTGCGGGTGAGCCAGCAACATCTCATGATCAACAGTATCAAAAACTGCTGAAAGATCTAATAAAATAAACAGGGTAGAATTTCCCTGGTCTAACTCCAGGTGAAGATCATCAACCAAGGCCACAAGCGCAGTCTCCGTGCCATGCCCAGGAGAGAAACCAGACTGTGAAGGGTCCAGGAATCCAATAGCATCCAGATGCTCCTGAAGCTGATGATCCACTGCCTGTTCAATAACCTTCCCTAAAAAGGGAGGGTTAGAGACAGGCCAATAGCTTACAGGGGAATCAACGTCCGATGATGACTTCTTAAGCAGAGACCGGAAATAACTGCCTTAACTGTGCTCTGCCCTCCAGAAGGGAGACATTGATCACCCCAGCCAGCAACGTCCCCTATGTGTCCCAGCTGGCTTTCACCAACCAGGACAGACATGGATCTAGTTCAGAACTTGTGGCTCGCACAGCCTCCAGCACCTCCTCTGCATTGGTGGGTAACAACAACTGAAACTGATCTCCCCTCCCACAAAAAGGACATGTCTGGACTTCCATAACCCCCAGCTCTGACCCTGCACCAGAAATGGTCTTGCCAAGGTTGTGGTGAATATGAGCAATTTTATCTGCAAAGTAATTAATCAAAATGGCACAGTGGGCACTGGACACCTCCAATTCCTGGCAGAGGCAGGCTGCACTGACCAAACCCCTCAACACCTGGAAAAGCTCCGCTGGTTGTGACTTTGCAGATGCTATGATGGCAGCGAAGAAAACCTTCTTTACTGCCATCATAGCCCTGACATAGTCTTTCAAAAAATATCTATGCCGTAATCAGTCGGATTCAGCTTGAGTCCAGTACCACCTGTGCTCTAACCACCTATCCTCCAATTTCTGCCACCTCAGGCCCTCTATGCCAAAGGGTCCTTTGCTGGTGCAGAGGTTGGAGAGGACGCCTGGGAGCCACCATGTCGATGGCCTCAGTCAAGGTGGTATTCCATAATGCGATGAGGTTATCAACAGAGAGGTTGTCGAGGTCTGTGGGGAAGTTCCCTTAGAGAGTTCTGGAAATCAATTGGATCCATGAGTCAGAGTTACAGTGAGTCCTTAAAAATCACAGCTACCCGCCACCTCCCCAGCCTGAGCCCTGGACCTAGTCTGATGCTGCATGGAGTACCCGACTGGCACCAGGTCAACCAAAACTGGCCCCAACATTGTCCAGTCTGGTCTCTGTTATGCATGCAAGGTTGGCAGCTCCATCCAGGATATGCTTCCGGATAGACGTTGATTTAATTGCCACCGTACCTCGCACTCAACAGCATCAGATATGTATGTATGTACAGAAATAATTTCATTACAAGAGCATTGGGGAGTCAGTTATACACCAAGTGCAAAACTCGTTACCAAATTAAAACAAACTTGTATCTTAGATTCACACAGCAGTTAACCCTTGAAGTGTGACGCTTCAAAGATGTTTTTACTTTCAAGGTTGTAAATTATCATGTTCGGCAAAAGGGGTCATTTTGACCCCACCATTAGTTACTATGGCAGCTGGCTCTTGAAATGCAGACAAGCTAGCTCCTAATAGCTCAGGCTCTTGAAATGTAGACAAGCTGTCCGTGAGTGCCTGAGAGTTATCACCCACTTGATCTTTTTTTGCTTATGAACAGAGAGAACGTTGGGATGTTAACACTTGTTCACAGCTAGATGTTATTTCGTTTGCATATGAATGTGCTGTCACTGACACTGGGGGGTTGGAGTAACCGCACAAACTTGTGTGTTAGGTATGCACTTTTATACCAACAACAATAAAATGTATTTTTTTATGTTAAACTGTAGTCCTATTCAAATAAATAATATATTTTTCAACTGTGATGTAATTGGGGTATATCTACCCCATTAGCAGGTTCATACAGCAGGTTTTTAAAATAAGAGCAGGGTTAACTATATGACAAACATATGCTGAGTATAATGTTCAATTTCAAAAAAGAGAGTCTGTTTTATTATGGCATGTTATTTGTGAATAACCTTTTGGTTTATTTTGTAGGTACAAGAGTTGACCAAAGAATGGACCAACAAGTGGAATGAAACCCAAAATATCCTAAAAGTAAGGATCAATTATCTGTTGCATTCTTTTTTTCTCCTTTAAAACACGGTTCTTGAATTATCTACAATGTTCCTAACTTGTAGCGGAGCGAAAAATGTCTTCAGAATTAGTAAACTTGGTTTGGCTTTTCAGTGTTCAGTTTCATATTCTTCTTACAAAAGGAACATAATTCTAACATTAGAGAATGGAGTCCTAAGAAACCCATTTCTTATTGTAGCTCTTCAAAAAAATCACCATTTTTCTGAGCAGCAGCGGTACATACACCACAGAAGCAATGACTCTAGGCATGGATTTCACCAGTGTTTCCTCTGTTCTCAGCTTATCAAATGGAAATTAAAAAAGAGTATACAGTCAAAACCCATCGGTCAGTTTGCCACACACACATTCTAACCCTTCCTCTTCAGGAAGCACTTTTCTATTATTTGGATGCCATGGTGTGAAATTACCTTAGGGAAATAGGCTTTGAGGCAGTGTTGGATTGTGGTGCTTAAATTTAAATTTTATTTACATAATCAGATCCAGTCTACCTCCTCCTGCGTCCATTTTCAGGAAAGTTTCTCCTGAAGACAAGCTTAATGCTTTTTTTTAATAGGCTCTATCCTTAAGACAGACAATTTCTTCAAGCTAGTGCATAATACAACTACAATTGGATAAACGCTGGCTGGAGCGAGGTAGTTTGTTGTTATTGCTACCGACTGGTGACCAGTTGTGTACATAGCTAGACTATGCTGTAACAATCGACTGTTTTTTATTAACTTGCCTTTTGGCCCATTCCCTTATGCGCTTGTTTGTGTCATCCAATTGATAGGATTTGTGTTTTATAGTGTAAGCGCTTTGGAACAAAAACTTCCAGTTATTAAGTGTTTGTTCAGTGCCCACGGATCCTCTGCGCTTGTACACGCGGGCAGTGTCCGTGCAGCACAGTGTGCCAGCACAAGGTTCCTGCGCTGGATCTGCGAGCCATCGGATCACCCCGAACGTCTAAAAAAAAATAATGAAATCCCTACCGAAGAACTCTGAATGCACAAGTTAAACGTTTTACGTTAAATAAGCTTTATGTTGAGAGTAATCCGTTTCAGTGCATAAAGCAAGTTGCTCTGCTTTGTTAATACTGATTCCCAATCTAAACCTGCTTGTCTGTATAGTTACAGTATATAGCTATGAATTTAATGTGAACCAGTAAACTTAGCATTCTTTTATATCAATTAAAAGTGCTTTTTCCCAAGATAAATTTAACCTCATTTCTAGCACAATGTTAAGCTTACTTTAGGAAAACCCACTTTTCATCTTTAATTAAAGCAGTCTGTACAAGCTAAGTAACTCATCTGAACAAATACAGGTTGATTTCTTGCAGTAAAAAAAATGTGTGGATAAACCTCTTAGCTGCAATAGTGGAAGGAATGTAAAAACCCAAACAAACATAGAAGACAGAACTGTCTTTACCGTTCTTGTGTGTATAGATGTAGATATTGGCTGTAGATTAGTAGAGATACTACTTCCCAGAAAATGAGTTAATTACATTTCCCCATGTCTTTAAAATACAACATTTAAAATAGTCTTGGTTTTATAATTAAATGAGCTGTACTAAAATGTTAATAACAGACTTCTGTGGACGGTTATCTAATCTGAATGTTGTTTAGATGGTAGTTCTTTAGTTGAAATATTTCACCTCATGATCTGGTGCTATTAGAGTGTGTTGTTGAGTCGATGCCCCTAACAGAGATTATCTTTTTGATGTTCCCAGCCCAAAGTGGGCAAATCTGTTTCAGCTTTATCTCCCGCACAACAGAATGAAGCATTGGTTGCTAAACACTTTAGTTGGTCTGTGAAGTTAAAATTGAAATTCTAGGGTACTATATGTTTAGGACCACATACATTACTACATGTTCTGCCTGTGTTCTTGCTGATGAGTTCTGAAAGCAGTCCCAAGCAAATAATAGATAAAGTGGAGATACTAGAGCATGCTTGTTTCATCCCCATGTGCCACAACTGAGACTTACTGCCCATTGATTTTGCCATGCATCACATTTTTTATTTTTCTACTCTGGCATTTCATAAAAAGTAAAAATCCCAAGAGGGTGTTACCCGACTTTCAAATAATTCAAGAGCTTTGTGGCTTCAAAATAAATCACAAACGGTTTAGAGTGTAGTGCTGAACTGAAAATTGACTGCCAGATGGCATGACAGAATGGACTGATTTTGTTTAATGTCTGTCCAGAGATTGAACTGTGAATTAATATTTTTATATTTCTCAGAATTTTTTGTTGCAATTTTTCCATCATTAGCTTTGTACATGGTATCCTAGTCACTACAGAGAGAGAGACACTTTAATAACTCCTTTGTTTGACATAGCCCTCTTTTCTTTTTTTTCATTCCTTCCCACAAAAAACAACTGTCAAACTCCTTTTATGTGGAATGGGGCTGGAATACCATAATAGAGCATAATTTTTACAGCTTAGGTAGAAATTGCACTGATTCTGCAGTTTCATATCTCTTGAAAATATACAGGTTACAAAGGCTGACAAGTAACTCATCTATGCCATTATTATTATTATTATTATTATTATTATTAGCTTTTATATAGCACCAGCGATGTACCTGGTGCTTTACAGAGAATAAGATAGACATGGTCCCTGCCCAAGAGCTTACAATCTAAAGACAGGGGGAGGGGAGACATGGAAGAGGGAACAGAGGGAGAGGCAAGGGATGCAACATTCATGAGAATGCGAGAGCTCAGGTACACGTTCTTGGCTCGGTTACAGTAAATTGGGAGTTTGCAGATAACAGGTGGGGGATAATCCTAGGTGGGGATGATTAGCAGGAGTTAGGAAGGGCGGAGCAGAAGAGGTGGGTTTTTGAGGAGGGACTTGGAGGTGTGGAGGGAGGGGGCAAGGCGGACGAGGGCAGGGAGGGAGTTCCAGGCATGCGGGGCAGTGAGGGAGAGGGGATGAAGGCGGTTGGGGGAGCAGGGGAGGCGTGGGAGGGTGAGGGAGGGGATGGAAGAGGAGCGGAGTGCTCGAACAGGGGTTCAGTGGGAGATCTGGGCAGAGAGGTAGGGGGGAATGAGGTTGTGAAGGGCTTTGTAGGTGAAAACGAGGAGCTTGTGCAGAATATGCTCAGGAAGGAGAAGCCAGTGGAGAGAGGAGAGGAGAGGCTGCACATGGTTCAAAGCGACGGGCTAGGTGGATGATCCTGGCTGCAGAGTTTTGAACAGAGATGAGGGAAGAAAGGTGAGAGTGGGGAAGGCCAGCGAGGAGGAGGTTACAATGGTCGAGGCGTGAGATGATTAGGGCATGAATGAGAGTTTTGGCAGAGGAGACAGACAGACAAGGGCAGATCTTAGCAATGTTGTGGAGGGCAAAGCGGCAGAATTTGGCCACGAAGTCAAAGTAGGGTTTGAAGGTGAGGTGCAAGTCGAAAATAAAGCCCAAGCTGCGGGCTTGGAGGACAGGGAGGATGGAGACCCCGTCAATAGTAATTGATAGGGAAGAGGGAGAGGAAGGATTGGGAGGGAAGATAAGGAGTTCAGTTTTCACCATGTTCAGTTTGAGTTGGCATTGAGACATCCAGGCAGAGATATCAGAGAGAGAGAGTTGGTGAGACGAGCTTGAACAGAGGGGGAGAGGGAAGGAGTGGAGAGAGAGAGTTGAGGGTCGTCAGTATATAGGTGGTATTGGAACCCGTGGGAGGCAATGAGTTTGCCTAGGGTTTGGGTGTAGATAGAGAAGAGGAGAGGGCCAAGGACATCTGTGTGATACAGTATCTTGGAACTTGGCTGCCACTTTGGTCACGTTCAAACCCTCCTCTCCATCTTGTATCCGCTCTTCCTTCCTCTTCGAATCCAGCACAAAATCCTTGTCTTCACCTTCAGGACTCTATGTGGCCTTGCTCCTCCCTATCTTTCTGTCCTCATTTCCTGTTCCATTTCCTCTGAGGAACTTCACTCTTCCTCTGCCACTAACCCTCACTTGCCCGAGATCCTCCTGCTCCCTAAACCCCTTCTCTCATGCTGCCCCCTATGTGTGGAACCTCCTCCGCAATCGCATATGCTCTGTTTCCTTCTGACTTCCAAATTCTTCCTAAAAACCTACCACTCTTGTCATCAGATTTCCTTTCTCCTCACCCCTATAGATGTCTATCCTCCGGATCCTGTCACCAAGCCGACTACTGCTACTGCTGCTTATCATTTCTATAGCGCTACTAGGCGTACACAGCACTTCAGTCACAGATTTTCAGACACACCCAGTGGGCCTACAGTCTTAGATAGACAGGGATGAGGGGAACACACAGGGAAAGACAGATACACACCTATTCCCATTTTACAGATGGGGAACTGAGGCGGAGAGGTTGTGACTTGCCCAAGGCCACCCAGTGAGTTCATTGGCTTGGGTGACATTTGAACTCTGGTCTCCCAGGTCCAAGTCCAGCGCCTTATTCATTGCACATCACTGGCCAAATGCGTGCACCTGCAGCTTCATGAGTTTGTCTCTGTCTCTCCCTTTGTGCCCTTCTGTGTTGTCATTCCTTCCCTTATCCATTCTAGATTGTAAGCTCCTTCTTTTAGCACAGCTGTTCAGTGCCGGGCACATTGCTGATGTTATCTAAATAATAACTAGTTGATATTTCAGCTTTTGGCAAGACAGTAAAATTTTCCTATACTTCCATGACCCATACCTATTGTAATTGAAACTGTAAAAAATACCTTCCTGATTTATCAAATGTATTGTACATCTCCTTATTAAAACTCTGTTGCTGTCGATGACGCACCAACCAGCATAAGAAATGAGAACTTGAAGCGCTTGGTCTCCAGGACTTTCACTGGCTCCCCAAGTGCACTTAAAATTGAACATACCATTCATAATCTGCCAGGCTGCAAATAGAGAATTTGCAATCTCTGTTAGAGCTCTGGAACTTTAAATTCACTTATCCTTGATCTGCAACCCCTAAAAATTATTAGCCTTCAGAGTACACTGCAAGTTTCATGCTTCTAAAGGTAATGTAATCGGATGAAATATTTAGGCTAAACATTAAGAAGAATTTTTTAACAACCAGGAGTTAGACAGTCGAATAATTTGCCAAGCAAGGTTGCGGAGGCCTGTAGGAATAGGGAGGATCCGTAGGGTTGCCACCTTTTGGTCATTTTTAACCTGACACTTCTATTTTGGGTTATGGGAGTGCCAGATAAAAAACACCGCTGGTGACGGGGGCGTTGTCTACCCACTTGTTTATTAGGTGGCCGTCAGATGTTAGCCCATACCTGCCACATGACCACCACCCACAGTGGAGTCCAGCAACATCGTGAGCCCACTATGCCGGCTAATGGGCACCCATGTGGTCATGTCCCGTCACCTAGATTTGCCTGCAGCCTCACCTGCATCCAGGTCCACCAGCGCACCTGTGGCCGCTGCCGGCTGGCGGGGAGAGGAGAGCGCGACCGCACCCAGAGCCTCTGTCTTTCTCTCACTGCCAGCTGTCAGCGGCTCCGGGCACCATCACGGCTCCCCTGTCCCTGCCAGTTGTCAGCGGCCTGGGGGCAGGGAGATTGCTGGCGCCACCAAGTGGAGGCTGCTAGAAGCACATGAAATTTGGGCAGGGGGCTGCCCATTCATTTACTATGTCGGTCACATGAAACGTGTGAGTGGGGAGTATGTGGGGGCTGTTCGGACTTAACACAGGTTTCAGCAAGCTGACTTCCTGTCTGGTTTTTACCCTGAAAGTCTCAACCGGTGTTACAGTCCTGGATAGGTTTGTCACTTTCTAGCTAGAGCCAAGGCCCTTCTGCACACAGGCTATGGAATGAGTTGATTGTGTTTATGTGAAAGGAGAAAGCTTCTGTCTGTGATGTGTGATAACAAGTGTTGTTGAATATGTAATTACCAGCTGATGGATACAATGTATGAACATCCTGCTGTGATTTTTCATTCTGACTTTCATTTCATTCTTTCCTAAGAACTCCCCATAACCTTTGTCTATCAGATCATCCTGGACTAGCCTCGCTGGGCTCTGGGATGTACATCTGTTCCGTAGCTACAAGAAGTGTTAGTCTGTGCCTTTTACCCTTCCGACTAAGAAACCTTTGTCTCTCTCTATTGTGGCTCCTTGGACTTCAGTGTGTTTCCCCCCGTGGACCCAGTCTCAACAGATAGATCCTTCCAACAAGGCCCCTCACTGAAGACCTTTAAAAATAGGTTAGATGGACATCTCTTAGAGATGGTGCAGGAGACTGGAGTAGATAACCCTTGAGGATTTTTCCATAACCCTTGATTCTATTATTCTGTTTTATCCATGAGGTGATAGGTGTTTGCTATGGCTCTCTAGTGATAGTGTGTACCTCTAGGGACTTTGTGGGCTGTCTGCTAACTTGATAGATTTATATCGTAGTTATTTGTTTTGGGGCAATTTGATCTACTTGCCTGAATGCATTGTTAAAAAATATTTAAATTCCTGTAACCAAATAGCTGTGGCTTTAGCTCTCTGCTCACACATACACAATTACACAGATGAGTGAATTTTTTTGTGTCAAACTTTTTGATGCAATGGGGAATCTTTTCATGTGTACCTACAGAACAGCATAATACATTTGCTCAATCATTCTGAAATAACTCAGGGAAAGTATGGGCATTGCCAGTCCAGATAGAAAACATTTCTAAACGTGAACATATGGAATTATAATATTTACCTTATTTAACTTTAACCGGTGTAACTACTGTGACATAGCATGTAACTTTTATCTCAACCTTCTCTTTGCATTTTGAATGCAGCTATATTTAGTGACCGCCATTTCCTGGGTTTTTCACTTGCTGACTGTTTTGGTCCCAGTGGCAGCTGGTGGGGGTACAGGGTTGGGTGGGGGCCAGACCAACAGTTGGCAGAGCCTAGGCAGTGGTAGGTGGATCAGGTCCATGGCCATTTTAAAGAGGAGCCAGAGGCAGCTGCTCAACCATGCCCAGTTCCGCCACATTAAAATGGCCACTGTGTGCCTGGGAGAAAGCAGGGGGGAAGCGTGCAGTATCATGCACAGGCTATCACACACAGCAAGCAAAAGAAAACCATCTTAAGTTTGTTCAACCAAGAAAGCCATAACCAAAGCACATGCCGAGTGCAGAAGCACCCAAACAGGTTCTAAAATGCACCCCGTAAATGCACTACGAGGTTTCCCCCCAGAATGCTGCACAGTTCTCCTTCTTAGGCCAGGCAGGTAAATTTAAAGCCAGCCGCCCTGAGCTGCCCGAGGCAGGATGCGTGCAGGGTATCAAATTTTAAAAATAAAATAAAATAATTAGCCAGAACATGTGTTGTGGCCTTAATGTAGAAAAACACCACATCCTACATACACACCAAACTGTCAAGGAACCATTTAAAAATACATTGCAACAAAAATTTCAAGAGAAAAAGGAAACCCTTCCACCAATCACCCCCACCCCCCCAACCCCCCCGCGCAATTTAGAAAGCAGACAATAGATGTGGAATGGAAAAGAGCAAGGGAACTCGCTATGATTGACCAAGCCCATAAAGAAATTCCAGGTCAACAGCATGATAAAGCCAGCCACAGCAAGCTGCTGTTGCCTCTGTTTTACCCACAAGAATCAGAAACTATACTACTTATCCTAGACTCGAGGACCTAGAGGAACTGAGAACTTGAAGTTCATATACTAAAAACAATCCAAATGCTTCTTAGGAGAGAGAGCAAGCTATCATGTGGTGTGTCCCTGTGATGAAGAAGGCAGAGGTCCCTTTAAGGAACCTTTTTGTGACCTTTATTTGACCTTGAGTCAGATTACCAAAGTTACACAGTCTGGGTCAGTTCCACCATGGCTGGCTGTTGTTGGCCACCATGACTGTCTGTCATGGCGGGGGGGCGGGGGTAGGCACTGGTCTTTGCACAGGGGCAGGGCTGTCCAGCTTCCCGTTCTGCATATTCCCTAGTGCCCTGGCCAACGGTATTCTTGTTCAGTGCCCTAACCTGGTCTGAACTGTGCCCAGTGTAGCTTCGCACTGGCCAAATATCTGATTTACCCATTGTTACTTTTTTACTTTGACAAAAATGCAGCCATTTATCATTGTAATCTGACCTTGGTAAGTTAGTATCCAAATCTGTTTTGGCAAATATACCTGCTGCTTTTCGTGTTACTTTACTAATAATTGTGTTGGTTTGTTTAATATTGTATGAAGTGTTTCTTTGTTTTGAAATCCAAGTTAGCATTTAACTATTCCAGGTCCATTAGCTTTGTTATCTTCCCTAAATATTACCAGCCTTGCCAAGCGAAGGATTTCACATTGCGGGTTATTGCTCAAAATGTGTCTCATACCTGTAGGTTTTTTGTTGTTGTAATATTATCTTTTAATAACTCTAGGGCTTTACTTATGGCCGGGGTCAGATACAATAGTCTGCAATATCTTGGCCGCTGCTTATGCCATTTCCCCAAAGCTAGGTTTATGGTGTTCTTCCCTGTCTTTTTGTTCTACTCATCATTTTCATGCTGCTATATAAATGATAAATAATAATAATAATATATATACAGCGTCTTTACAAAAAGAAACAACCGTTCTGTGGGTAATTTCAGACGTGACGAGATCACAGTCAATCACCCTGAATCACAGTGGATTCAGGGTGGTGGCTGTGATCCCATGCACATCTGTTTTGAGCCCCACCAGATGTTCATCACAGTGAATCTCTGGTGGGGGTCAAAGCTAACCACGGTTCTGAGGATGGTGCCGGCCCCATCTCCAGAACTGTGGTTAGTGTGGCCACAATCCGGGATGGGGCTGGGAATGGCTGTGGGTAACGACTGTTACTCATCCCCATCCTGGAATCAGGTCCTAACCACAGGATGGGATCGGGCGCAGTGGCCTGATTGGCTGCTGCGCCCGCCTGTCTCCCCGTGGGCGGGCGTCTGAGGAAGCGCGGGGTTGCGGGGCCAAGCGGCTGCATGTCGTGCTGCTCAGCCCCACCCCCTCCAAGATACCCCACAGTGATCTGGCCGGTACGTCTGATGGACGGCCAGTCTGATCATGGACTGGGATCTGAGACTGATACCGGTCCAGGGTTCAGCGTGGCGGGCTGAAAGGCAGGTCGCATCTGAAATTACCCTATGATGTAAGCAACCATTCTCTGTTGTTCTGTTAGACAACTGTTCTATGCTGTACACTGGGGTGGGGATTGGGTTACCTTTTCCATCCCAGAGGCCATTTAGTAGAAGCTCTGAGGGACATGTAGAAGCTAGAGACCAGATGCTTAACTGCAGTCAAGAAGAGGAGGGTCCAGAATCATGGATCTGTGCCATGGATCCATCCCCTGTCCTTGAGTGCATGCCCTCATCTCTGCTTCCTTGCCCTGAGCTCAGTTTTTCAGTGTCTGGGGGTAGGGATGGGATCCAGGGGTCAGATCCATGAACTGAAAAGGGGCCACATGAAAACTAGCCATGGGCCACATCTGGTCCCCGGGCCTGAGTTTCCCCACCCCTGCTGTGCGCCATCTTGGTCACTAGGGTAACTATGGTAACAGTACTGATTCTGAACTGATTTAGAATTCTAATCTCCCAACAATCCTGCACGCAGTGATACCCTACAGGAATCTAACGTTAGGAAATAAACGCCAGGAAAACGGTTGCTACTTTTCGTAAAGACCCCACATGTTTTAAAAATCACTTGTTAATTCAGTAATTCTTAAAGTTATCTTTTGACTATTAAAGTATAATCCTTCCAGCCTTGGGCATTTGTTTTGTATATTTAAAATTATATAGGTGTTACATTGATGTAGCCACTCTTCTAATTACTAAATATTTGGTCATTGTTGTAGATCATTCCTCCGTAATATGTGACTCGCTTGCAACATATTGCTCATGATGCCCTTTCACGTTGCTCATGACAGCTCAGTTAACAAATGCAAGTTACTGAGAAGGAGAGAGAAGTGAGTGAGAGAGCGTTTCAGAACCAGCAAGGGAAAGGTTAAAATGCACCCAGACTTTCCACTGGTTTCCAGGAGTTCTGGGGACGGAAACATTAGAGATCATCCTATTTTCAAGGAGTAATTACTTGTGCAATCTAGGTTGAGGAGAAGCTTGCAAAATGTTGCTTTTTTAGTTTCTGCATTATTTTTACTTCTGTTTGTTGGCAACCTTAACACAATAACATATTTGTATGAGTTGATATTGTTTTATAATGTATAATATTTATATTATTATTATTGTGCTGTAATGTTTTGTTTTTATATGCTACGGAAGCCGCCCTGAGTCGCCGTTAGGCAAGAGGGGGTGTGGTAATAAGTGTAAATAAATAATAAAAGTTGTGGTTCACCATAAATCTCAAACTTTTGAAAACCGTTTGTGACCGCTCTCTAGAGAGCCTTTTCTGTGCTGACATCGTGTTTACTCTTTGACCTGTTCCTGTTCTTTTAGCAGTCCTCTAGATTGTTTCTTTTCTATGTATTAAAAGGCATTGGAGAGGCATATTCTTTGAAGATACGTTTTCCATCTTCACAGGTTTGCTTCATGCTACTTTGCTACCTTTTCTTGTAAATCTGTTTTTCTCTCTTAGCTTCTTCCCCTGTGATATTTCACATCTGTATTCCCTTTCAGGTTTTTATTTCAGACTAATAATAATGATTCTTTCTTGAGTGTCAGGTAAGGATTTTCTACCATCTTTGCCTTCTGTCTTTTGAGTGTGAAGATCCCAGTTTATTCAATATGGGCTGGGGATCATATTAAAGGGACTCTATTGGCTTTTTTCTTTGTTATCTCAGTTAGCTCTTTTATATTCTAATTTCCTGACTCTCTCATATTATGTTTTATGATAGTCTTTTTATAAATATATAATAAATCTACAATACCAGATTCTGTTTGGGTATTTTTCATAGGTAATGTCCAAAGATCTACAATAGTACCAAGTCTATGCATGGTAGATTCTTTTTTCGTTTGCCTTTTGATTATATTGTGGTCTATTGGATCCATTTAAAAGTCCCTTCATTCCTGTAACAAATACGTATCATTTGGGGGAACATCTTCTAGGATTCCCCCCATCCCCAAAATAAATAAATAAAAAATAAATAAATCCTAGAGCATCCATTAATAATTGACTGTTTAAGATTTTTCACTCTAACATCCAAAGATAGTCATTGGAACTACTTTTAAGAGAAGGCCGGATGAAACTTACCTTAGGTACAAATAAGCCACTCATAAACTAACCTGAATGATAATTTCTGCTTATAAAGATGCTCATTTCACCCTTTCTCAGTAAGAGGGGATCTAGGTACGCTACCTCTTCATAGTTTGTAGCCCCAACCATCCAGAGAAACAAAAGACCAACAGGTAAAATGCCTTTTCTTCATGAAACACTGTGGAGTCTCCAGAGAGTCAAACATTTTGGTTTTTAAAAGAATCTTCTCTTTCCTCTTCTATATTTTGTCTAGTTATCTAATAAATTCGGGCACAGCCATCTTACACTGGTACTTTATAAGTTCTGCCTTAACAACGCTGTCACTGTATTGACCCCATTCTAATCTGACAATTTTTATGCCACAGTTACTGCCATAGTATATTAGCACTTTACATCCCATTTCTCTTGCTGTTAGGCCTATTTGATGTGCATTTATTTATTTATTCTTATTTTTGAAAGCTTAATACCCCGCCGCTCCTGCCGAAGCAGCTCAGGGCGGCTTACAACATTAAAAAAAACAAAATAACAATATAAAAAACAATCTTGAACAATAAAAACAAACATTGATGTGAGAAGAAAACAACCCACCCACCCTAACCTGCTACCCCCTTCCCTTTACCCATCTCCCCCACCAAAGACTTGGCGGAACAGCCAGGTTTTGCATGTCCGTCGAAAAGAGGGACGATCTGGGGCCAGCCGGGATGGAGTTCCACAGATTAGGTACAGCCACCGAGAATGCCCTCTCCATCGTCACCCTGTGGAGAACCTGGGGGACTTTGAGAAAGATGCCCCCGGATGACCACAGGGATCGGCATTACTGCTCTTTCTCTTCCTGTCATAGCTTACCGTAACAATATGTGTTCTTTAGAGTTGTTTGCTTTCTCCTTCCTCTCACACTTGTCATGCTCTGATATTGCCATCTTTGTAAACGTGGGCTATTTCTGTTCTCCCACCTTATGATACAATACTATCTGAATTTGCCCAGAGGTTTTTCTTCAGAGTTTACTTCTGCTCCTGTTTTTCACTTAATCTCCTGTCTTTGTTCTTGTTTGCCTTCCTGTCTCCTCTTTCTGTTCAGTTTATCTCTTTTTCTTAGCCTGAGTTCTAATTTCCTCTTTATATCTTCACTCTTTCTGCCCCTGCTTTAGTGTGTCTGCTCATCCTTGTCTCAGTTTCCCACCCACCAGTCTCCGACTTAAAAATCTCTGCATGCTTGCCTGGCCTTTTCAACGATACACCGATTCTTTTATTCATTGGCAATTACAGGGATCATAAGAAGATGGAATATTAAATGCAGATTTCCCCTCCCCTCTCAACTTTTAGTTGTTCCTCAGTTAAAATACACACTGTCCACAAACACGTGATATGCTTAAACAGAGCCTTGATCAATTTAGGCTGAGGTTTAGTGGTCTCCTAAGCCAATGTTTCTGATATACAAGTTTCCAAATTATAGGATTTCTGAGATACACACCTTAAAGCTAGTGCACTTTCTACTTAAAAAACAACAAACTTGAGAAAAATAAAAAAGGCACAACTTTTCCTTTGTTCTGCTGAGCCTGACATTTCCGAAGATCAGTGCAAATAGTCTCCCATCAGCAGCCTGAAGTGAGGATGACTTCTCATGGCTGGCAGTCCAGGCTTACTGTCTGCATTACAGTTGATGAGCCTAGCGTTAGCCAAATGTTTGAAACAACCAAAAACCGTGCTCCAATCAAATTCCACATCAAGTTGTAACCATAATAGGGTGTTAATGAACAATCTGATTAATAGTCATAGGCTTAGACAGATTTCTTAGTTGCATACAATTTTCTTGCAAAACTCCATTTCTGCAAACACTTACACATGTTTGCTTGTTTCTTAAGCAATAAGGAGTTCCGTTTAAGGTATGCAGGACTAAGTGTTTGAAGTACCAGAGCATAAGCTGTCAATATTTGAAAGATGTCTTCTGTGAAATGCAAGTTATGGGGAAGTATATTTTCATACACAAATGTGTGTGCTATTTTTGGACTGCAGTGTTTTTTTATTCAAGTAGGAAAACAAAAATTGCATACATGCACAAACTTTGAAAAAAAAAGAAATCTAGAAAAAATAATATTCCACTTAAAACATCTGAAGACTTTTCAGATGACTACAACATGTAGGCAACCCCAAGTTCGTTTCGGGTTGCCTACACTCAACCCCCAAACAAACTTGGGGTTAATCAAACCCCCAAGTTCAATTAAAGTTCGTTTAATTCTTTTTGAGGAGCTGATTTTTATCTGTTTCCTCACTTGGCTGGATTGTAATCTCCCCCCCTCCCCCCTTTTAAAAAAGATAGATATGGTTAACATCCCCAACATTAATACAATCAGTGTAAATTCACCTTTCTTTTTTTTTTTCTTTTTTTTAAAGAAAACTCTTTGTCCCCGCACAGGAAATAAGGCACTTTCCCAAAAAACACACAGACACATAGTTTTTGGTAAAACTGGCCGCAACTGTTTATTAAATGACCAGCCCACGATAAACCTGTTAAAGAACAAAACCATTATAACCCAATCACCCTAACCATGAGAACGGTGGATCACTTATCCCTTTTCTTTAATTTCTCATTGCCAATTAGAATTTGTCAGAATTGCCCATGATCCAATCAATGAGACCACTAATTTGGGTGAGTCCTAAGGGGAGTGAGGTACACCCTGACTGTTAGACCTGGCCATAATGACCCTCACTCCCCGCGTTCAGTACCATGTGTTGTTCCCCGGATTGGAGTTACCAGTCCAATCCATTCACCATTCGACCACCTTAGTCGTACCTAGGTAAGACTTGACACCTAGGCCCCACATCGGGACCGCTCAGATCCTACCATGTGGTACCTTAGGCCAGTCTCCCTCTACCGGGATAGCAGCGGGGAGCCCCCCTTCCTCATCTGCTTCCCGGATCCAATTTCGGGTTGGCTTACCACCCTACATATACCAGATGTTCCCATAGCCACCAAGGCCGTTTTCTGGTCCTTTCCAAGATTTCCTTCCTTCATGGTACTGAACACCGCCACCAAGGTCGGCAATAATTATTGCTCGAACGCCCCCCGCACTCACCCAAACAATTACCCACTTAGGCCAGGCTTTTCAGCAGAACATCCCGGATTTTTTCCAAATATAGGTCCATACCTTGCTCTGAAAGGTGCACCCCATCGGCCCAATACAACTCGGGCCTGGTCCAAGTTATGTCACTGTGGACCAACCATATCCCCCCAGTCTCCTCTACCACTTTTCTGATCTCCTTATTAACCCGCTTGCGTGCACGATCCACCGCTCTCGCACTGTTCGCACCCGGCCACTTGATTCTTTGCAGAAGTGCCGTGAACACCAACAGTGTCCTGGGGAACATTTCCCTTATTCGCAGCCAATCCTGCCGCACCATTATAGATAAGTCCAAACCAGATCCCCTAGTGAGATCATTCTCCCCCACATGGAACAATATAACCTGGGGAGGGGAACGCCCTGTCCATCCCAAGAACATAGGCAGCACCTGGGGCCACAGCATGCCCCTCTTCCCCCTCCATGCCACCTCGGCATGAGGGGCCAACCCCAACTGGGTCCCCAACCCCAAGATCCCAGCCCTCCTTTTGGCCCAAACAACAAAACTGTGGCCTACCATCCAGACGACACTTCTGTCCTGGCCACGTTGCCACCCTGAAACATAAAGAGGGTAACCCTGTCATTACTGCTCGTCGTGTTCCCCTATTTCCTTTGTAGGGGGCGGACGTATGACTTGTACGCTCCTGACTTCCATCGGCCTACTGCCTTAATGTCCTCTACTGCCAGTCCCGCGGCTGCCGCTGAGGATGCAGCCCCAATTCTGAAGGAATGGGAACAGAACCGTCCCGCTACCCCCAACCTAACTAAGCATCGCCTCATTACTGCCACAAACTGGAAGCGTGAAAGCGGCACCCCTGAACGGTGTACCAACAACGGCCCCACAATTTTTGGTCTCACCGCTAGAAATGCCTCTAAACACTGGACCGGGCAGATCCGTGGCTCGGGTGATCTGAAGAGCACCACCTTCGCCCCCTTCTTCCTCTGATCAGTCTTTGAAATCCGAATACAGATTTCCACCCTATCTATTCCCATAGACACATCGCCCGACTGCAGGGCCCTACCCGACTGATCTGTACGTGAGCCCGCCACCAGCTCGCCCACCCTCAAGGCGCCGAAAAAAGCGATAACAAAGGCCGCTTGAAACAATCTAACCTCGAACTCTTCAGTACAAATCTCCTGAAGCTTACCTACGATATCAGCCAACAACTTGGGGGACATTGGCACCCGTGTATCCACCCTGTCACAGCCTTGCCGCTTCCATGACTCGAGCATAGCCCGGAGGACTGGGGAGCCCGGCAGTTCTGAATTCCCTACCATCTTTGACAAGAAAGATAGGGCCGACCACTTCCCTGCAATAGTGCCAGGCGCCAAGCCTTTCTTCCGAAGCGCCAGTCCGAACTGCACCACCTGGGGCAGAGGAACTGGAAAAACTATTGACCAACCTTTGCTTCTGGCAAAAACACTAAACTCCCTCAACGCCCGTTCGTATTGTTGCCACGTGGCCGGCGAAACCGCCCCCTTTACAGCTTCTATAACCTCTACAATCCAAGGCTCCAGAGCTCCTGAGGAACGTATTCCTGTTTCTCCCTGGCCTGAGGGGCGAGTTCCCGAAAACGTTGTATCTGGAAACGAGAAAGGGCGTCAGCAATCTCGTTTTCTACCCCTGGCACATGCTTTGCGCAAAAAACTATGTTGTGCCTCAGACACCACAGAACGAAAAACCTCATCAGGCGCATAACCCTCTCGGACTTTGATGACAAACTATTCACAATGTGCACAACCGCTAAATTGTCACACCAAAATAGAACCTTCCTATTACTAAATTGCTCCACCCATAAATAGACCGCCACCACGATCGGAAATAACTCCAAGAATGTTAGGTCCTTTAACATCCCCGCGGTATCCCAGCGGGTTGGCCACCGTTCTGCACACCACCTTCCGCGGAAGTAAATTCCCAGCCCCGCCGACCCCGCCGCATCAGAGTGCACCTGCAACTCCGCGTTCACTCGAGCCACCTGCCTCCACATGCTGACCCCGTTGTGGGATTGGAGGAATTCTACCCACACTCTTAAATCCTCCCTCATCTCCTTAGTGACCCTGATATGATGATGCGGCAAGGAAACACGGGCCGTCTTTGCATAAAGGCGGGACAAAAACGCCCTGCCAGGCGCCACCACTCGACATGCAAAATTTAGCTTACCCAATAGGGATTGCAACGCCCGCAGTGTCACCTTGCTAGCCCCCATGCAGGCCGTGATGTCACTACGAAGTGCCCTCAACTTGTCTTCCGGCAACCGGGAACACTGCGCTATCGAGTCCAATTCTATCCCTAAATACGTCAAGACCGGGGCGGGACCCTCGGTCTTTTCTTCCGCCAATGGCACTCCTACTAACTCCGCTACCTGCCGGAAGGTCGTCAATAGCTCGGCACACTCTGCTGACCCGGCTCTCCCGATAAATAAATAATCGTCGAGATAATGAGAAATTAGCCGGGTCCTAGCCCTTCGTTTAACAATCCATTCCAGCGCAGAGCTGAATTTCTCAAAAACGGCACATGAGATAGAGCATCCCATAGGCATCGCTTTATCATAATAAAATTGACCCTGGAATGTAAACCCCAACAATTCAAAATCCTTGGGGTGCACAGGCAAAAGCCGGAAGGCGGATTTTACATCGCTCTTTGCCATCAGGGCCCCTTTTCCACATTCACGGACCAACTCCACCGCTTGATCAAAGGAAGCGTAGTGGACCGTACAAAGCTCCGCTGGAATGCAATCATTCACCGAAGATCCCCGGGGGTGCGAAAGGTGATGTATCAACCTGTACTCCCCCGGGGCCTTCTTAGGCACTATTCCTAACGGCGATACCCTCAAGTTATCCGCTGGCAATGCATCAAATGGGCCCGCAATCCGGCCCTCAGCCAATTCCTTTTTTATTTTTATCTCGACGACCCCTTCCATGCCCTTGACTGATCGCAGGTTCCTTGCCATCCCGTGCTCACGCCTACCCTCATATGGAATCTCAAAACCGTATTTAAAACCATTAACTATATAACATGCTAACTCTGGGTCGGGATAGTCCCGCAACAATTGCTCTAATACCCACCACCTAACTGGGGTTGGCGCCCTTCCCTGGGCCAGCCTGCGCCCCACCATTTCCTTTTCCAAAACCGGGTTGGAAACCCCGTTTCCCTCTTTGATTGGTTCCCCGTCGACGCTGACAATTGGTGGAGGGGTGGGACCCTCCGCATTGCAAACACGCATGCCGGAATCTACAAGAGGAACGAAAACACTTCCCCTCGTTGAAGTCCCAACACGCGAGCGATTGCTGCCCTTTCTTTGTTTGCTCCCCCCGGAAGCCATCCACTGGCTGACCATCACCCTTAATGATGATATGGCCGCTGTCGGCGCGCACAACCTCCTTCCCCTGGACACACTCTAACCATAGGTCGTGGTCCTTTACGTCCCAGCGCACCCCGGGTGTGATTGCTGCATTCTGACGAAATGATTCGTCATACCGCAGCCAACCAAAACCGTCCTTTGTGAGGTATGCCCGCCGCACTATGTCAAAATATTTCCACAGCGCGACTGCCCTCTCTGGGAATGCTTGCATAACCACGCCAGCGTAGACGATGAAGGCAGATTCCCAGTTTGCCCAGTTTCTATCGATCCTGCGCCTCTTCGCCCTTTCAAACTCCTTTGCATCTGGCCGAGCGTTAGGATCCGGAATTGGATCACAAAAAAGGATCCCAAAGAGATCAATATAATCTCCCTTCCAGATCTTCTCCCTCACTGACTGCAGGAGATGCACCCCCAAAGGAGCTGAGACCCGGGCGTACCCCCCTTGTAACGGGGAAACCTCCTGTGCAGCCCCGACGGTTGCTACTACCCCTTGACTAGCTACACTAGCCAGTTGTGCTGTCTGCACCACTGCTGGCCCCATTTGCAGGGCCTGAGCCCCAGCCTCTGATGCCTGGCCAACCGCCCCCTGCGGCCGCCACACGTTGTCCACCCACACGAGACGGTTAGGATCCTGTTGCACGGGTAGTTGCCCCGCCCCTGCCCCAGACCAACTCACCCCTGGCTGCCCAGCCATTGCTGTCCCTGGGGGTTCGGCTGGTCCCCTGCCTGTCACCCCCAGGCCACCCATCCCTGTTTGCCCTGCTATTGCTACCCGGAGGGGTCCCACCATTCCCCCGCCTGACCCCCCGCTGTTCTCGCCTTCCATCAAGCGCAGTCCTTGATCCTCCCGCATACCCGCGCCCTCCATAGGCGGCTCGGCTCCCTGGGCACCCGCAGGGGACGTGACCAACTCACCAGCACTACTACTCGCTGCAGCCGCCGCCTCGACAACTTGTTGCTCCGGGCGCCTTGATGCTAGGGCCGCCTCAGCCCGGGGTCCCCTGCCTTCCTCGAGCAGCTGAGTAATTCGTGTCATCTGCTGCTCCATCCTGTTCACCTTTTCTGCCAGTGCCTCGACTGCTGGCCCTCCAAATTCCTGTCTCCCCCTGTTGTGGGACTGTAAGGACAGCTCTTGTGGGTTATGGCTCTGCCTTCCCCCTGACAGACCCCCAACCCGGCCTGGGTCGAGAATGCCTGAGGCTTCAATCCTCGTCATCATGCTGTCCCACCCCGTCATCCGTGCTTCCATGGCCTGCAAAAAGGCCTGGCCATGCCCCTGGTGAAGCCACCCCTCAGGGGGCTGCTGCCCACCTTGGGCCCCCACTGTCCCCCCATCATGCCCCACAGGCACTAACCCTGCATCCCTCGTAGGGGGTGCTGCTCCCCTGCTGAGGAAAGGCCCGCCTGGTTGCACAAGCCCAGGCAGCCCTCCTCCTACACCAGGCCCCACTGAAACAGGTGGGAAAACGGGCACTGAAGGAGCCCCCTCTCCCGTTTCCCCTCTATCTGATACCAGGGGGAGGGGCTGAACCATCGCCCCCTTCTTTTGCCCCCTCTTTCCCTGCGGCCTGCCCGCCGCCTGTCCCTTCTTGGTTCGGCCCATTCTTGTAGCGGACCCGGAAGGCTTTTGCGTGGTGGTAGGGGGTAAAGAGGGTCAGAGCCTCACCCAACCCAGCAACTGTGCACCAAATACCAGTGGAGGGAGAGGAGGGAGAGGGTATAGCGTTCCCCCCTGAAGGCCCGGGCTAATTCGCCTGGAGAACCCCCCCCCCAGTTGAAGGAGGAGAGGAGGGGTCCCCAGCACCCCCCGTGTGCTCGCACACTGCACCCCCAACCCTGCAGGAAGAAAAAAGGAAGGATGGAGCAGGGTCCGTCTCCCACCCGGCTATTCGTTCCCTTCGAGCCTCCCGCAGAAGGCCCCCGTTTTCTTGACTCCCCCCCCTTTAAATTCCCGATCCCGGGTACTCCCTGCTGTTGACCGCCGCGCTCAGAACCTCGCCGCTCCTTGAAAGGCCTCCCCCGCTCCGCCTAAGCCCCCCGACACGCGTCCGACTTCTGGCGCTGCTAGCGGCCGAATGCCGCGGCTCGCACGCCTCCCGTACCACGTGGCTCACGAGAGCCAATCAGCTCGCTGCTTTTTCGCGCCCTTTTGTCCCGTTGCAAGCTGCAAAGAGCCCGTTGCAGCTTGCAAGGGACTGACCCAGGGAGCAGTCCTGGGCGGCTTCCCGCCCCCGCACTTGTGCCAATTATTCCCCTGATGGGGCGTGCACAAATCTGTCCCCGCTGCGCACGAGGCGCAGCGGGGTCCATTTCAGTTTGTGATGACCATAGTTTAGGTACAGCTGGTTTCAGTTAGCCTTCCACAGTCAACCAGTTTCTCAGTGCGAGTCATTCATATAGCACAAAAGCCGGGGAAACCATTTTAAATAAGAAAATTATTAATATAAGCCATAGAAATTGTAAAGAGCCTTTTAGGCTGGATAAAACGGGTTGAGAGCCAGTTTTTCACTTTTTTTAAAAAAAAAGTCTCAATTTCAAGTTGTTGACATTTCTAAAGCATTTCCTAAGGAATTGAAAAGAATAGCTCCATTTAGCAAACTACTTCTGTATGAAAAAGGATATTTAAAAATTGGCATTCCGTTCTCTCTCTCCTATATTGCACCTGATAAGATTTCTTGGTAAATAAAGATGCAGGACTCAGAGGCTGTGTGTGGGGGTGGGGGCATAGTACCTTTTTAGAGCTGTCTATTGTTGTTTTCACATGTTTTGTGAGAGAGGTTAAAAAATATTGCCAAGTCTCTCTTGTTTTTCCCAACCTTTCTAGGTGTGGTTTTTTTTATTGTTTTGTTTTTGTTTCTCAGCACTAGATGTCGCTGCAGATATAAAAATCACCTTATTTAGATGTTCAGATATTTCAAAGTAAAATGGCTTGAAATGTCGTGACTTTCTTTGCTGTCTAGATGCACTTAAATAGCAATCCACGCATGCCAAAACATTGCTGTGGGGGCAAATCCTAAGGAATCAGAGTTGATTGTTTTGATAGAAATACTCTGTGAACAACAAATGCACTGGATACACTGGACCAGTGGTTGCAAAAAAATAATTCAGTACTGCTGTAGCTACCTACCATTATTTTACTGTGTTCAAGTATTCTTAATCACACTTAATAATTCTAGACTTCAAGTCTTTAGACAAGATATTTATCTACTTCATTTCTTGTGGCTATCAAGCCATGTATAACACTGTCTCCAACACTTATTTAATCAGTTACATTAGCAGATTTATAACTCTGCTGTACGTTTTTATAAAGTGGGTTATGCTTGCTTATCACTTATCCTTTCCAGTGTCCACTTACTAACTTTGGCAGGTAGACTTTTGTCAGAATATTGAGCAACTATGAAGCTTTGATCGTGGTGAATTCTTCTGCCTCACTGTTTTTTATTTTTTCCTCCCTTCCCGTGTTCTCTTGATTGATACGTTCTCTAAAGCTTATTAGAATATTTCCCCCCATGTTTCTTGGCTTTTCTTTGTGTTGGTTACTAGCTTTTTTTATTTAGATAATAAGGTAGTATACTTTATGCCTTTATTAGTCTTTCCCAAGAGAAGTGTTCCATTGCAATCCAGAGAGCGTGGCTGCCATGTTGGTCCGAAGTGACAGGAAATGGAGACAAAGTAGTTTGAATGATATCTTTTATTGAACCAACTATTGGTGGAAATGTGTAAGCTTTTTGACCTCACCTCGGGCAAGTCCTTCCTCGGGCAAGTAGGAGTCACAATTGAAGATTCGAGCAAAGTACAGTAGTTATATTTTGTGTAATAAGAAGATGGGGGAGAAGGCATAGGGAAGGGGTGCAATATATCAGGAGACACGAGTGAGAAGTAAAACAAAGTGAGTGATAAATGAACCATAGTAACAGAAGATGAGAACAGAGGGAGATAAGCATTACAGAGGGGAGGAGTGGGAAGGGAAGGTGGGGTACAGTAGAAGATAAGGAAGGTCGTGAGTGAATAAACACTAGAAATAAAGTGTGAGTAGAGCTTATCCCCCTCTGTTCTCACCTTCTGTTACTATGGTTCATTTATCACCCTCTTTGTTTTACCTCTCACTCCTGTCTCCCTGATGCATCACAGCCCTTCCCTATGCCTTTGCTCCCCTTCTGCTACATGGTATATAACGACTGTACTTTGCTCAAGTCTTCAGTTATGAGGGGACTCCTACGTTCCTGAAGCAGGACACTGTGAGGTCCGAAAGCTTGCACATTTCTACCAATAGTTGGCCCAATAAAAGATATCATTTGAACTACTTTGGGTATTTTCAGACGTTACGAGATCACGCTCAACCACAGTCAATACCCTGTAGTGGGGAATGGTCCCGTAACGTCTGTTGGGGAACTGGAAGTTCCCCCCGCAGATGTTTGCCACGCTCAATCCCCACCAGGAATCACATTCACCATGCGATCGGCTGAATCTGTGGGGCCAGCGCCGATCGCGTGGTGAAGGAGCTTCCCGGCAGGGATGAAGGGGCCTGTCACGTCTGGATGGCAATCATGGCCCGGAATCCCCGCCGGGATTCCAGCCCGTGGTCATTTCGGGTGGGCGCTGCGGCAGCATTGGCAGCAGCGTCCGCCCATCTCCCCAGACGGCGGGCGGTGAGGAAGCGTGGAGGGGGCAGGGCTGTGCAGCCGCATGTTGCGCTGTGCGACCCCGCCCCCTCCCCGATTCCCCACCGAGATCCCCCCGCACATCTGTTGGCCGTGCCGGAGTGATCCCGGCGGGGAATCTGAGGGTTGTTTCCGTGACGGGGCGAAGCCGCCCCGTCACGTCTGAAAACACCCTTTGTCTCCAAGAGATGTGGAAAGCTGCAATTTTGGTAATTGTGCTCACTGACAATCAGAAATCTTTCCCTTTCAAAACCTTCAAAGTTGGATTCGTGGTACAAAAGAAGTGATACAAACAACATCGCCAATACTTCCTTTAAAAAATAAAATAAAATCCGAAACATTTCTGAATGTTTATTATTATGGTTAGAATAAATGGTGCAAGGTAGCTTTTACCACCCCTGCATCTTTTTTTAAGGATTTTGATTTTGAATCAGACATGGGACGCAATGTCTCTTGTAGCAGTGCCCATATACAGTAATTGGAAGTTTCAGTGATACTGTTCCAGTGATGAAATATCATTGCCTCGCAGGACATCTACTTTATAGAATGGGTCCGTCTGCCTACAGAAGTAGAAGGGGGCGGGGAGGGGGGGGGAACATGGTACACACTGCCTTCTCTTTTCAGTCTGCCTCTTGTAACAGGATTCTCTTCTCTGCCCTCCCCTCCCCGTCCTAACAACAACAACCAATATGCGTTTCCACCTCGTTCAATATCCCTGTACTAATCTGTGGTTTCTCGGTTGGCTGCCCACTTTAAAATTGACTTGCTGTTCCTAAAATGAAGAGGGGGGCCCTGTAATTTACCCTTGGGTAAGAGCCGCCAGATGGAATCACATTATTGATTTGATTTTAAGCACCAGCGGTGTACCTGGCACTGTCCAATCCGTCTTTGGCTAAACTACCCGGGAGTAAATGTTTACATGTGTTCACACAAAAGAAACATACATTTAGAACTGCAGAATCTGACTTGCTGGACCTCCCCCTCCCCTCCAGTAGAAACACTATTGAAAGTGCCCCAGCCACTTCGGAGACGCTGAGAGTGCTTCCTCACAACATCCCCCAGCGGGGAATCTCAACATAAAGAGCAGTCCGTGACTGTGTCAGCTTCTCCTGTGGTGGGTGTGCTGTGCTGATCATCCTCGTGCTTGTCAGTTGCTTGCATGCTGAGAAGAACTCTTTTCTCCCAGGAGAAGCCATCACAGGCTGCTCCCCCCCCCCCCCCGCCCCATACGGGAGTGCTGTGAGGAAAAAATCTTGAATGTGGCAATCGAGAGTGTGCTTTATATATTCATTTTTATTTTTAAACAAACCATCAAAAAAGCTGCCCAATTTCTAGGTCTCCCCCTCCTGCTAGTGTTCACCTTACAAAAAAAAAAAGTCCCTGCTATCTCATGTTTCCTCTCTTCAGCTGCCTGTGACACCTCCCTGGTGGTCTGACCACTTTTAACTTTCAGTTTCTGCTAGGATGTATAAATCAGGAGTTGTCTAATGCTTAGGTTTGTTTTCTTTTCCGTTTAAGAGTTTCGGTAAGTTAAAACCACCTGGGCCATCAGAGAAGCACAGTTGGGGGCAGCAGTTTCTGAGCTTGCCAGCAGTGGATTAAAGCAGGATTGAATCGATTAGCCCAGTCCAAGTTGTGCATTCCAAAGGAGGACCTCAAGTCCCTGGGAATGTCTGTACTCCCAAGTGTTTGCTGTTGATCCCCTTTTTTGTGTCTGGACCTTGCTTTGTGACTTATTATTCAAGCAATGCTTAGCCTGAACCTATTCTGGGGGCTTCCAACTGAGTGAGATGGCTGCTTTTGAAACTCCTTTTACACTCCAGATGCCACTTGCTTAGTAGCTTCTCCTGGGCATACTCACTGCTTTTCCATTATTTTTCTTATGAAAAAGACTAAACTGAAAGCTCCAGATTTATTTGCATTTTAAACAGAAGTAACCCATAAAGCCCACCTGAGCTTCTAAGGAGCGTCTAAATCCCATAAAGCTTCTAAGGAGAAACTGGAGAAAAGTGGGGGTAAGAGGCACAGTGGAACGTGAGATACTAGAACATGGGAAGGAGAAGATGAGAGATGACAAAATGACAACGCATCAAAAGAAAATGTCATGTAATGGCATTCCCCCCCTGTAATGATACACGTGCTTAGGAGTCACTTTCTCACAGAAAGTCAGTGAACTTTAAGCTGTTAAGGGACAGCATTTCAAAGGCAAAAATTACACCTAGGAGCCTAAATCCCACAGTCTTTTACTAATACTTAGGTTCCTGAATATCTGCCACTTTTTTGAAAATGGCATATGGACTCCAAAGTCACTTAGTCATTATGGACAACGTACCTTGAGTTCCAAATTGAATTGGCCAAGGTCACAGAAAAAAATCAGACTTAGTCTGTGTTCCAGACTTGCGCACTGACCTCCATACCATTCTTGCATTCAAGATTAAAAAACTGTCAGACACGCGTCCTGGAAAATTATTGCTATATTACAGTTCGAATGTATATTCAGTATTTAGGCTTTGTCTTTAGACACTTTACATGCAGAACGGCAATATGGAAAAGCCACCTCTCTTGGATTACGTGTGGCAGGACAGGGTGATTTTAGACAAGGTGGAAAATTCCCACGTGCCCATGCAGAAACTCCACAGCAAAAAGCATCCAAGCCCTGGAGAAGAAAAGGCTTCTCTTGTCTTAATCTCAGCTAAGGGCAGCATTGGAGCCCATTGCTCCGTGCGTGGGTGATGGGTGTTTCCATGAGCACCCACCCACCTTGGGTGGTGTTTGCACAGGTGCCCCTGCCCCCCAACACACACACATGTGCGGTGGAGGGCGGGTGCCTGTTTGAAAACTGTCTCTGTTTTTAATATTGTACGCCATTATTGTTCCTTTGCGCAAAAGGACCCTTCAAATGAGACATGTTGAGTCCTTGTGGGACCAGGCCAAAAGAGAGTTGGGTAAGTGCCTACGTGGTGGAGACTTCCCTTCCAGCCTCGGAGTGTAGAAGTAAGCATCTGCCTCTCCTGCCAGAGAGACAAGATGGGGGGAGTTGACTGCACTCAGTGGGCCGGAGGAGCTAGCTGAGCCTAACCTATGAAAGCCGGAGACAGGTAGCTCACAAGCTAGACCGCTAGTGAGAAGTAAGAGGTGCAGGAAGGCTCTGCCTTGGGGAGAGGCTTGCCTACAGGCCACAGCAGAGTAGCTAGCCAGGGAGAGAGCCCTAATTCTGGGAACCAGCTGGCGAGGGAACAGGATGAGGATGGCCTTTTGGCCTGATTCTGTAAGGACTCAGTGTGCCTCATTTGCAGGGTCCTTTTGCCGAAAGGAATAACAATAGCTTATGATATAAAAAGCAGATGGGGGTAATAATGGAAATAGAATATGCATATGTGTCAGGAATAGGGTCGGGGGACGGAAGAGCACGTGGCGGCGCAGGCTCGCCGTTGGAACTCACCCCCTCCGGCGGCGCTCCCTGATCACGTCAGCTGGGGCAGCCCCGCCTGCCCGGAGGACAGGGAATGCAGACAGAGGCTTCGGGGGGTTGCCAGGCAACAGGGAGGCCAGAGCGCATGCGAGGCTCAGCACCGGAAATGGGAGTGCAGCGCTCCGCGCGCTTGCGAGCCCAAGCAGGTGACAAGGCTATTTAAACCCCTAACAGACAGAAAGCCAGTGCTGGTGATCGGTCCTTGTGCCGTGAGACTGGCCCCCTTGCGAATTATTGAATCTTGTTGTGTGACGGTGTTTGGGTGACGGATTATCCGAGAGAGAGAGAGCGCGAAAGGTGAGTGCGTGGGGTAGCATTGTAGGATAAGAGTGCTTGTGCGTACGTTTCTGTGTTCCTGGTCCTTTTCCCTGCTCCCCGGTGTGAGTGTCCTGTCCTCTTCCCTTATCCCCTCCTTCCCCGGGTCCTGGGCCCCGTGCCCCACCACTGTACCACCACCGAATCTGCACCCCCTTCCCTTTTCCTTGGAGTGGGTGGGTGTACAAGAGAGTCCTAGAGTAGGCACCTTGGCTATCTCCAGTCCCTATGATGATCTTCGGTGTGGGACTGCTCTCGTAGCTCGTTCCCTTCATCACTATAAGACCCTGAGGGATCATTTTACTAGCCTTAGTGCCCTAACGGGTGTAGTATACGTGTGTACCCCTAACAATATGTGGCACCGGTAGAGAAGGATTTGAATCAGGGACCTGCATCATCAGCCACCCACATAGATCTGTACATTTTTTAAAAAATGGAGTAACTAATCTGAACTGTAAAATAAACTGCACCTTGGGGCGAAGAGGTGTTGTTTTGGAGTCTGGTTGGGGGGATGGATCCTGCAACTGTTTACCAGACCAGCCTGGTGTTTGCAGGTCCCAAACGCACAGTGGCCTTTGGGTATGGTTTTACTATTCTGAATATCAGGAATGGAAAATATGAGCCCAAATGTTTAGTTTGCTGCATTTATAAGCAACTGAAATCAGGTAAGTTTATGTTGGAAAGAGTTGGGCAAACTTAATTAACGTCACAGGGGTGGGGGGGAAGCAAGGCAGGGCAGAACGACACCCACTCGCATGTCCACTGCACACACACACTCTGCAAGGATCTCTTGGGGATACGGTGCCCGTCAGGATAGCATGGTAGCCCTATAGGTCTCGGTGGGACCGGACCTCTATCATCATCAGGGTGCACAGCTTGCAGCGAAGGGTATGGCCTCACGCCACTCAAACGTGCTCCAATCGCTCACACTCTTACGAAGGGGACAGGAAAAGCCTGGTGTTGGGCGTGTGTCGGGAAAGGGGGGCAGGATCCAGGTCAGGAATGGGGCGGGCAGGACTCATACACCACAGGGGGGAAGGGAGGGGAAGCCCAGGAAGGGAAGGGAGTTTCACACACGATTCACCCAGTTCTTGCTCGCGCACACACGCGCACACACGCTGGTAGGGAAGAAACACAGAGGCTACAATCAACGCATACACTACAGAAATCACAAAAGCAGGAGACAATACAAAAAGGTACTTAGCTTGGGGCCAACTTCTCAGCTCTGATTACCGGCGCTGTGTGACTTCCAGTGCCGCGATTCCTAGCCCTATCCCCGCCCCTTTACATGCCCGGAGCCAGCGCATGGGTCCAGGCACTGACCCCACGTTGTGTGAGGTCGAGGGCTCCACACTGTCGGCATTGGACGCCGAGGTGCCGCCTCCAGCACCGCGGCGTCTAAGAGCGGCGCCACGGCTTGCCTAAGAGAGGGGACGGGGGGCCGCTACTGAACACGAACACCCAGAGAACCCCTCCTGCAGCATCCCGTGCCGCCACGGCTGACAAAGAGGGAGGTTGTTAAGAGAGTTTGGTGTAAGGTGTCATCAATATGTGGATGACACCCAACTGTATCTCGCATTTTCATCAGACCCAGGTCCGGCAGTCTCACTGCTTACCTGGTGTTTGGATGAGGGCGAACCGCTTGTAGTTAAATCCTGACAAGATGGAGGTGATGGTTGTGTGCAAAGCCGGGGGAGTGATGGCCCCATCATTGATGGGGTCCGTCCTCCCCTGGTATCCTAGGTCCGTAGTCTGGGGGATGCTCCTTGATCCACAGCTCGGTCTGGATGTCCAGGTGGAAGCTGTGGCGAAGGGTGCATTTCACCAATTACACCTGGTGCGTCAGCTTAAGCCGTATGTCTCGAACTCGGACCTGGCCACAATCATCCATGCTTTTATTATCTCGAGACTAGACTACTGAAACACATTCTATGTGGGGCTACCCTTGGTGATAGTCTGAAGACTGCAGCTGGTGCAGAATGCAGCAGCTCGTCTCCTGAAGGGGACGGGCCGATGCGAGCGCATTACTCCAGTGCTCCGTTCTCTGCACTGGCTGCCGATAGTCTTCTGGGCCCAATTCAAGGCATTGGTGTTGACCTTTAAAGCGCTAAATGGCTTGGGCTCCACCTACCTGCAGAACTGCCTCACCCTTTGGATTCTGGATCGACCTCTGCGGTCGGCAGGGGGCGCCCTTCTTGAGGTCCCTCTGGTTTCCCAGGTGTTGACCATGAGGAGGGTGTTCTCGTTGGCTGCACCGCGGCTGTGGAAGGTCCTCTCATTGGAGGTCTGCCTGACTGCTGACCTCTCCTCCTTCCGTAAAAAGTGTAAGACCTGGCTGTTCCGCCGGGCCTTTGCCTAGGGAGATGGGATGTGTGGGTTGGGTTAGGGTAGGGTTTTATTGTTTTGGGGTGGTTTTTAATCCTGGGAAATGTTGATTTTAATGAATTTTATTATATGTTTCTAAACGTTGTTAGCTGCTTCGAGATGCTTGTAGCGGGAGGGGGCAGCATACAAATGCAACTGTAAATAAATAAATAACATTTTATTTACTTATTAATTTTAATTATTCATATCCCGTCTCTCCTGCCTAGGCAGCTTGAGGCCACTTACAAAAATTTTAAAACTATAAATATACATAAAAGGGAAGCATAAGAATTAGAAAAAAACAAAAACCCATCTACCTATCAATCCATATTTTGGTTTAATATCTCCAAATACTACCATTTTACAGCAGGAAAAGTTATCATGGGGAAACCAATAGATATTTTGCTTGTGCAAGGTTAGAGTATCACGATCGGGCATTTTACATGTTAATTTTGTCCATGTAACTCTGAAAATGATTTTTATTTTCTAAAAACAAAAACATAATTTCTATCTGTTAAGGTTTTATAATGGAAATGCTAGCAGAACGTTAATTACACTGACACTTCTGGGTGTGAGTATAATGGTTTCTATGTGTTAATAAACAGCTGTATTTCTATACCTAACAGTTGGCAAATAATTTGTGGGAAAGAGAAACCAATTATGGGCAAGGCAAACTGACCTTATAGAGCTATAATGGATCTGTAATTCCTCTCTTTTTTCCTTTAAAGAACAGCATAATGAATATATCATCACTTTGGCTTCATAGTGCCTGTACTTGTTAATTTGAACAGTGCTGCATAATGTCTTCAACTGACATTTAGGCCGCATTCACACCTTGTGGCGGTGGCACTCCCGCGAGGGAGTTACGGGTTTTCTTTACTGATGAAGGTAGTATGGCCCAAAGCATGAAAAGACAGTGAAAAATCTGATTAGGAAGCTTTGTTTGAATTGTGGTTTTCTTTGTGGCCTGGACCAGTGCTGGTTTCTTCTAATGGTGTGGCGGCGAGACCCACGCGGGAAGACACGGCAGCAGGGAGGAGCCCCATGGTGGAAGTAGGTCCCATGCAGATGGGCTTCTGGCGCAACTTCCCTTGCGCATCTCAGGGCAGGATTTTGCATCCCGACATGCGTGAGGGAAAGCCACGGCAGACGCCCATCTGTATGGGAGCTACTTCTGTCGTCGGGCTCCTCCCCGCTGCCGCGTCTTTCCTCTGCTGCCACCGCCGCTGGAGGTGTGAATGCGGCCAAAGAGAAAAATGCTTTAATAAAACTGTAACTTTTTATAACGAAGCTGAATCCATCCGGAAGAAAGGGTAATCTCATTGCAGTGCTTTGTACAATCATATGGGAGAAATTAGTATGGCTATTTTACGGCTAGCTTGGATAGCTCATCCGTATGCACGTCTGTACCACATTTCAGATTGAATTATTATAGATTCTAATATTTTAATTTTTAGAAAGGATAGGGCCTTCTCTTCTTGTTTAGGAAAAGACATAGGTGTATGAATAAGAGAACACTGTGTCCCATCAGAGATTCCCAGATAGTCACTACAACATAAGTTATGTGCTGCCAGTTCAGCATGGAAAGGTAGCACGGAGTTTGACCATTTAGATCCAGAATGCCAGAAAATTAATAGTTTTTGTTCTGATAATACATGCTTAGTACGGCAGAGTAACTGTTAAAGTAGGGCATAAATTTCATGGAAGAGACACTGTGTTATGTAATACAGATAAAGCATCTATAACACAGGTAACGAGGCAGGTGGCATCATGAGGGCAAGATGCACTGAGTCAGTTTCTTCCTAATTAATGGGTCTACTGTCACTCTAATGGGAATATCAGATTTGTCAAAGTCACTTTCTTACAGCAGTTTTTGGCAGTAATTGCCTTGTCAATCACAAATAGGCACAGGTGAATTTCTCTCTGCTGCTGTTCAGTTTTTTGTCTTGATGGGTCAGATTGTGAGGAAATCAAGCGCTTTTTTCTTTTTGTTGGTTGAGATGTTTGGTGATTTTGGGCTCTTGGCTTGACCATGTCTGGGCTTTGTGGGGCAGAGTAGCTAGCTGAGCCTAATGTTACCAGTGGGGCTGAGCCTAATGATTATGTAATTCTCCCATCATACAAAAGGTTGCAAACTTGAATGGGTCTTATGTAATTAATTCCTTCCCTCTCCTTTCCTCCAGCATTCAGACTGTCTCAGAAGCCATACAGGCTTTTCCTCCCGTTTCCTGAGAATCTCTCATTTCCTCTCCAAGTCCACTGTTAAGACATGCTTTGTATTCACCTTCTTCTTCTTGTTTGTTATTTGTATAACACCAGCGGTGTACCTGGCACTTGTATAATCAGTAGTGTTATAGTCCGAGACAAGTCCCTAACCCAAAGGGCTTATAATATAAGAGAGACAAGGGGGAGACGAGGGAGAGGTGAATATCAGGAGAGACGAGGATACCGTCATGAGATCGAGAAAACAGAGGTGCACATCCTTAACTTAGTTACTGGGAAGAGATTCTGAGTGAGGGAGAGATGAGGATGCAATAAGCCTTTTGACTTATGACCAGGGAAAACCCGACAGACGAGGTAGGCTTTAAAGAGGAATTTGAAAGTTGGGAGGAAGGGAGCAGAACAGATGTATCCAGGGAGGGAATTCCAGGCTTGGGGGGCTGCAAGAGAGAAGGGGCAAAGACATTTAGAGGAGCAGGGGAGTCACAAGCAGGTGAGGGCAGAGGAGAAGCGAAGCTACCAGGCAGGAATGTGGTGGGATTGCAAGAGCAGAGAGAGATGGGGGAGCAAGGCCATGAAGGTGAATACCAGGAGCTTGTGCTGAATGCATTCCCATAGAGCAAGCCAATGTAGGGCAGAGAGGAGGGGCTGAATGTGGTCAGAGCGACGGGCAAAGTGGATGACTTCGGCAGCAGAGCATTGAACATAGATGAGGTGGGCAAGATCAGAGCAGGTGAGACCAATAAGGAGGAGGTTACAGTAATCAAGGCGAGAGACGACAAGGGCTGCATTTTTGCAATATTGTACAGGACAAAGCAGCAGGATTGGACAACAGCCTGGATCTGAGGCGTAAAGGAAAGGGAGGAGTCAGACATTAATGCCAGGCTACGTACTTGAGGGACAGGCTGGATGGTGACACCCTCAATGGAAACTGAGAGGGAAGTAGGAGGGGAACATTTTTTGGGGAAGACAAGGAGTTTGGTCTTGGCCATATTAAGCTTGAGGTGGCAGCAAGCCATTCAAGCAGAGATATCAGAGAGACAGTCAGCGATAAGAGATGGAGGAGGAGCACACAGGAGTGGAGAGAGAGTTGTGTGTCATCAGCATACAGGTGGTGCTGGATGCCATGAGATTCAATGAGTTTACCCAGAGAAAGAGTGTAAAGGGAGAAGAGAAGAGGTCCGCGGAGAGAGCCTTGGGGAACTCCCACAGAGAGGGGAAGCGATGTAGAGGAGATACCAGCAAGAGAAACATTGAAGGAGTGGTTGAAGAGATACAAAGAGAAACCAGTCAAGATCAGAGTCCTGGAAACCAAGGGAGTGTAGGGAATCCAGAATGAGGCTATGGTTGACCGTGTCAAAGGCAGCAGAGAGATTGAGGAGCACAAGAATGAAGTAGAGGCCCTTAGACTTAGCTAAGAAAAGATCATCAGTGATTTTAGCAAGCAGGGCCAGCCTTAGAGATTGCGGGGCCCTGGGCGAACACAAAATGCAGGGCCCCCTCAGTGCCACACACTTTCCAAAGCCCGCCCACTTTCCCATGGCTCCTCCCACTTCAATGTGGCCCCTCCCATTTTCCAAGGCCCTGCCCACTTCCCTTTGACAATTAGGGAATTGTCATATAAGTTATTTTTAACTTGTCAGTACAATGTGCTCCAAACAACATGTAAATCTGGTTTAGATGAAAGGGAGCTCAGGACACAGATATGGTTAAAAGGCAAAGACTACATGCACACAGCAGATAGGGACAGATTATCCATGGGCTGAACCCTCCTTCTCTTGAGCATGGGTGAAAGCAGACATGACGCTAACCACCCTTGGTGGTTATTTATGCATGTTGCAGGGCTGTATTGGTGCCCTATGCAGCCCTGCAACATGCATAAATAACCACCAAGGGTGGTTAAAGGGTGGTTAGCATCATGCCTGTTTTCACCCCATATTCCTCTTACACTCCCAGCGCAGGAGTTCAAACATAGATCCAGCTGATCAAACAACCCCCACACAGTCACAGCAGCCCTGTGGGGGATGAGCGGCTTCTCGGTTCCCGCGCCAGGAAGTTGCATGAGGGGAGGGGGGACGTACGGGCGTGTCGGAGGTGGAGCCAGGCTGGCAGGCAAGGAATGGCTATGGCTTGTAAAAAACATGTGGTGGGGGAGGACTCTGGAGCAGCGTTGTGGCCAGGTGTGGGTCAAGGCAGTGGCGGGATTCTGCACCGCTGCCGCTGCGCACAACAAACATGCACGCTTTTTTTTTTTTTTAAAGATTATTTTTTAAAAAACTTTTTTTTTAAAAAAAAGCCCAATCGCGGGGCCACTGCGGGCCCCCCAAGGGGCGGGGCCCTGGGTAGCCACTCCTAGCCGTCCCGCGGTAAGGCCAGCCCTGTTGGCAAGGGCAGTCTCAGTTGAGTGGAGAGGGCGGAAGCCTGATTGAAGGGTGTCAAGGGAGGAATTGGAAGAAAGGAAATCAAGACAGGACGTGTAGACATCCTGCTCCAGGAGCTTGAAAGCGAATGGTAGGAGTGAAATTGGGCAATGGCTGGAAGAGTCAGAGGGGACAAGAGTAGCCGCCTTAAGGATAGGGGAGACAGTAGCATGTTTGAAGCCTTGGTCTTCTCATGTCTCTTAACATTATTTCCATGTCAACTATCCAAAATGCTAAGTGAATTCTTCTTTTGTTCAAAGCAGGATACTGCCCTTTTTGAATCCCTTCTGATTCCTCCTTTCCTTTCAAATCTACTTCTAAGTTGTAGGTCTCTACCTACAATTTCTGCTTTGTTTTCCTGTTCTTAATTCTTCTGTTGATCTCCTCTTCCCACCCTGCTCTTAACCCTTTGAATATTCTTGCTTTCCCATCCACAGTCTTCGTTCTGATATTTTAAACCATTTTCTCCCTGAAGCTCTTAAAAGATCAGTCTTGAAAGAACATACTTAGTATTGAGTGCTTTTCCACGGTAAGTAAACAAGTCAGGACAGTCCTAGTAAAGTTAGGGCAGATGCTGCTAAGACTCTTCCAAAAGGGCTGCTTTCTCTATGTATTGTACAACATTGTGTTTCTCAAGCAGTTTGAGATGTTAAAAACCTAAATAATCTGATTGGGGAAGGAGGATCCTACATCTTTCCCAACCCATAGTCATCGCTGGCACTTGAGGCTTTCACACTTTAAAAGAGCAGAGGCGCAAGAAAAAGAGGACTAGAAATCTAACTTGGAAATGGAAATGAGAGGGGGGACAAAATATTGTCTTCAGTTTACTTTTGAAAGTCTATTCCTTTATTTTAACTCTCAAAGTAGCTTTTTGGGTAGGTTTTTACACTATGAGGACAGTACTTGAGGTAGGTGATTTCACTGCTTTGTGTTCCAAACCATCGTCCTACAGTTACCAAAACCAGTAAAATAACCTTCTGAAGATGAATTTCATTCCAAAGAATTCCATAACATCTGTGAGTGCTGACTTAATACAAATAAAATTCACCTAGGAAAATAATTGTGATATACATCCTGGACATGCCCAGTAGGACTGAGTATAGTTCTCAGTACTGCTTGTTCTGTTCTATTTGCAAGTAAAGAGCAAATAATCCTCCTCATTCTCTTCATGGGTTAGCTGGCATATATTGAAGACCCAAAGAGCATGCATGAGGTTCCTTTTTCAGCAAGAGAGAGAATGTAATCTTGCATGCAGAAAAAATCCTAACCCTCTTTTGAAGGGATTTGTAAAACCTCTTGTTTACGGAACTTTACAAGTTAGATGTGGAAGCCTGGATGAATGCCATCCTTGGAAAGAAATGCTGTGCCCAATTGTGCTTGGATCCTGAGCAACTCGCATCCCCTGATGACTTCTATACTACTGATAAATTCCCACTCTGACACTTGTGAATTTTGCCTCCGTGAATTATAGAAAAGTTTATTCATGCTTACCTGAAAAACTTCATTTATTCATGTAGCAATCATCACAGTTCCCAGCCACCTCCAAATTCTGGGAGAGCAGCATTTTGAAAAAAGCAAACTCTGCTCTAGACACATTAGTCCACTGCAAATTTGAGTGCTGTAAAAGTTGAGCTGAATATATTTTCTGAGCTGGGGATGTTGAAACTTGTCCTCTTTTGGGGGGAAGTTAAGTCAGAAGTCAAGCTGGGAAAGAATCAAAGCTCCATCCACCCATAACACGTATGTCTGCCAAAATACTGTGGTTAGGTGAAAACACCCCATTAAGCATAGAAAAGCTAATGCCAAACTTATTTAATTAATTAATTAATTAATTAATTAAAATGTATATGCTGCCCTTCCCAAAGGCTTAGGGTAGCCCACAAACAGTAAAAAATATTAGAACTCAGATAAAAATACCCTTGAACTCCTCCTCAACTCCCCAGCAAACCCACCCAAACTACCCCCCAATTCCTCACACCCAAACCACCTTATAATTCCATCCCCAAAACACCCAACAAACCCACCCCAATCTACCCATCCCCACCTGCCAAATGCTTTTTCAAACAAAAAAGTCTTACATCGCCTTCTGAAGATGCTTAGGCCTGGGCTCAAACGAACCTCCAGGGGAAGGAAGTTCCGTAACATCGGGCAGCGTCAGAGAATGCTCCCCTGCAAGCCCCCGTCATGTGAACAAGGCTACACAGATGGTACCCACAGAAGGGTGCTCCTGGCCGATCATAGGGGTTGCAATGGGGCATGGAAGAACAGGCAATCTTTCAGATATGTGGTGCCTGGACCATTTAGGGCTTTAAAGGTAAAAACCTTTAAAGGTCAGAAGGGGCTGTATGATCCTTTTAGTTCTACTGGATCTATCAGTGGCTTCTGACATGGTTAACCATGAGATGCTGGTGACTTGCCTGCGGGACCTGGCCGGGGTGGAAGGAACCTTCTTACAAGGGTTCCGTTCTTACCTCGCTGGTAGATCAAAGCAGGTGGGTCTACGGGACTGTACTTCGTCCCCTGGGACTCTCCTGTGTGGAGTCCCGCAGGGTTCCGTTCTGTCCCCTCTCATGTTTAACGTGTATATGAAGCCACTTGGGGAGGTTGTACGTAGCTGGGGAGTTAGTTGTCGTCAATATGCAGATGACACCCAGCTGTATATATCTTTTTCATCTGACCCAGGCCCTGCTGTCTCTTCGCTGTCCCCGTGTCTGGCCACTGTGAGGGACCGGATGAGGTCAAGCTGATTGAAGCTCAATACTGATAAGACGGAGGTGGTGGGGAGGGGTACCAGTGATCTTGGGGAGAGGAACACTTCTCTTATTTGGGGGTGTTCGGCCTCCATTGGTTCCATCTGTGGAGCCTGGGGGGGTCTCCTGGACTCACAGCTATGCCTGGATCCCAGGTGTCGGCTGTGGCCAGGGTGCCATCCGCCAGTTACATCTGGTGAGAAGGCTCTGCCCATATGTCTCAGACTTGGACCTCAGCCCCCTCATCCATGCATTTGTCACCTCAAGACTGGACTATTGCAATGCGCTTTACGTGGAGCTGCCCGTGGTGATGGTTCAGAAGCTGCAGCTGGTGCAAAATGCTGCAACCCATCCCTTGACTGGGATGGGCCGCAGGGAACACATTACACTGGTGCTCCAAGCATTGCACTGGCTTCCTATTGTCTTCCAGGCCTGATTCAAGGTGCTGGTTTTAACCTATAAAGCCCTACACAATTTGGGTCCTGCTTATCTGAAAGATTGCCTCACCTTCTAGGCGGCCACTGCGGTCATCCAGGGGTCCCCTCTTGGTGATCCCACGTTTTCTGTGGGATCACAGGCAGGAGGGCGTTCTTGGCAGCCACGCCGTTGCTTTGCAATGTCGTCCTGGTGGAGATTTGCCTCTGCTCGAATCTCCTTGCCTTCTGGCAAAGTTGTAAGACCTGGCTCTTCCTCCATGCATTTGGCAAGGGGAACCGGGTGAATGGGATGGGTTAGGGTATTAAATTGGAGTTTCTGTTCAAACCACTGTGAATTTTAATGCTATGACTTTTTATGCTTTGTTTTGTTGTTGTTGATGCATTTCCACTGTTGTTTATTTTTATATTCTGATTTTATTGTGAGCTGCCTCGAATCGCCTTGTGCAAGAGGGGCGGGATAGAAATGATTGAAATAAGTAAACAAATAAAACCAGCACTTTGAATTGTGTCCGGAAAGCTCTAGGTAGCCAGTGCACATGTTGGAGCACCGGTGTAATGTGCTCCCAGAACCTCGTCCCTGAAAGGAGCTGAGCCACCATGTTCTGCACCAGCTGTAGCTTCCAAACAGTCACCAAGGGCAGCCCCGCATAGAGCACATTGCAGTAATCCAGTCTCGAGGTAATGAAAGCATGGATGACAGTGGCCAGATCCCAAAGAGAAAGAAAAGGCCTTGCTGACCTTCATGTAATCCTGTCTCTCCCTTTCGGGCGTGTTTTGCGCTGAGTAATGTTTATTTCTTTGTAGTAAACTTTAAGAGATGGATTAACACAATTTGCAAACATAATTCAGAGAGTTGTGGACTTGATGAGCTAAGGAGACCAGACTCCTTACAGTGTATAGTGCTGAATTCTTTCTCGTGCTCAGCTGTAGAAATAGGAATTTGATTGAGATTTTGGATTTGGAGTTGGTGTGGTTTTTTTTTGCAGAATGTGATCAGAGCTGTATGGTTTGAAGTTGTGGCAACACACACACACGTCATAATGTAGGATCATAACACTGCCTGTATTTAAAGACATGGCCAGTGAAAGGCATTATACTGCTAGGGAATAGGGAAATTTGGCTCCTGTGTAAGTATGTCATTTCATACATATTAGGCAAAAATCTCTTTTAATGGGGTATCACACTATACAGAATTCTCATAGTGTATAGTTTAAATAGTCTGGTGTTGATAGTGGAAAACCAGTGTGTCTTGGATTCAAAGGCTTATCTCCAGTGTGCCACAGTACAGCAATAACGCTCAATTTCCCTGTATTTCTGTGTATAAGAAGTTGAACCACCATTAGGGTGGTTATATTGAGAGGGGTGAGTAGGGTGTAGGCAGGGGATGGGTTGGAGGGATTAGCTAGATGGGATTGAGGGTGGTTATTTAGGATGGATGGGTGGTACAGAGGCATGGATGAGGAATGGGGCCGTGCTCACTGGTGAGAGTAGAGGGTATGACTCTGGGGGATGGGTGTATTAGGACTATCCCTTGTGTGTGAGGGGGGGAAGGGTGTGATGGGTGCTACCCCCAGTATGAGGAGGGTAGGAGGGATGGGTGGGTGGTGGTGGTGAGGGTACTCCTTGGTGAGTGGGGGATGGGTATCCCTTTCTGCCGTCCTGGTGGAGGTGCCTGTCTCCACCTGGAATTGGAGGCATCCAGTGCCCTGCTGTGATGTGTTTATGGCATATTTTGCAGATAAAATTGCTTGCATTCAGCACAACTTTGACTCCACCCTTTTGGGGGCAGTGGCAGAGCCAGGGGTTAGAAATGCCCTGTCTGAGAGACTGCGCATGCGCGAGGAGGGAGCGGCTGCAATCCCCAGAGGCTCCCGAACCGCGCTACATTCTTCCCCTGCCAGCGTCCGGTATGCGCGACAAACCTGCCCCAAACCGCCATGAGCAAACAGGGGAAATCCCCCCCCCCGTATAAAATCTGCAGATAAAGGGACACTGAGGAGCTTTTGCAAGGCCAGGCAGCCCACTGACAGCAGGAGCCTGAGCCAAAGTGAACATGCCAAAATGGTGGCCGCGACAGAGCAGCGGACCCCAGAAGAGCCTTCCCTTGAGCGAGGAGGGGAACTGCAAGCAGTAAAACACCTATTACATGAGCTCAGGGCTGAAATCAAAACAGATTTACAAAAGGCCAACCTACACAGAGAAAAGCTGTTCAGCAAAATAAGCAAGGTGCAGCAAGTAACAAATATAGAAATAGAAAACATTAACCAAACTGTACAGGCTCTGGAAGACAGAGTCTCACGTGCAGAGGACCAGGCCACGATTCAGGAGCAGTCCCTGGCCCAAACGCAGAAAGAGGTGAAGCGCGCTTCAGGGAGAAAATGGAGGATTTAGAGAACAGAACGAGAAGAGCTAAGCTTAGGGTAGTGGGGGTGCCCGAAGGTAGCGAGACAGATGGAGTAGAAGGGTTAGTGGAACTAATTCTGCAGGAAAATTTTCCCAAAGAGATACAAGAACCCTACCCCGAAATGGAAAGGGCACACCGAGCTCTGCGCCCGAAAACCAGAGAGAATGAACCACCAGGTACCATCATAGTGAAATTTCTCTGCTATAAGAACAAGGAGCGAATACTCAAGCTATCCAGGGGTCGACTCAACAGCAACTCCCATTCAGAGGCACAACCAGACGAATATACCCAGACTACGCGGAAACACAAGCAATGGGCAAAGTTTCCTCCTAAACTGCTAGAACTGGGACTAAAACCCCAAGTGCGCTTCCCAGCTCGGCTGACTAGCTGGATAGACAACAAAAGAAAAAGTTTTGAAGGACCAGAGGAGCTCGAAGACTTTTTACATAAACGTGAACAGTGGGAGGGGGGAAAATATGTGGGCTAAATTGTAATGTAACTGGTTCAAAAGGGGAAAGCAAACCCCCCCCCCAACTCAGGGAAAGGGGAGGGGAAGAAAAGGAACACACCCATTATAAGGGAGACAACGGGAGGGAGGCAGGAGACAGCTATAGTCAGCTGGTTGTGACTGGGGGAATTAACAACCTTCTAGGTGCGCAGTGAAGAAGATGGAGGAGGAGATTGCAGGGGGAGTAAGGGTAGAGAGGGGTGGGTGGGGAGGGGGGGACGGAGGGGAAAAGAAGGAAAAGGGATAACAGCCATCAGAGGGGGAACGGGACAGCAGGAAATTATTAAAGTAAGAAATCCACACACTAGCCTAGATCTTATACCCAGTGATGATGCAAACGCGCAATGGAATTAACACTTAAAATGATGACATTAAATGTAAAAGGCCTAAACCACTCAGTTAAAAGGAAGAAAGTGAAAAACCTTCCGAGAGAACAAAAAATGGACACACATTTTTTGCAAGAAACCCATCTTATAAAGAAAGCTTTGCATAGATTTGCCACCCAAAATACAGGCACAATTGTCGTGTTGCGTGCACCAAAGAAAAAGGCAGCAGTATTAATAGGATTTAGACATGAAATAGAGCCCAAAATAAATAAAGTGATTAGAGATGAGCAAGGAAGGGTCCTAGTGCTTAATATTGAGATTAAAGGGGGGGGGGAAATGCGTTAGCAAATATTTACGTACCCAACGACAACACAAACCAATTCCTGCAGACTACCTTAAAAAAGGTAGAAGAGGAGACTGAGGGAATTCAAATAATCCATGGAGACTTTAACACCTACTTTACAGAAAACGATACGTCAAAAAAACAAAAATAACAAATTGGCAAAACCAGGTAGCAGAAGAGTTAGCGAGAATGGGCTTGGTGGATGGGTGGAGGACATTGAATACTCATTTTTTTCACCAGTTCATGGGTCTTTCTCACGTATTGATCATAGTTGGGTTGAAAAAACAGAACTAGGAGCACTTAAGCAGAGTACAATTCTCCCCCTGGTGGTATCAGACCATTATGAGATAGTCTCAGCATGGGGATGGGGGGAAATGCAAAAAACACAACAAAAAAACGGAGTATAGACACTGCCCTGTTAGCAAATCCCAAAACCTCAGAACAGATCCAAGAGGAAATAAAAAGTTGTTATGAGCTAAACGAAGGGTCAGTGGACTCGGATTACACTAAGCCATTCTTAGAAGTGCAAGACAAACTAAAATACTTGGGAATTCAGTTAACCAGAGATCATGAGCAATTATACAAGGAGAATTATTTGGAAATCCTAAGCCAAATCCAGAAAGATATAACTGGATGGGCCAAACTGACCAGTTCCTGGCTGGGGAGACTCAACCTGTATAAGATGAAATTATTACCAAAAATTCTGTATAAAATCCTAGCCTTGCCAGTTAAAGTACCGAAATCATTCTTTCAGCAACACAACAAAAGAATGTTGTCGTTTATATGGAACAAGAAGACGCTGTGAATTAAAAAGGAATCACTGCAACGACCAATGGAAAGGGGAGGGGTCAATATGCCAAATATTAACCTTTATTATAAAGCAGTCTCGCTCAGGGCCATAAGAGAATTGCGCACCCCACATGAGGGGTGAACCTAGAAAAGGTACTATTAAAAGTGAATAGGTTTGACTACCTAATACTTGACACTGAGAAGGGAGAAACACCACTATGGGGGACACATCCATTCGCGGGGACAGCTTTGATTACATGGAAAACTGTGAGCAAGAAAGCAAAAATACACAGAGCAGCCTCACCCATAACCCCAATAGAGAGCAGGAAAATTACTAGAGAGGGAATAGCAACCCAACATAGGAAAAAACTGAAGGATAAAGGAATAATTAGAGTAGCACAATTATTTAGAGGGAATAAATTTGTCACAGGCAGACTTACAAGGGCTCATACAACAACCAATAGACACCTTACAGGACTACCAGCTACGAGGTGAGCTGAACCAGGTTATATTGGTTCCACAGTTCATCAGACCTCAAAAGGCCATAGAAGGGACTCTGTTCAATAAAGAGTCTGGCAAAGGCATTGTAGCTAGAGTATATAGAGCACTCCTGACTGAGTGGTATGCTGAACCACCTGCGTACCTACAAAAATGGGAGAGGCTGTTGGGTACAAAGTGGGACAAGAAACACAAGTCCTGGATAATACAACATATGGCTAAATGTTCATGGTCTCTGGAAATAAAGGAACTGATCATAAAGACTATTATGTTTTACTATATAGACCCAAACAGACTAAGTAAAGTCAGAGGTAGAATAGAATAAGAACAATTTATTTGTGAAGCCAGTGGCTATTACAAATTCTAAAATCAAAATTCAAAATTAGCTCTTGCAACAAAACAAATACAAGTACACTTTCAAATAAAATAATACAACACAATTAACCATTATTTAAAATATCCCGCTTTATTGGATTCCCCTATTCCCCTCTCCGACCATAATTACTTCCTCTACAGTCTTTATACGGATTACAAATGCTCAAGCTTCCTGGGAATCGTTTGTGATTTATGCCTACGAGCCACCACCAAACCAAAATAGGCCACTTGTCGGGACACCAGGGAATCTACTGGAATTTATAACAACCTTAGAGTGGAAGTGAGGTTATTAGCTGACAACTGAAAAGGGAGAGAATCTTGAAGTCTTTTCCTTGGGGCTGTCAGTGCAGGACAATAGAGGAGAACGTGAACGAGAGAAACAGCCTCCTGAGAATTACAGAGAACACAGTATCTATTTTCTCTGGGAATACCCGCATAACGGCCCTGTAGAATTTCTGAAGAAAAGGCACCACATCTCAACCGGGTAAAAGCCTGTCTAACTAGGACATCCCCCCAGGAGAATAAATAGTTGGATCTTAAAAATGAAGAAGACGGAGGAAAATAATACTGAACTGCTTTCTGGGCCCTTAATAGGGCGTCCTCCAGCTGGAACTCTTGATCCGCCAACCTCTTAACAATTAAGGATTTAGCTACCCCATACCCTGCCTCCAGCAAAAAATCACACGAGAAGCCTAACTTTTGAATTTCCTTCACCATCTCAAGGTTCCATAAATTTAATAAATTATGGGTCACTGATAATGAAATTAACGACCTATCTTTCCCTGGGAACGTATACTTCTGCAGCCAATATTTTAACATTGCAAGCAAAGCTGTTTGCCTTAACGTGCAGCAATGGGCTTCCGCTCTTAATATTACCTGGGGAGTACCCCTAGGTAAACCCAAAATTGTCTGTAAAAATCCATTCTGGATCGCTTCAAGTCTGTACAAATAGGCAGGACCCCAGGCCGAGATTGCGTACATGATTTGGGGAATCACTTCTGCCTTAAATAGGTGCAGGGCCGGATGTACCAATTTTCCACCCGGACCCATGTAAAAGCCCACTATAGCAGCTGAGGTACGTTTAGTCTGGGCCCTCACAGCTTCAAAATGCACCCTCCATGCGCCTGAGTCCGAAAAAATTACCCCCAGGTATTTAAATGATGTTACTTGCTCAATTGGTATACCCCCCATTGTCCAATGATGTTTTTTGTGACAACTAGGATGCCCCGGTACTATCACCTTAGACTTTTCATAATTAACCACAAGCCTCTCATTTTGACAATAGAGTCCGAATTGGTCCATCGCCCGACGCAAACCATCCATAGAGTGAGAGACCAAAACAGCATCATCCGCATACAAAAGGGCAGGGATAAGCCTATCCCCAATAACCGGTGCATGTGAGTCTCTAGTATTTAAAAATGTAATTGCATCATTTAAGAAAAGGTTGAAAAGCACTGGGGCCAAAATACAACCTTGCCTCACACCGGAAATTACCTGAACTTTGGGGGTCAGACCTCTGGAATTAGAGCAACGAACCTGGAGGGTGTTATCCGAATGAAGCTTCATTATTAAAAATAATAGACGGGGGTCGATCGAGGTATTGTGTAATTTATACCATAAACGAGATCTAGAAATTGAGTCAAACGCCATGCGGAGATCAGCAAAGCACAGAAAAAAGTCCCGCTGCCGGGCAAGAGATTTCTTTGTTAGAGCTGACAAGACCATCACGTGGTCCATGGTAGATTTGCCCTTTTGAAAACCCGCCTGCTCTAACTCCAAAATATGGGAAGAATCCAGCCACTTTTGAAGTTTTATTAGCAAAAAGCGGGCATACAGTTTCCCACCCATACTTAACAGGCTAATAGGGCAGTAATTTCCTATGTGGACCCAAACAGACTAAGTAAAGTCAGAGGTACGGGATCTAACCTTTGTCTCAAAAGTTGTGGACAAAAGGCAACATACTTACATGTATAGTGGGGATGTCCCAAGATGAAAGACTTTTGGTCAGTGATCTGGACTAACACGCAAAAAAATCACAAGAATAACTATACCACGGCGTCCAGAAACGGTGTTACTTGGATTATACCCACAGACAGAGCTGATACACCACAAGATACCCATATGTAAATCAGTGATGGCAGCAGCTATTAAGAGCAGTCTTCAATTCTGGATAGAGGCAAAAGCTCCATCAGCAAACACCTGGATGAACAACCTCTGGTCCTTTTTTTCAATGGAAAAAGCTTCAGCTACCCTAAATGACAAAACTAAACGGCCAGAAACTGCAACCTCCAGAAACCAAGGAGGACCAACGCTCTTACCTGTTTGACTCTACGTTGTGAAATGGTGGGAAGGGGGGAAGGAAAGAAAAGTAAAATGTGGATAATGAGAGCAATCAAAAGAAGTGAACCCGGAGATGGCTGGGGGGGGGGGGGTGGGGAGGGGGAGAAGGAAAAGGGAAATATGGGTACAGAGAGCAATCCAAAGAATTGAACCCTGAGATTTATTTATTTATTTATTTAATTTCCACCCCGCCCCTCCTAAAACAGCTCGGGGCGGCTTACAATAAAAAAGACAATCACATATAAAAGATATCTAAAAGCAGTTANCAGTAAAAGGAAAACGAAATAATGTAACTTGTTAATGGAAGTTATGTAAAGATACAGTCAATGTACTACAGAACAAATGAGCAATAAAGTATCATTGAAAACAAAAACAAAAACAAAAAATGCCCTGTCTGGTCATAAATTGTGGGATCACTTTCAATTGGTGACACCTGCTGATGAGAGGGGTTGTGCTGGAGTCTGTTAGGGCCACTATGTGTGACTTAAATCCTTGCCCGTCCTGGCTGGTGAAAACCAGCAGGGAGATATTGCGGCCGGTTCTGGCAGGTGATTAACGCCTCCCTTTGGGAGGGCAGGGTGCCGAACTGTCTTAAGGAAGTGGTGGTCTGGCCCTTGCTCAAGAAACCATCACTTGATGTTGACTCACCGGTGAGTTACCAGCCTGTCTCTAACCTTCCCCTTTTTGGGAACGTTGGGCGATGGCCCAACAGCTTGACGTGCATCTGGACTGCGTCAGTTTTCTGGACCCCACGCAGTCTGTCTTTCGTCTGGGTTATGGCACTGAGACTGCACTTGTGGCCTTGGTTGACAACCTGCGTGTGAAACGCGACAAGGGGAATTCGACCTTGTTGGTTCCACTTGATCTGTCCGCAGCTTTTGATACAGTGAACCATGAGGTTCTTGTGACTCATCTGCAGGACCTACCTGGGGTAGACTGGGACCGTTTTACAGTGGTTCTGATCTTTCTTTACTGGGAGATTTCAGTGGGTGGTACTGGGGGACTATTTGTTGTCCCCAAAGGGCTTCATGTGTGGGGTCCCGCAGCGTTCCATTCTGTCCCCCCTCCTGTTCTGTGTATATATGCAACCGCTGGGGGAGGCTGTGCACGGGTTGGTGGCATGGTATCATCAGTATGCTGATGACACCCAGTTGAATCTCTCCTTTTCATCTGACCCAAGCTCCGCAATCTCTGTGCTTTCCCGGTGTCTGATGGCTGTGGGGGATTTGATAAGACAGAGGTGGTGTTCGGTGGCAGGGTCAGGGATCTGGGGGACGGAGGGGCACCATTTTTGAGGGTTTGTCCCTTGTTGGCCTCCCAGGTGCGAAGCCTGGAGGTGCTCCTGGATCCTCAGCTGCACCTGAGCTGAGGATCCAGGAGCACCTCCAGGCTCCGCACCTGGGAGGCCAACAAGGGACAAACCCCCAATAATGGTGGGTGGCCAGGAGCACCTTCCACCAATTACATCTGGTGAGAAGGCTCCGCCCATATATTTCAAATTCTGACCTTGCCACGGTCATCTTGAGGCTGAACTACTGCAATGCACTCTATGTGGGGCTGCCCAGGATGACGGTCCAGAGACTGCATGCTAGTGCAGAATGCGGCAGCCTGCCTGCTAATGGGGACAGGTAGCTGTGAGCATATTACACCAGTGCTCTGTGCTTTGCACTGGCTGCCTATGGTCTTCCGGGCCCAATGCAAGGTACTGGTATTAATCTATAAAGCCCTAAACAGTTTGGGCCTTACCTACTTGTGGGACCGCCTCACCCCCTGGGCTCCAGGGAAGCTCCCCTGGTCGTCAGGGTGGCCACGGAAAGGAGGGCATTCTCGGCGACTGCACCGGTGCTGTGGAACTCACTCCCGGTGGTTGTGTGTGGACTGTCTCATCTTCCAGCAATATTGTTGTAAGGCCTGGCTCTTCTGCCGGACATTTGGTAGAGGGGATTGGTACAGGGATCGGGGGAGGGATCTTGGTTAATTTGTTAATATATTATCAGTGCACTGTTGGTTTGCTGTTTTGTCTTTCCATTGTTTTATTTGAATATTTTTAGATGTTATTGTATTATTTATTCTGTGAGCTGCTCTGAGCTGCTGGGGGCAGGAGGGGTGTGGTAGAAATAAATGAAGAATAATAATAAACAGAGTTAGAAGGAGGGAGGGAGTGGGATGACAAGGGGAACAGGTGAAATGACAAGGGATCAGGTACAACATCCCAGAGGAGGCCTTAGTAAATGTGGGAAAGATGAGAGAGTGTGTAGAAAGGAATCAATGGTGAAATGGGTGCAATGACAGAAACTCTTGGTGGCATGTCAGTGAGAGATCCGTGGGGAATGGGGGCATTTTATTTCTTTACATTTTTTAGTCGCTCCCTCATGCCATGGTATCTCGGGGTGACTCACAAAGGCATGTCAACTGTCACACTTGACAGGTGGATGGTTGATATGTCCTGCCATCCAGTTCTCATTGCAGTTTGTGCTTGTTTGGCTTTGATTGCATTTCTCCTCCTCTTCGTTGATTCCTACTGTCATTCCCTGTGGCTCTGTTGCACCTGATAAGTGACTTCATTTAAGGTGTACCTTCTTTGTATTGTTTACAGCTCATCAAAGCCTTTTGTCATTTGCACACACTGTTAGTTACACCGGCATTTTCATGGGGTGCTTGTACAATGGGGGATAGTTGGAGATTGTTTTGTGAGTGGGGGCACTTATGTATTGGAGGGTGGTTTTGGGTTCATTGTCCCATGTAGGGGAGTCTTAGTGCACAGGGAACCATTTCATTAATTGAACGTAAGGGTGTGGCTTCTGGGATCAGTGGATATGACTTAGGGGGCATGATTTCTATTTCTCTTCATGCATTTGGAATATTGTGAGGTATGCATATATAGGGATACGTAACATTTCATTTTTGTAGTGGATCAATCATTTATGTTTGCATGAGGTACCTGTAAGAATTGTGTGTGTCGGATTTGGACTGTATACGTTTCAAAATGCCATCCCCCCTCTCCGTCCACTGTCTTTCAGGTCACTCTGGGATACTTCACATTCTTCCCCCAGTTCTGTTTTAATTATGCCTTGTTGAGAGATGTGTTTGGAGTACGCTGCTCTCTTGTTCATTTGTAACTTTGCTTTAGAAAATCTTGGGCAAAAACCACGGCTGCGAAGGATTTATAGCACCATCGAGCAGAAAGTGATTGTGAGGGTCATCAAATGTAGTCCTGTGCTTGGTGCAGGATTTGCTGTGCCTAAATCATCCCAGATACATGCTCGTTCAGCCTCTTCCTAAAACCTCCAGTGATGGAGAATCCATAACTTCCCGGGGTAGTCTGACTGCCCTTACACCCAGGACGTTTTGCCCGGTGTTCTGTCTAAATCTCTCTTGCTGCAGTTTGTGCTCATTGTCTCTTGTCCCATGCTTCCTAGCAAGAGAGACCAATTGTTCTGCAGTTTCTTTATGGCGGCCTTTCAAATAGTTGTAGACTATTATCATATTCTCCCTTCGTCGTCTTTTCTCCAAGCGGAATGTATCCAAATCCTCAAGCCTCTCCTTATATGATTTGTGTTTCAAACCCTTTATCATTTTTGTTGCTCTCTTCTGCACCCTCTCCAACTTGTCCTTGTCCATCTTAAAATGTGATGCCCAAAACTGAATGCAGTATTCCAACTCGTGCCTAACTAGAGCAGCGTAGAATGGCACAAAGACTTCTCATGTTGATGCAGGCTCAGATGGTGTTAACCTTTGTTCAACAGCATCATACTGCTGACTCATGTTCAGTTGGTTATTCGCAACTACTCCTAGATCTTTCTCTGCCATGCTACTGTTGATACAGTTATCCCTGTTTTGTTTTTATTTCTTGATTAATTTTTTTTGCTCTAGGTGTATAAACTTGCGTTTGCCCTTATTGAGCTTCTTTCTATTATTTACAGCTCAGTTCTCCAACTTGGTAAGATCATTTTGAATTTTTATCCTATCCTCCAGAGTGTTGGCCATCCTTTCCAATTTTGTGTCATCAGCAAATTTTATGAGTATACCCTCTATTCCTTCATCCAAGTCATTAATAAAAATGTTGAACAGCCCCAGTCCGAGAACCAACCATTGAGGAACCCTGCTTCATACAGCTTCGAAATTTGACATTGACCCAATGGCGGCTGGCCCCCAGGGGTGCTGGGGGCAGTGCACCCATGGCACCCCCCATCCCGCATCCCAGAAAACACCTTACCCCAGAAAACACCTTACCCCAGCCACCAGTGCTGTTGTGCCATGTGTGGCCTCCCGGTCCAATTGCACATGCACAGAAGTGCTGTGCGGCCATCCTGACTTCTGCACATATGTCATTGGCACCATCCAGCACATGCACAGAAATGAGTTGGGGGGCAGAGAAGCAAAGATGGACAGCCTGCTGTGCCAGTCAGAGACCTCACTGACTGGAGGGAGGGAATTCAGCTGCTGGTGGCCACCTGGCTGCGCAGATGTGAGTGGTGGGTCACTCTTCAGAGTGACCACCCAGAGCGTCACAGCCCAGGGCTTGGCCACCACAGAATCAATGGGCCAAATGAGAAACCCTAACCTTCCAATTTGAATGGCCTGGGAGGGTGCTATAGAGAATGCCTCCCAGGCACAGATTGCTGAACTGCTGTGAGTGAGTAAACCAACTTGGCATCTTCAGAGCTGCTCCGCGTGGCGTGTGTGATGTTGCCTACTGCTGCTGCTCCTTTAAGTTTGAGGGCCCTTGGGCTCCTCTTAAACATTTGTGTCCCCCCCCACCCCCGGGGCAGAATGAGGGCCTGAGGTGGGCAGATCGGTGGGGGAAAAGTTATGAGCTTTGTGCCCCCTACCCCCATTTGCACTGGACTTGATTCTGTTCTGCTTCTTGCTAAAACTGTTTCATCGTCGTTGTTTTTTAAAAGAGAGGTTGATTGCCTGTTTTTCACCTGGGCAGATCGGAAGGAAGGGGAAGGGTTGTGAGCTTTGTGCTCCCTGCCACCATGTTCATTGGATTTGGTGGTGGTCTGCTTCTTGCTAAAACTGTTTTGTGTGTGTGTTGTGGGTTATTTTGGTTTTTTTTTAAAGAAGAAAAAAAGAGAGAGAGAGAGAGGTTGGTTGCCTGTTTTTCACCTGGACAGATTGGGGAGGAAGGGGGCGGGACTTGGTTGCAGACTACAGCTCCTGGATTTCTGCCATGGGATCTGCCCTCTATCATTGTGTGTATATTCTCCTCTCTGCTCCCTTATCCTGAGTTCAGTCTTCTAGATTTGAGGGTAGGAAGTGGGTCCAGGCCCAGGGTCCAGATCCAGGGACTGGAAAGGAGCATAAAGCCTAGCCATTAGCCACATCTGGTCCCTGAGCCTGAGGTTACCCATCACTGCACTAAGGTCAGTGCTAGTTAATCATTTTTATAGTAGTGTTAAGTCTCGGGAGGTGCCTGTCGAGTAGATTCTGGAAGAAGAGGGTCCAGATTATGGATCTGCGCCCTGAAGCTGTCCCCTGTCCTTGTGTGCATGTTCTATTTCATTGATCATGTAAGTGTGAAATTTTAGTGCTGGCCGCAGACAGACGCGCTCACATGCCCATTTTAAAAAGATTTTTTTACAGATGTGGAACTGAGGCTATAAAATTCCATATTAATTTTAAAATTCTGGTTGGCCCTGCCTACCATTGGCCTGGCCCCACCCACCCCACCCCACCGACCTTAGAACCCGCCAGCTGCCACTGCATTGACCCATTAATTACTACTCGTTGCTTGTGATCGTACTGTTAGCATAATGCATGGGGGGCGGTGTGTGTGTGTTAGGTGTGTGTCTCAATGTCTCATGTAAGCAATATAAATGTTGTTTTATAGGTATACTTTGTGGTGAAGAACAAGGGAGTAGACCTTGAAGCGAGAGCAGGTGCTTTTGGTCTGGTGGGAAATACTGACCTTTCGGGAGCGACGAGGAAATTTACCGTCATTTCAACATTTTCTGTGTTTTTTCCGCTATTTTCCACCATTTCAGTAGTTTCCAGTAATTTCTGGTGATTTTCGGTATTACCAATAATACTGGAAATCGTTGAAAAATACCAATAATACCAGAAGTTACCAAAATGGCGGAAAAATCATGAAAAATGTCAAAAATGCCATTAGATTTACTCTTCGTGCGAATGAAGGCGAAAGAGCTGTTTCTGTTGTAAAGAGCACTCTGAGATATTTTGTTTCAGCTCTACAAGGGAGAAAAACTATTTTTTTATTTTTTTTTAAATGCTTAATCATAGGAACTCAGCTTTTCAGTAAATTGTTCAGTTTTGCTCTTGAAATCCTGACTCTTACTATCAGCCAAATTATTGTACTACATTCTCAGCAGAATATAAATGATTTTGTCTAAAATATTCTTGGGAAGAAGGATTACATTTTTTGCATAGCTTTCATCCTTGTGGTTTTGGTTTTTTTAATTTGGGGTTGTTTTTTTATGTAAATATGTGCTTTATTTAAGGAAGCTTAACAGTTAACTCTTCATTTTAAGGTCTCTTTCCCCCTATTCAAAGCAACTTTTCTTTCATAGAAAGGATTTACTGCCAGCTCTCTTCTTTCCTAAAAGAAATGAAGAGAAGAATGACACTTCTCACAAGGTGTGTGTCTGTAGACAGCAGAAAAAAAAATCTGGAGATGCATAATTATTTTCTCACCTTTTGATCAAAACTCTGCATGTCTTATCCATAAATAATATGAGCATGTCTTTAACTTGTTGGTTTATTATCATAATAATGGAAGTGGAGCATCATGGTTATAATTAAAACATTTGACCCGAGAGACTGGTAATGCTCACCTGATTGCATTCAAAAGAACTTACAGCTTGTTCCTCAAAGCACTTGCACCAGCCGATACCCCACTGACTTCCATGTGTTCAGACTGTGCAAGTCATTTGAGGATCAGAGGTAGTCAATTTATTTAGAATCAGAGGCAGTTTGTTTATGTCTCTGCAATACGTTTGTCATTGGTCATGTTTTTCATGAGATGTAGTGTGAATACTTTGTATCAATTGCTAAATTAGATGGCTACTGCATGATGTATTCATGTTGCATTACTAATAGAGCTTATTAATTAAATGTCTGATACTGCATACTCTCTGAATTAAACACTGTTTAATTTCAATCCAGTAAACAATTCAAAGCTAGATTTGCATACTTGATAAAGGGCATTTGCCTTCCTTCCCTGAGTCCTGCAGAAGTACAAAAGAGAACCCAAATCCATAGCTATCTGTCCACATCTAGCCAATTACTTATGACATTTGAGAGAAGGGAAGCACCAATTATTTTATGCTTGGGTATACAAAGTCAAATTGATAGTTTTAAAGGTCATTTTATTCTGTCCTTTGAAAATGCGTGATCATTTGACTTGAGATTTGACATTTGAATTAACTTTATCGTGTGCCTGGCCCTGTTTAATATTATGATGATTGTTTTAAATTTTTTATGATTGTATTTTTACGTTTTAAAATTGTTAGCTGCCCCAAGCTGTTTTCAGGGGGGGCGGGATATAAATTGATGGAATAAATAAATAAATAAAATTATTCATAGATGTCCCTCATGGAGTTTAAGCCTTGTTCTGGATGCCCTAACCAGACCCCCTTTTGACATGTTTCCTTATACATAGCATCCCTTAAGGTGGAATTCTTAGTGGCAGTTACCTCAGCCAGAAGGGTATCAGAATTGGGGGCCCTATCTATGGAGGAGAACTTCTGTTCCTTTCAGGAACAATCGGTGGTCCTCTGGGTAAACCAGGCCTTTGTCCCTAAAGTAAACTCGACTTTCCATAGGGACCAGGAAATAATGTTGCCCTCCTTTTGTCCCAAACCTTCTCACCTAAAGGAGAAGGTATGGCAAACGTTAGATGTCAGGAGAGCGTTAAAGATTTACCTGAATAGACCTCAGGGTCTCAGGTCTACTATGACTCTGTTTATAAATATTAGACCAGGTGGGGGAGGATCGAAGGCTTCTAAAACTCTCCTGTCGAAATGGGTAAAACAATGCATCATAGAGGCATATAAGACTAAGAATAGGGTTCCAACCATTCAGATTTGGGCACACTCGGTAAGGGGTGCAGCCACTTCTTACGCCTTTTAAGGCAAGGGCTTCCTTTGAAGAGACAGGAAGGGCAGCAACGTGGTCGTCCCTGCACACCTTTGTCAGGCATTACAAGCTGAATGTGTTCAAGTCTGCAGAAGCGGCGTTTGGCAGAAGGGTGCTGCAGGCAGTGCTGGACTCTCCTAGCGCTGTTTGCTCCCACCCTGAGGGATCTTAGGGGCTCGGGTACATCCCATGCAGAGGATTAGCCAGAGACAGAGGGAGAAAGGAGAATTGGTCTTCTACCGCGGTGAATTCCTTTCTCCTCTGTCGACGGATAATCCTCCGGCCCTCCCTGGCAAACAGCGCGAGAGGCTAGAAGTTCTGCAATTTTGGATAGGTCAAAAGGATTCAGGATCGGTTAGTTGAGTCCCTAGAGTTTAAGGGTTTGGGGGGGAAAGTGTGTGGGTTTTTTTTAAAAAGAGAGAGAAAAGAAGATCAAATTAGCGTGCTTGTGCATTAACCTGTTGTAAGTTAGAAGTGTTCTAGATGATACAGAGATCAGCTCTTGGCTTGGATATGAACTGACGAGAGTCGGGGCTAGCTCTGCACGCATGCGCGTCAGAAATCTTTCTTCTTCTGCCTCCCGGCGGCCATCCACATTTTTGTTGTACTTTTAACCCACACCCTCCTGCCAATGGCAGCTTGGAGTGGCTCACAACAATTTAGTACTAGTACTTTTATTAATGGCACTAGCCAAATTATCATTAGAACATTCAAAAAAATTCACATGAAAACATAAGCAAATAAAAAGATTTACATACTCAATAGACAATCTCCAAAGGATATTCTTTGGCGACAAAAACATTATAGGTATCAAACTAGAGTATTCAGAACTCTTGGATATAACCAATAGCATCAAGCAACAAAATCTGTTACACACAGCTAGGTCTATTGCACACCAGGATCCGTTCTGTTTTCTTGTTGTCATTTGCGTGCTAAATAAGTATAGCAAACAAGTATAGCAACATTCAGGACCCTAAGCAACCTGCTCTGTAAATATCAGAACAGTTCTTTCGAAACTGTTGAAAACTCCAAGCTTATCAATTAAAAGCAACAGAAATCTTTCTTAAGTCCATAGTTAAAGGACAGTTGAATCAAAAAGGGATGAGGCCTTCCACCTCTCTCAAAGGGCATATACATAATCTGTGGTGATATGGAATCTTATTCCAGACTCCTCTCTGGGCTTGAGTCCCTATTTGATTGAAACTCAATTTAGTAAGAACCTCTCTATGAGGGTAGTAACCAATTTGGGATAGGTATGAGGTTTGGACCATGTCAACCTTAATATATATGTACATTGGGGCACATTTAAGTGCTCTTGCCACTGCTAGATCCTTCTGAGTAGAAATATCCTCAAACCTGCAATCGACTTGCTGTCTTTCAATCAAAGATGGAATCGGATCTGCATGAAACCATTTGTCACCCAACCCTAAAAGGGTAAGAGACTTCCTGACGTTCAGCACCCATGAGAATGTAGGGCCCCAAATTCCCCCGGTATCTAACAGCACTTCTTTTGGTAATCTCTTTGGTAAATGCGACCGGATTTTGAGCCAATAATGAATTGGACAGTGTTTGGCTGTTGTTTGAATATTCATAGAACATGTTTCTAGTCTAACCATAGGAGCCGGGGTTCCTTGATGAACTGCAAGGAGTTTGCTCAAAAAGGCAGTTTGGGCCTTTCCAATAATTGCAGCTGGTCTCTCGTCATCTCCCGAGATTTCTGCTCCACATACCAGGGATGATTCTAGTTTTGCTTTTCCAGCTAACAGTGCTTCATTCCAAGGTTTCCTTTTGAACCTGTTGTAGAAAGCTAGAATTCTACTTGCTGCCTGGGTTTGCTTTATTAGCAGCCTTTTTAGCATGTTCTTCTCATCTAAGAGTCAAACCTAAAGAGCAAAAACTATTCACTACCTCTACTAACTGGCCATTCAGGAACCATTTGTTCCTTTTCTTAGAGCCAAATACCATTATCTTAGTTTTGGCAAAGTTAATCTCAAACTTGTTGTGTCAGCAATAGGTACTGAATTCATCAAGCACTTTGCAGTCCAGTTTTAGTATAAAATATCAGGACTGCATCGTCCGCATATAGTAAACATGGGATCCCATTTCCCACCAATTTAGGAGTGTGACAATCTTTTTTCAAGCCAGCTTCAAAGATCATTTAGGAATAAGTTGAAAAGTACCGGAGCCAAGACACAACGCTGTCGGACACCTTTAAGAATAGGAAAGGATCTAGATACCTCACCATTAGGGTCATAATGTACTTGAGCCGTAGAATCTTTATAGTATTCTCTAACTAGAGAGATTAAAGCCAGTTCCATGCCTTTTCCTGCCAGCTTTTTCCATAACAAAGGTCTATTGACGTCAAAGGTAGTCTTTGGATCTACAAAAGTGGCGTACAGCTGTGTTTTCTCACTCAAGTACTTATCTATAATATAATACAAGGTAAAACACTGATCTATGCATGAACATCCTGATCTAAATCCAGCCTGTTATTCACCAAGTACATCCTTGTCATCTGTCCATCTGCAGACGTGATCCAACAAATGGTGACCATATATTTTAGCAAGTATGCTGATTAGACTGGTAGGCCAGTAGCAGTCAGGATTTAGCCCGATCTCCTTTCTTATATATAGCAACTATAACATTCTGCTCCCAGCCTTGTGGAAATTTATTGTAGTGCATTTATGTCATTGATCAGTTCTTTGAGGATCGTTATCCAAAATACACAATATTCACTGATCAGCTCTGGGGGCAATAAATCAGGGCCTGCTGCCTTACCAAGCTCAATAGCTGCTATTATCCTTTCCAGTTGAACATCAGTAATTAACTTTTTTTCAATAATCTGTTTCCTTAGCTCATGGGCACAAAGATTTGACAGACGTTTACAACAACTTACAGATAATAAAATACGTGGAGGCCACGAAGGAACATAAGGGAAGAGGTGGTTTTTCAGATTCCGTGGGCCCAAGCTATTTAGGGCTTTATAGGTGAAACACAGCCCAGAAAGCTATTGGCAATCAAGCATTTTATATAAAATATAAAATACAAATAAATAAAAATCCCAACTATAAAAACACAGAGGAAGAGTTAAAAATCCTCCCCCCTCACCCTTCACCTGTCTCACTCACCAAAAGCCTGGCAGAACAGCCAGCTCTTGCACTGTCTTCAAAAAGAGGGAAGGTCTGGGGTCAGGCGGGCCTCTGTCGGGAAGGAGTTCCACAGCCTAGGTGTGGCCAACGAGAATGCCCTCCCCATGGTTCCCACCCGAGAAACTCTGGGCATCCCTGGCCAACAGAGGGGCCAATCCAGAACCCTTGTGTACCTTCTGAAGTTTGTAGCTTACTGTTTATCGTTTTCGGAGACACATGCAATAAGCAGAGAGAATGTCCTCATCATAAAACTGATGCAATGCACACACCTATTTTATGGTTCTTCTATAAGAGCCTGTGTACATACATACTGCTGGTTTCTGTTAGACTCCTAGAACGGAGTAGCGCACCTGTGTTTAGTGTGGGGCATACAGATGATGTTTGTTAGGCTATATGTAAAGGTGCATTCTCTGTGTCCACTCTTTCTTCTTTGCCAGAGCTGCAAACCGTTTGTATGCCTTGGGATCTGTCTCTTATACACATCTAGATGTGTATAAGAGACAGGCGTAAGATTAGCAGGAGTTAGGAAGGGCGGAGCAGAAGAGGTGGGTTTTGAGGAGGGACTTGAAGGTGTGGAGGGTGGGAGAAAGGCGGACGAGGACAGGGAGGGAGTTCCAGGCGTGCGGGCAGCGAGGGAGAAGGGACGAAGGCGGTTGGGGGAGCAGGGGAGGCGTGGGAGGGTGAGGGAGGGGATGGAAGAGGAACCGAGTGCTCGAGCAGGGGTTCAGAGGGAGATCAGGGCAGAGAGGTAGGGGGGAGTGAGGTTGTGAAAGGCTTTGTAAGTGAAGATGAGGAGCTTGTGCAGAATACGCTCAGGAAGAGGGAGCCAGTGGAGAGAGGAGAGGAGAGGCTCCACATGGTCAAAGCAATGGACTAGGTGGATGATCCTGGCCGCAGAGTTTTGAACAGAGATGAGGGAAGAAAGCTGAGAGCGGGGATGGCCTTAGTCTGTACGTAGCTGAAAGACCTGGAATGCCTCCCTCCAGTTACTTTGGGCTTCTCAATGTATGGCCTCAGTGGATTAGAGATTGAACTAGGATGTTGGTACAGGGTGACATACCAAGTGACTCTTCTGTTGAGGCTCTGACTGCAGCATTTCCCACTGAACCATGAGTTCTTGCTTGATTGCCAATAGCTTTCTGGGCATGATTCAAGGTGCTGTGTTTGAGCTATACAGTCCTAGACGGCTTGGGCCCAAGATATCCGAAAGCCCGCCTCTTCGCTTATGTTCCTTTGTGGCCTCTGAGGTCAGCCAGGAACGCCCTCTTGCAGGTACTATCTGCCTGTGAAGTTTTCATAACAAGGGGGCACAGAGAGGTGTTCGCAGTGGCTGCCCCACAATTATAGAACTCCCTCCCCTTGGAGAACTGCCCAAGCCCATCTGCTCATCTTTGAAAAGGGATGCACAACCTTTTTGTTTGGCTGGGTATTTGGCAGGCAGGGATAGGGTTGGGAGGAGGAGGTAGAAAAGGTTTGATGGGTGGGACTGCTAGGAAATTTGTTTAGTTTTGTATGCTGGCCTGAACCTATTTGGAAAGGGTGGGGTAAAAACTGGACTAAATAAATAAAATAAATTGCCACAGTTCAGGTTTTGGAGATACCCTTTCTTCAGACCCAACTACCTCTGTACCATGTGGATTAGGTATTTAAATAGAAGTTCAAGAGAACTAGATCCATAAAAGCTCATGAGAAAAGGACAGAACAGTCTTCCCTCAGGCACTGAATATTCCTCCTCCATGCCCAGACACATCTCAGCACCGAAATCTTTATCTCTGCAATTCTCTTCAAAGCTCTGTTCAAAGAGTCCTAGACTCAGCCTTGACCCCCTACAACAGGTGTTGACTGTCCCACCGTGACTCACTTGTGTGTACCTCTGTTGTAAGGTTCCAAGAAGCAGAAAGAGATTGTCTGATGTTGAGGATGATTCTTAGAGGTGTGTGCCACTACTAAGTCACTTGGAGATTTCTTCGAAGACTTCAAACATGATGGAATAGCTCTGGCTTTGTGATCTGATACTCAGTTTGGCCGGGGAGGGCATCACAGCCATTGTTTCAATGAGAGCTCCTTGTCCCTTCTCCATCTAACAGGGCCACGATTTGCCAGTCTATCCTGTAGTATAAATGTACAGAGTCCCTTGAAGAAGGAAAAGGTTTGTTTCCCTGTAGTCGTTGTTTGAGAGGAAGCCTCTGTACAATAACATAACCCTGTACCTTTCCCAGTGCTTGGAATTCTTCTTTGTCAGCCTGAAATTCCTGAATTCTCAGAAGAAGAACTGAGAGTGGGCATAGGGTGAGGTCCTGTATGTAGAGATTTGCACTGCTGTCCTGCATGCAGCCTGCGCTACACACAACTTTGTTAACACGTTCTGGAAGTTCAATGCCAGGGGACTTAATGCCCAGTTAGTGGAAATGTGCCAAGACTTCCACTTGAACAATATTTACAGGCAAGCAATCACTGTTTCATAGGACCCAATGTTTGTGGTTGCAGAAGATGCTACAGTTTATCTCAGTGACTGTGCATATATTTTTAATGACACTGTTGAATGAAACAGTGATTTATTTATTTTTTGCTTGTTTTTAGATGTATTATATATTCACTGCAGTGGTAACCATTAAATCAAACACTCGAACCAGATCATTTTACAGTCCTTTGTGCAGGATATTCCGCTTGCCAGAGAGTTGCCTTTCAAATGATCTTTGCTGAAATTGCAAATGAGGAAACAAACTTCTTAATGAAGTCAAGCTGCTGCTGTTCACGCTCCTGTATTGACCTTGCCTTGGGTTGCTGGCACACACGTTACAGTGGCCTAAAGAATCTTCTAATATGCCACACTTTTCTGTGACTGATAAGAGAAATGTCTTTGGAATATTTTGCTACTTGCTTAGCTCCCCCTCTTTGTTTTGCCATTCTTTTGATTTCCAGATTTTGTCAGAGAGCTGGCAAAATATTGTGTGTGTGCACTCCTCATGCTGCTCATTTAAACCTTTTTTAAAATTAAACTTTGAATACATGCATGTTAGAATAAATTCTCTGCAATAGCATCACAACTTTTCTCTGTGCCATTACCGCTAGAAATATATAATCCTAAGAACCAAGCTGGCTGTCCTAGGAGTGCATTCTACTTCTTGATTAATGGAAAGAGAATCCCTGTTTGCATTTGGTAGGAAAATGCCATGCCAAGTGTAACTTCCTAAGTAACCTAAACAAAGAAATGATTCCTAATCTTACCAGCTCAGACAGCTTTCATTTATACTCTGTTAACTTGTAAATCCTCCCTGTATTTAGCTGCACATTGCCAGCCAACCATAAAGCCAAACAGTCTGAATAATAGCTCATTGAAGTTTTATAGCACAAAAGAAAGAAATTACTTTCCTGTATAAACTACTATAGCTTTCCTGAAAACAACTGAAACACAAACTAGATTATTTTGTTAAACTTTCACAAAACCAGTAAGCCCTCACTGACTCAGAAGATAGCCTAAGCCTAAGCAGAAGCTTGATTCAACAAATGGCCATATCTCTCATCTGCCTATTTCCGAGTACTTTTAAAAATTGCCTCATTACCTTTGTCAGTGGAGTGTGCTGCTGCTATTTTGCTTTTTAAAATTATTTTCCATGCAGCGCACATTTATCTATCTATATTCCTCAATTTACTTTTCAGAAAGGGAAAAGCTTTTTAATGCAAATGAGATTAAAAATAGAACACTTTGTAGTTCTTTTTGTTCCTGCTTAATTGAAATAACAGAACGCTTTTAATTAATTTAAATAAAACACAAATTATCCACCAGTAATTCTTTTCTTGTGTAAGCTTTTAAAATATGCTCTCATGTAATGTGAACATAAACATTTTGTGCTAGGAACTGATCTTTTATACAAATGCTTTCATGGATTACCAGCCTTGAAATCACATGCCACAGTTCATAGACTATCCCCATGAGAGGCCAAAACAGTTTTTTGAGTGTTAACATGGCAGATCCAATACCAATGGCAGTTACAATTGATTAAAATAACTTGCATTGAGCTACTTGGACTCAGAATCCAGTATATAACAAATGTCACATTGGGTAGCAAGAGAGGGTGTTTTTAGACAAGCGTCTCCCCACCCATTACCCACCCATCATGCAATGTCGCAGGGCCACATTGATGCCCTGTGCAGCCCTGGAACATCCATGATGGGTGGGAAGGCGTTTGTCTAAAAACACCCGCAGTCTATCGGGTACAAGATGAATGATGGCAGTAGAATAGTCTTAGGACGTGAGTGGGTGTGGAGAAAGAGAGATTGATCTCTGGTGCCAGTTAATTCCACCTACAAACCACTAGCTTTTTCTAATACAGCCCTTCTTTACATGCGAACATTCACTCCCACACAAGCACTCTTGCTTTGATTCTTTCCAATAGTTTGGGGTGTGAGCTTTCCTGATTGGTTTACGAGGGAGTTAAATTCTCTGAGCCAAGGTTCACAGGGAATGCAGGACAAAGGCCTGCATTTGTAATTGGCAGAGGGTTCTTCATGGAGTAACTTGAGATGTGATTCTTTGAAAAGATAGGGACAGATTCTACATAAGCAGATTAACAGTACAGCAGCCTGAACTTTAAATGTAATCTTTAATTATATTTATTCATTGGCACTTTAAGAATATTTTAAAAAGTTTTTAAAGGTGTAATTCTGTGATAGGTTTCTAAGGTTTTTTTAAAGAATGTTAAATACAAAATTAAGATGTTTGAAATTGTCACATCATTGATAGCCAGGAACGCTTTAGCTGAAGGATTCTATATGTATTCGGTCATCTCTAAATTAGACCTCGGATTAATTTGAAAATCCAGAGCTCCAGTACACTACCCTATAAGAAAGTGGCTTGATCCCAGAGTTTTCACTTCTGTGTCTGTCTCTTTGTTTGCAAAGCTATTGTAATTCTTTGTCATCTTTTATACTTTTTCCTAGGAAGCAAAAAACCTGTTTTCATGAGGTATGATGGAGGCTGTTTTAAGAAACTTAAGGGGTTTTCAGACAAGATGTTAACCCCAGTTTAACCACAGTTGAACATTTCTTATGCATGTTGCAGGGCTGCATAGGGCACCAAGACAGCCCTTCAACATGCATACAAATGGTCAAGTGTGGTTAAAGTGTGGTTAAACTGGGGTTAGCGTCATGTCTGAAAACACCCTTAGTTGCTACCTGTTTTCAAAGGTGTAATGAGGAACTGGTACAAAACAAAATTTAACTGGTGTGAAGGAGGGGGAACAGGTATGAAATAAGAACCTCCTTTGTGTGACGCTCATATATATTTTTTTGTTAAGTTTAAATAGTAGCACATTAAAGCTACTAGAAAGCTTAGCACAATAAATCTCCTAGGAAGCTTTAAAAACATTATTGAGATTCCAGAATATTTTAGGATGTTTCAAATGAAATCAAACACATAGAGTACAGGTCTCCATAAGATTCTTCTCTAGTTATGGAGTTTGGTTAAACATTAATGCAAGGGCTTTTACCATTGCATGTTTTTCACGTATTATTATTATTATTATTATTATTTAAATGGTGTTATGTATTTTTGAATAATTTAAATATAGACATCCGGGCAGTTTATGCAGGCAACATAATCTGTTTTACTGCTAATGTTTGCAGAGTGTATTATCTGTGTGTTCAACCAGTTAACTCTTCAATATTTCAACAATGAATTAATTTTTGCAATAGAAAGTGTTATGAAAATTAAATTTCTCCAGGAGGGTCTGTTGATTGAAAGGGCAACATAATAATTATATCTACCTTTTAATATATGCAGTCACATTAGAAAATTTCTATAGTGCCTTAGTGCCGTCAGTTGCAAGATCCCTATAACTGCAATAATCAGGAAGTGTTTTAAGTGTCCCGTGGGTTCTCTCAATTTATTTATATAACCTTGCTTTAATGAGACATCAGTTTTAAGAAGCTGTTCTTGTACTGATTTGCTCTTCTAACAGAACCCAAAGAGTTTCTTATTTTCTTCCTACATATAGTAACTACATTTTGTTATACATACTTTATGTGGTTCAGCGTGCATAGGTAGCTAGAGGATACAATCAATACTTGAGGCACATTTCTTCACAACAAATGTGAGTCCAAGCAGAACCTCACTCTTCAAATATTTAAAGTAGGTTTTTTCCCTCCCAAGGGCCACTTCCACTTTGAAAATTAGTACAAATGTCGTGGGCCACATAGAAGTTGGGGCTGGTTGTGGGATGAGCTCAGGAAGAAGAGGGCTCAGATCATGGATCTGTGCCATGATCATGGATCCGAGCCAGTGTGGTGTAATGGCTAAACGTGTAGTACTTGGACCAGGAGGTCGCGGGGGAGGGGATCCCAGTTCTAGTCTCAGGTTAGCCAGAATCTCACTGGGTGAACTTGGGCCAGTCACAATATTCTCTCAGCCTAACCTACCTCACAGGGTTGTTGTGAGGATTAAAAGTTGTGTTCTATACAAAGCGCTCCCAAGTGCCATGGCAGGGAGGTGCTATACAAAAATAAAGATTATTATAAAGATTATCATCATTGTGTCTCCTATCCTTGTGTGCATGCTCTGATCTCTTAGCCCTCTCTCAGTTTTTCAGTGGAATTAGATCCAAGGGAGCCAGAAGCAGGAACTAAAACAGGTCACACGGAAACTGGCTATGTGCTGCATTTGGCTTCTGGACTTGAGGGGCTGTCTCAAAGAAGATGGCAAAAAACTGTTGTTCTTTGCTACAGAAAAAATGGGCTCAAGGATCAGGAAGGTAGACTTTGCTTACATACTTGGAAAAGCTTCCTATAACAGCAAACTCTTTGGCAATGGAAAAAGTTGCCTAGGCTCTCTGTCAATAGAGGTTTTCCAAAAGAAGCTGGATAGCCACCTGTCAGGGATGTTGTAGCTGTTGTCATCGCGCATTCAGACAGTGGGTTGTTTGACATGACCCTGGAGATCCCTTCCAGTCGAGACTGCTACATGCAAAATGAATTTGTTTGATCTGGATGTTAGCGAAAGCCTAAAGTAACTAAACCCCCCATTTAGGTTTCACAAAGTCACTTCTCAGAGGAAAACCAGACTTTGTGCCCGCACCATCAATATAAACAGACAGAGACGTGCTCTGGGGTAAGAAAGGCCTTGGCCTCAACTTTATTACAATATATTTACACATACATAACAACTATAGTAAAGAACCTGTGTTCATAATAGCGGGGCGGAACCATGCTACATAAAGCAGGCAAAAGGGGGTTGAGCTAAATCGCGCTCCCCCTGCCCGGGTGAATCGACCCTTCGCGTTCACCCTCCCCTCGGGTCAGGGCAGGTTTGCAGCCCCCCAAACCAGCCGTTCCGAACCTGGGCTGGGGCCCCTGGCCTTAAGACACCCGCTCCCCGAGTGGGAACAGGTACAAGCGCGACCCCTCAGCTCATAGGGAGCCTTACCACAGCATGGTTCCTACCCCACTAACCGCCATGAAAAGGGGGGAGGCGACTCGCTACTCCACCCCTTTCCCCCACACAGGTAACCCAAAATGCAAGTGAATGACCTCCCCCAAGTCCTCTAGCCAGAGCGTGTTCCCCTGAACAGACAAATGCACGCCATCGTGCCGGAAGAGACCTGCTTGCCAGCTCATGATTCTTTCATGATGCACTACCTGTCCCCCCAAGCGCCCAATAAACGTCCACATGGCCCAGTTGATTTTTCGCTTGGCACACTCTATCTTGTCTGACGTGGTGGTATACCTCCATACCCTACGGGCAAGTAAATCTGACCACCAAATGAGTGCCCATGGCCAACGAGCCGCCAAGTCTGCGATGTCATCCTTCATTGCTCCAGTGAGCTCCCATGAGCTGCGCAATTCGAGATAGTTCTCGCCCAGATGGATGACGAGGATGGCAGGCGGTCCGAACTGCTCAGCCCTGCGGAGGAGTGAAGGTAACAGATGCTCCCAGCACATGCCACTGCGCCCAAACCAGTAAAGGCGGGCCTGGAGCCCACAACCCAGCTGCGAACCAAAGCCAGAATTCGCCACGTGGCATTCCGCCCACCGTACAATGCTGTGCCCGCAGATCCATACACTTGGCAACCGGTCATCATCTGCATATAACAAAACATAAATCAGTATTATAAACACGTTCCACCAACTGTGATGGGGGCAAAAGGCCTCACGTAGCTTTGGTAGGCACCGGACCGCCATCGGCCTATAGCCATAATCTGTGATGCAGACAGGTCCCCAGAGGCTGCCGTGGAAGCTGCCCCGATTCTGAAAGAGTGAGCTCTGTAACCAGCAGGCGACAGCCCCAGCACCATTAAACCTTTCCTAAAAATAGCCTGGAATTGAAATTTTGTCAGACCCCAGAGAAATGGATGAATAGAGGGCCCCCTAAAGGCGGGCGAACCTCCAGATATTCCCCCATTGCCGCCACCGGGCACACCACCCCTACTGTGGCTTGGTGCAGCGGCAGTTGCTGACCCCTCCCCCCGCGATTGGTTTTAGATCACCGAATCATGATGGTGATAGCATCAGGGGCACAGGTTACGTCCCTGAGTTCCAGGGCCATGCCTCTATGATCGTCCTGTGATGCTGGAACCAACTCACTGATCCGCAACGCACCCAAAAATGCGGTTGAAAAGGCCGCCCGGAAAAGCAGCCCCTCGTAGGGGGACAAGCAAATGCGAGGCAGTGCTGCCAACAAGCAAGCCAGCGTGTCGACCGACACCGGTTGGCGAGTATCCCTCCGTGGCCCCCGTTCCCTTGCCCAGCCGTCCAAAGCCCTACGAAGCCGGTAACTTGCACAAGGGTTGACACCCCCTGTGCCTTACTGAAAAAGGCGATGGCTGCCAGGCGACACCGCACTGTGCGTGGCCCCAACCCACGTCCAATCAAATGCGCCGCGAACCATTCCACGTGACAGGTAGGGGTGGGCCATGACTCCTGTAACTCCTGGGTTGAGAGGAAGCTACTGAATTCCTGGAAAGAATACACTCGCCACGTAGCGCTCAAAACGGAGGCTCTAACGCCCTCATCTATCCTTCATTCCCCACAAAGCCTCCGGCATCACCTCCGGGTTGACGTTGGCACTGGGTGCCAGGGAACGGAACCGCTCCATCTGAAAACAAGATAGGGAATCAGCAATGTCATTGTGAACACCGGGCACATGTTTGGCTGAAAAATACATATTAAGGGAAAGGCACTTCAGCACAAACCAGCGGATTAAAACCATCACTCTGTTGGATTTACTGGATTGGTGGTTGACCACTTGAACAACCACTTGGTTATCGAACCAGAAGCATATGTGCGAGTTCTGGAAGCGGTGACCCCAGAGCTCCAATGCCACCAGGAGTGGGAACAGCTCAAGGAATGTTATATCCCTGATGAGGCCGCTGGCTGCCCAATTTGGCAGCCAGCATTGGGCGCACAAGCTACCCTGAAAAAAAACCTCGAAGGCAATCCCACCGGCAGTGTCGGATACCACCTGCATGTCGGCCTCTAGTAATTGTACCTCCCGCCACAGGGAAATGCCATTGTAGTTCTGGAGGAACGTAAGCCAGACCAGTTGGTCGGTCCTAATACCTTTTGTTATAAGCACGCGGTGGTGAGGGGCTGTCAGCCCTGCAGTTGCTAGGCCGAGCTGCACACAGAAAGCCCGGCCCGGGGCTATTACCCTACATGCAAAGTTGAGGGGACCGAGTCAAGTTTGTAAAGCCCTAAGCATCACTTTCTTGGCAGCCATAGAGTCAACGAGCAACCCTCGCAATGTGACCAGCTTGTCGTGAGGGAGGCTGGAGGTGCAGGACGCTGTATCTATGATTATCCCCAAAAAGGAGATCTGTGTTGCGGGCCCCTCAGTTTTTTCATCGGCCAATGGGATGCCCAATTCGCCTGCAATTGAAGAAAACACGCCCATTAAATGGGTGCACTCCTGGGTACTCGCACGCCCTGAGAAGAGATAATCATCGAGATAATGTGAGAGGAAGAGACACCTGGCTGCTACAGGTATATATACACCTGTCCATACCCCCACCCTCCAGGTGCCCCTCCTCTCTTCCCATTGGCCTACCCGTGCCGCTGCCCATGAGCAGGCAGGGAGGAGGGCAAAAGGAACCCTTTGCCCAATCCCTGCCCAGCACCCTGTTCAGTGGGTGGGCGGGCACAAACTCACCCCGCCCCCCTGCTTAGTGCGGAGTGGTGTCCCTTTTGTTTGATACTTTGTATTCTATTGTTTGCCACTTGGTTTTTAGCTTCAGCAACTTCAAGAGCTCCCACTCCCCTCTTGAGAAGCATTGTTTGTGGGTTTAAAAAGAGAGCTGAACTTTTCTGCATTTTCAAAATTAATTAGTACCTTAAACAGTGACAGCAATTTGTTTCACTTTATGGATCAGCAATTCAAAATACTGCTTTTTGAAAAATCATTGCACAAATCAAAGTGCATCAAATTTATGCATTTATTTGCCTCATAAATATAGAATGTGGACAGACTTGACTCTTGTTTAAAACAAGAATCCTGCTTTGATAGGAATGAATCTGATGACGCGAAGGGTGCCTCTACACAAGCTGCCAAGGCCTCCATGCCCCCATGGTGGGCAGTTGCAGTCATCACACTTGGGGGCCAACCCAGGGAGCAGGACAGGCGGTCGGCCCCCCATGGGGAGTTGGGTGGGTGGGACAGCCAAGGCACCGGCCATACAAGTGGGTGGCCGAGCCTGCTCCACCCCTTCTTCCCCTAGCTCACCTGCTATCCCGCCCCCGGCCATGATGTGGCCTCACAGGACTGGAGCTACTGCCTGCCGCTCAGAGCCCCGGTGGGCACACGAGCAACGGCATGCTAGTGTGCCGTGGGCAGCCTTACCCCACATGGGGTAAGGTCGCTACGCTCAGCGTCCTCACCTTTTTTGAGGATCCAATGCGTCCCTCCAGTTGGAGGGGGGGGGGGGGAATCTCTCCCTGCCCCATATTGATAAAAGTAAATTTTTATTTGGGGTTAAGACATCTGTTCTTCTTCTCAAGCTAATATCACCTGAAATTGATTTTTGTCTATCTTTAGAGGGCAAGGATTCTGCCAGATATGTACTCATAATGAGAGCTGCCTTGCTGGGCCGTTCCTGTGATTCACCTAGTCCCATGCCCTGGCCAACACTGGATGCTTCAGAGGAAGTGTACAAGAAACAGGGCGGGTAGGAAGTGGTCCCAATCTATTGTTGTTGACTCTCAGCTGGAGGTTTTAGGGACACCCTCAGCATCAAGTTGCTTCTCTGACCAGTTTGGCTAAAAGCCATTAAGGGCTCTATGAATTATCCAATAAATGTGTCCAAATCAGTGAGAATCTTTTCCACTGAGTATACTTTAAAGGTCATCTATCTGGGGCAGAGGACTGGACAGGAAAAAAAGAGATGGTGGCAGATTTAATTTTATTTATTTATTTAATTAGTTTATTTATTTATAACATAATTTACTGCCTTGCCCCTCCTAGGTGCAGGCTAAGGGGGAGAGGGATGTGTGCATGCAGTTCAGTTAGTTCCTTTTCAGGGTGCACTTATTTAAAGTCCCAGTTTCATAGTAAGGAATATCTTGTAGTTGAAACTGCTTGTCATGGATGGTTTTTCCATAATTTTTTCATAGATTTCAAAACCCTTGTGTTATGATGACACCATGGGGATGAAAACGGATGTGGTGTAATGCCTTAATCTGTTATGGAGTCCTTGGGGAGAAAACATGCTTCTCTCCAGTATTTGGTAGGCATTAAATTTTTAGCTGGGGGACTGCATCTCCATGGGTCCAAGGTAATAATTGGTTCCTTGTATAGGTCACTCACTTTCATCTCCAGAAAAGAGAAAAAATACACTCCAACTTTGCCATGTCTCCACTTTCAGAAACCCGAAGTGAATTGTTGCATTCTCCTGTATGGAGAAACTGATCCAGATGATGATGATGGATTATATTTTTTGTTTATAAAGTCCTCAAGACGCTTCACAACATTTAGTATGACATAATTGTCACGGGTTGGAGGTCCGCACCCCCACTTTACTGGGTTTGAGTGACTCAGTTTCCCTCGCGTACAGCCCACTTGAATCAGTTTTTCTCTCTGACCGATTCAAGGCTGCCACAGGGACAACCCCTTTGTCACTCAAGGGCCCGATCCTTCCTGTTTACAGACTCTTTACTCTCTGGGTTCGCAAGAGCTTGAGAACTCTTGTTGCTCACTTGTGTTCCAATGTTAGACACAGACCCTTCTTCATAAAGATAAAAAGTAAGTTTATTGATTACATAAGCAAGATTGTTGGTACAGAGTGGCTACTAGAAATCAAAGGTAAATATAACGCATTCCTAACCTATACTGGTTGAGTTCCTAAGTAAGCATCTTACCCTACAAAGGACCATAAGTTCTTCTCAGCCCTTGATGTAAGCCTTGCTGGCTGCAAGATGGTGACTGAGTTCCTGAAAGTCACTCCCCCGTCTGGGGTACAACTCCTTATATCCGCAGGAGGAAACTCCTCGTATCTTCTCGAGGCTTCTAGAATTCCCTTTGTTGTCTTTATCCGCTTTCTCTGTCTCTTGCATGTAGGCCCTGGCTGCCGGCATTAGCATATAAATGTCCCTGGCCACCTGTCTGGGCCAGGGTTCCAAAATACACATTCTTTGTGTCTCTTTGCATTTCCTGGAGCTTGGTCACGTGTCACAGCTCTGATTTGGGTTTTACAGTTCTCAGTTGTAACATTACATATATGTGGAACCTTTTGCTTTACATATTTACCAGACTTGTAGTCTACATGTAGGCCTGTGTTACACATGTGTGACCCTATGTTCCTCCGTGACAATAATACCATAAAGATCATCACACTTTATTGTGGTGTGTCGTCTGGGACCTGCTTTCTCTAACACCGGTGTCCCTGATCATGGTACTCCAATAGCAGAGAAGTTGCTGTTAAGGTTTGGCATTAGAGTGCAAGTTTGGTGTGTGTTGGGGAAAGGAAAGAATTCCCTTTGGAATGCTGGTGATTATTGTTAACAGCATTGGAGCAATGAACGCTGGAGATTTTACCATTAACGTGTCCATACTGTTCAGGCTTTGGTGGGCAATGTTTCTCGTGCTACAACCTTAAATATAAGTAAACAAAGTTTTTGATGGTGTCAAGTTCATACTTTTTAAAATACAAGGTTAATGCACTCCACTGAGTTTGTGTGAGGTGCAACAGGAAATAGAGGGCCTTGGCATGGGCTTTGAATCGGAATTATTTGATGGAGTTGCTAAGGAGTAGTGCTGTCTTTTTGTTCCTGCCATATTCAGAACACACACTGATTTTTACTGTTTAAAAGAGCTTTTAACTAAACTCATACTAGTCTTTATTTTCAACACAGTTCTAAAAGTCAAGCACTTTAGAAAGTACAATTGGCATAGTAAATAAATGGTATCATTTACAATGGGGAATTTTAGTGAAAGTTTAGCATCTGTTCAACCTAGTGATCTAGATGGATTATACACATGCCAGTAAGATGCATTATTTAGATCGCTTTATCTGGAATGGTAGTTGCTTAAAGTATGTTTGTAAATAGAGTTTATTTTCTATTGTCACCCAAAGTAAATAAGCTCTGTACAATTTTATGTAATTGCCACAATTTTATTTTATATTGGACAGTAATTTTAACTGTTCGTGTGCAGAATAATTTTTTCCTTACCCTCTTTGTAATTGGCTTTCTCCACCCAGCCATTATTTCTTTAGATCCTTGTAAAAACATTTCTCCTCAGCAAGGGATGCTGTCAAATGCTTTGTATTTCTGGGGAAAAAATATGTTCGGCTCTAAATATTTTATCTGTTCCACTGAGCCAAAAAGTGCCAGCAATTGTGAAAACTAGCACCAACGTGTAGTGTTTCAAGCATTCAGTCTTGACACATCAGAGCTTTGTAAATTATGTGTAACAGTAGATGCCACTCAATAAATATTTAATGCAATAGATATTTTTTTCTGAAATTACTTTTTCACTTGAACAGTGATTTAAATTTCTGGTTTTATGAGGTAACACTTTTATAATAAGAAGTCTCAATGTCAGAGCTAAAAGGCAACATTAATCACAAGTTTTTTAAATAAATACTAGAAAACTTCAATTCAGAGGTTAATATGTATATATATGTGTGTATATATATATATGTGTATATATATATATGAGAGATTTTATTTATATATATATATATATAGAGAGAGAGAGAGAGAGAGAGAGAGAAAATCTCTGTCTCAAAAAAACCCAAAAACCTCACAACCCTATCAGGTTAAGCAGATAAGTTAAGGCGCTTTCCTACCCAAAAAAACACTTTATCCAACGCAAAGAACCTTTTCCTACACAAAAAACCCTATCCTGTCCTTCCCAACCTACCCAAACAACCTGTTCGGAAGGAATACAATTATCCTACCAAATAAACCTTACCCAGCCTTTTCTAACTATCCCAAAAACACTTTCAGGAAAAATTCTGAAAGTGAATTAGCATCCTCCCCCCAAAACCCATTTGAAATACAAATCACTCAAAATTCCCATCAACAGGCATGGACATTGAAAATTAAGGCAGGAATGAAGGAGTGAAGTTATGGATGTCAGGATAAACTCACACACACCTAAACTCCCTTGCCATGAAAGGATCTGGTTTACTACATGAGAAACATGTAGTCACTCACCAGAAACATGAGTCACTCACATGACTCACTATATATATGAAGTGTGTCTGTCTCTGCTTTTGTATGGGATGGGATGTGATGTACCACTATGTGCACGTGCACCTTCCTTAACTTGCCACCCATGCCAGCAGTTGTAACGTATCATCATTTCATGTTTTGACAAAATTCTCGTATAAATGTTTTGACAAAATTCTCGTATAAATGTTTTGACAAAATTCTCAGGCTGTGGTGGTGATTGAAAAATGGGTCATTGAAGAACCAGCATAACTAATGCATGTTTGCATATCTTAATCACTATCTTTATCAGGGTCCTGGAGACCCAATTTGATTTGGTTAACTTACAAATGTTAATGCTCTCATGGGTGGTAAGTTAAGGTGTGTGGTACATCACGTCACAAGAGTTTTTTTGGGGTAGGAAAGTGCCTTAACTTATCTGCTTAACCCAATAGGTTTTTTTTTTAGTAGGAATTTCCTCCGGTTTTTGTGTAGTTGCTATGCTCTATATACAGTTATCGTATACATAACTGCGTTCATATAACTCAAGCCACTTTGGTCTATAAGTGTGTGTGTCTGTATGTCTTTTGCTTAATGTGATACATATATGCATGACACATTACAGATAGCATGACACAGATATATTTTTCCATGTTTTTAAATGTTGTTTATCCTGTTGGTTACTTCTTCAGAGGAAAGCAAAAAACCAGCCTTTATCCTAAAAAGCGGTATTAAACTGGAAAAAAATTCCTTCCTGATTCCATCATTGGCAATCAGATTGTTCCCTTCCTGAAGAGTGCACCCCCAGGGTTAAAAGGAAGTTCAAAGTGATAAGAAAGGAGAGGAGCAGCAGCAGGGTAGATCACCCTTGGGCGGGGTGGGGGGAAGGGGGATTTCCCCAAGCAGCTGCCCTAGGGAAGTCACCCAACACCCGCTTGTATCCTGCCAGCTTGGGTCCAGGGAAACGCTTCTCAGTGGCCAGTGAAAGCATCTGGCTGCCGCCGCCTTAGCAATGCAGTGTTTCCCTGGCCCTCACCTAGCAGGATACAAGTGGGTGTTGGGTGACTTTCCTAGGGCAGCTGCTTGGGGAAATCCCCCTTCTCCCCCCCCCCAGGGTGATCTGCCCTGCTGCTGCTCTACTCATCCCCTTTCTTATCACTTTGAGCTCTCTTTTAATCCTGGGAGGTGGACGCACTCTTTGGTTAAGTCGCACGTGGCTGTAAGCTCCCACACTGCTGCTGCCCTGGTAGGTGTCGTGTGGGGGGAGGTTTTGCTGGAGGGGAGGGGCTGGATTTGGTCACGGTTCACTGCTCTGGTTCAGACAGAAATGGTCTGTTTCAGTCCTCAGCAGCAGGGAAGTGAAATAAACAAGAGTAACAGGGTGCCGCTGGGGAGTGAACTAAACCCTGAACAGTGACCGGATTCAGCCTCCACCCCAGCAAAACCCAACCCCTGCTGGAACCCCCAACACTTACTAGGGCCCCATGCAAGCTAAGTCTAAAGATTTAACCCCACCAGACCCTTTCTTAAACATGAGCAGCACTGTAAAAGGCCCAACCACTTTCCTGCCCCAGCACAGGTGAAATTAACAAGGCAGCTGGAAGATGTTTAGAGGCCGCCTGCCTGACAATGCAAGTGCTTCCATGGCCCCTAGCTGGCAGGATACAATCAGGTGTTCAGTGACTTCCCCAGGGCAGCTGCTTGGGGAAATCCCCCCCCCCCAGGGTGATCTACTCTGCTGCTCCTCTCCTTTCTTATCACTTTGAACTCCCTTTTAACCCTGGGGGTGCACTCTTCAGTTAGGGATTTTGTTTTAGACTTGAGTTTAGACTACGCAAGGTTGTAAGCACCCTCCACTACTGCTGCCCCTGGTAGGTGTTGGGGTTTGGGTGGAGGGAGGATTTTGCTGAGGTGGGGTATGGTGGGGGGCGGCTGGATCCAGTCACTGTCCTCTGCAATAGCTCATGGTCTATTTCACTCCTCAGCAACAGCCTGCTGCTCTTGTTCATTTCACTTCCCAGCTGCCTCAGCTGTTCTGGATATGTTTCATTCCTCTCTAAGTTATCTGCTGAGCCTGAGCGGAAGAATAGCTCCCTATTTTTATGCTCTGGAGGCAAGTGTATGCCTGCTATTCCGTGCTCCTGCCATTTGTCAGTTTCAAAGCCTGCTTCTGGCCACCAGAACAAGCGCTGCACCTGTGACATCAGACAAGCAAACAACCAATCAGAAGACAAGCACACCAGCACACACCATTGTTTACACTGGAGTCCAAACACAACATGCAGACACGGCGCATGCGTTGCTTGAAGAGCACACCCTTGTGGCCCAAGTTGTAAGTGAGCACAATATGCAAGACTGTACAATGTCTTTACTGCTAACATGGCACAGAAGTTAAGGCGGGAGCCTTAACTTGCAATTTCCAT
>QEPC01011712.1:4380194-4401249 GCA_003113815.1 Sphenodon punctatus
CCCCCCCCCCAGGGTGATCTACTCTGCTGCTCCTCTCCTTTCTTATCACTTTGAACTCCCTTTTAACCCTGGGGGTGCACTCTTCAGTTAGGGATTTTGTTTTAGACTTGAGTTTAGACTACGCAAGGTTGTAAGCTCCCTCCACTACTGCTGCCCCTGGTAGGTGTTGGGGTTTGGGTGGAGGGAGGATTTTGCTGAGGTGGGGTATGGTGGGGGGCGGCTGGATCCAGTCACTGTCCTCTGCAATAGCTCATGGTCTATTTCACTCCTCAGCAACAGCCTGCTGCTCTTGTTCATTTCACTTCCCAGCTGCCTCAGCTGTTCTGGATATGTTTCATTCCTCTCTAAGTTATCTGCTGAGCCTGAGCGGAAGAATAGCTCCCTATTTTTATGCTCTGGAGGCAAGTGTATGCCTGCTATTCCGTGCTCCTGCCACTTGTCAGTTTCAAAGCCTGCTTCTGGCCACCAGAACAAGCGCTGCACCTGTGACATCAGACAAGCAAACAACCAATCAGAAGACAAGCACACCAGCACACACCATTGTTTACACTGGAGTCCAAACACAACATGCAGACACGGCGCATGCGTTGCTTGAAGAGCACACCCTTGTGGCCCAAGTTGTAAGTGAGCACAATATGCAAGACTGTACAATGTCTTTACTGCTAACATGGCACAGAAGTTAAGGCGGGAGCCTTAACTTGCAATTTCCATACTTTTTAGTGCATGATTGAATTTGTAAGAGCCTTAACTCCTATTGTAAACTGGAGGTTTTTTTATTATGGAATATCCAAGTTTTTTGTTCAATACAATGCAATGGAGAAAATATGTCCTGCTAGCGTGGAAGAATGCTAAACAGCATAACCACTATGGGAGCAGGGCTTAGGGGAGACCAAGGTGGAAGAGCTGCTCCCTTCAGTTTAGAAGGTTGTTACTTCACATAGCAAGCAAGGCGAAGCTGGATTTTTACTGGTAGCTCCCTGCTTTACTAAGAATACAACAACTTTGGTTCAGTTTAAGCATTGCAAATTTTAAAAAACTGCTCCCTATGATCTCTCTAGCTCATGGCTTGTACAGGAGTCTTCCCTTCTACTCCCCACTGTCAGAGCTCTTTTTCTTGTGCAACACTGGCCATTCTGCTTTCTAGGATCTCCCTCTGTACAGCACCCCCTGGCTAGTTCACTCCTTGTACAGGGCTCCCTGACTTGGCTGTGCCCATGTACAGAACTCTCCACCTGGCATAATGCTTCCCGTCCTGCAGCTCTCCCCCTGTACAAAGCTCCCTCACTCAGTTCTCCTCTGTCCAGAGCTCTCCCCCAGCACAATTATAGCCATTATTCTGCAACTCTGTCTCTACAAGACTCCCCCACTTTACTCCCCCTTGGACAGGGGTCCTTCCACAACGCTGCCCATTCGGCAGACCTCCTCCTTTACTGGGTTCCATATTCTGTATTCCTAATAAACTGATCCCCATGTGCATGACTTATACTGTGGAAGCTATTTTCTGAGTCTCTGCCCCTACTCTCCCCCTTCATGTCCCCCCTTTGTGTATGCTCCCTCCCTCCCTACTCCCCCATAGGATTTTGCTTTCTGACCTGAGGCTCGCTCTTAGAGACCTCCCAAGAGGACTACACTTGCCACTCAGCCCCACAGGGCTGCTCTGCACAGCACCCCACCATCTCCCTGCCCCCCTCTTGCAGAACACCCACTGTATCTGCCCAGAGCACCCGCTTACCCCTCATTCCTTAGTGGGTTGGGAAAGTCAGGGTGAGAAGTGCTGAAAGAAGATCGATTCCATCCTACCTGTAGCCTCCTGTCTCTGGGATAAATCTCTGCCCTCTTCCTGGGACCATCCCAGGCAAACTCCAGTGCTGCAGCCACAGCCATGCTCCTCCAATAGGGCACCTCATTGGAGCTGCAGCCCAGACATCCCACCTTTCTTTAGGGGGAAGGGCTGTCACTGCAATCCATGTGCTCTGTGGTTCTTGGCAGGTTTAGGGGGCAAGATCAGCCACCCCAAACATCACCCCGAACATGATAAAATATCATTTTCCAGACTATATCCTGATATTAAACTGTTTTTGGCCCCCTGCACTCCTGAATCAATCACCAGCCTCAGTTTTCTGGGCAGTAATGACTCCCAATTGCCTGCAAATTTTGTGCTCTGATACAAGGACATATCAAGAGTAATATATTTCTTCTTTTTGTGCTTTTTCGAGTGTGCATGACCAGTTTGCTTTATGTAGGACAACATGCTTGAGTAACAGATCCAGTGATGGGAAAAACCCAAGGTGCAAATTTTAAGCTCGACCAATTTGCACCATGGGCGTATAGATAGATAGATAGATACATTAAAGATTATATCTGGCAATTTCTGCTATAACCAAAGAATATTTAGATTCAAAGAAACAATAAAATACAATAAAATACAGTAAAACAAACCAAAACCAACATGAAAACCGCATCTATCACTCCAGGAAAACAAAATCAAATTGAATAAAGTTCAAAATCTGAAACTATGGGATACAAATAGGGACTATAAAAAGTCCAGAATACCCATAGGGAGTAATTCAAACACATCGATCCCCAACTAAATCTCCCTAAATGATAGTTTTAGAGCTCTTTCCACAAGTAAAAGAAAGAAAGCAGTCGCTTCAGTTTTTTCTAAATCTGACGTTCAGGTCAGTGTCAACAACTTTTCTTCTGTATTTGAGAAGAAAGTATGAAACATAGAATCTATTCATGTACTTCCGAGAACAGAAAATCTGGGGCAGCGGAAAATTACGTGTTCCAGGGTATCCACTTCCATGGGCTTATAAGTGAGTCTTCTCGAAAGTAGGGAAAAAGGCCACACCCCTGGTTTTGTGGAGATTTTATGCGTAACCATAGGCCAATGGCCAGTTCCCAGATTTTGCAGTTCCATGGAATTTGGCCCAATTCCTGGTGTAACGCTGCATAAAGCATTGAGATTAAAGGGACGCTGAATGGACCAGGTGGCTGCGCCATAAAGGAGCTGTGCTTTGGGCTTAGCGTCCAAAACCCTGAGCTCAGGCACCAGAAAACTGCCATCCTTTTTGGTAAATAATCGAAGAGTCACCAAATACTTCCACTAGCCTGGGCTCTGGCCAAATTAAAGTGAAAATCCCACTTAAGAGAGGAGTGAAACATAAGACCCAGGTATTTATATGAATTAACCTGTGAGATGGTATGACCATTAATAAGCCATTTATAAGATCATTTCTCCCTGCCAAAAGTGAAGAATTTATATATTTGGTAACCTTAAACAAAATAATAATTTTTTTAAATAAATAAATAAATAAAGGTTTTATTAATAAATAAATGCAGAGTAACAAAAACAATGGCAATATCACTTTTGTAAAAGAGATGTGCTGTCGTGCATCTAAAATTGCTCTCCCCTTGCCCGCATGTAATTGGTTCTGTGAGTTGGGATAAGGAACATACGAACTGTATGATATATGTTATATACATTTGTACATATTTGTTTTATATGATGTGTGTATTGGCCATATGGCTGAACATAATAAAAAGGATTTGATTACGGATTACTTTTGTATAAAACATCATTCGGCTCAATGAAGGAAGAGAGAAAAGTAATACCAGAGTAGATTTTCAAAGTGAAAACTGAAGTATCATTTTGCTTATTTTCCTTTGTATAAAATATAAATCTCAGACTATTCTAATGTAATCTATATCTGACTGCTCTTCCTTAATAGCGACTAAAGAACGTACATTGATGTTATCACAAATAATTTTTCATCGTGTGCTTTGAATTGTAGGAACAAACCTTAGCTCTTAGAAAAGAAGGAATTGGTGTTGTGTTAGATTCAGAACTGCCTCACCTAATAGGCATCGATGATGATCTTCTGAGTACTGGTATCATCTTGTATCACTTGAAGGTAACCACACATTTATGCTTCAGCAACATTTATCTGCCTCATTACACCTAAATGGACAACGTTAATTGTAGTATTAATTTGCTATCTAAATATAGTAGGAATTGGTTACTTCTCTCCAATACCATGACATCTGCTGCTGAAGAGGCTATAACTTGTTCAAATTAAAATATCAATCAGTTACAGCCTAGATCTCTCCTGAGGGTCAGCCATTTAGCCGATGATAGATGTATGACATTCCTGCCAAGTATATTGGTTGTTCGTTCAGCTTGTTGCAAGGCTTGGATTGAAATCCAAATAGAGATTAATTGCTTTGGAACCATAAGGATAGGTTGGTACAATACAAATACAATTTGAAAGGCCTAAAATTGTTTTATAATAAATGTTCTTTGATGAAGCAATTTCAAATTACTACTAGATACTTAAACATTTGTATAAGCCAGAGTACTATTTCTCTGGGATAAAAAACTGATTTACTGTGCTTTTGTTTTGAAGCGTTTCCTCACTTACTACTAAAACTATGCTTTTCTTACATAGGAGGGCCAAACATATGTTGGGAGAGAAGATGCTGCCACAGAACAAGATATTGGTAAGAATTTTTGTAGCAGTTATCGCCACCTCATTTTTTATAACCTCACTCTTCCATCCAAATTTATGACACTTCTAATATTTCAGCTGTTCTTGATTTATATGATAATAGTACATTATTATCATATAAATCAATTAATAGTACATTATTAATATAGTACAAAATTATCATATAAATCAATTAATAGTACATTATTAATATAGTACAAAATATTTTTACACAAGGGTACTGCATTTCAGCATTGTAACTTGCATTTCCATCTGTAAAAATTGCTTCCCAACTACTCTTCCACATCTTTCACGAGTCTGAGTCCCATAATCTTTGCTGTCTCTTCTTGACCTTTAACTCCCTTGACCATGTTTCTATCCCCTTCCACCCTCTCTGCACAGGATCTTGTCTCCTTTTTCAAGACAAGATTGACAAAATCCATCCTGACCTTCCTTCTCTCTCGTCTCCCTCCCCCAATTCCTTCCCCCTTTCTCCTCCTGCCTCACTTGTATTCTTTTCTCCAGCTTAAGATCACTTTCCTCCTCTCCTCTTGTAATGCCCCCTTGACTCTATCCCTTCTGCACTCCTAATGTTATGATCAGAAAATAGGGCCAAGTGAGCCGCAGTTGGATGCTGGGGGGTTTGGGACAAGGCAGCACCCTAGGCATGCAGGGAGTTTGGACAAGACAGCATCTTAACGCAACAGTGCAAAGATCAGGAGAAACCAAGGAAGGGCAGCTGCAGGGCATATCTATAATAGCCCCCTGAATTTACAACATTTCAAAGAAGAGAGTCTTTGGAACAGGACAGCACATTCTGATTGTGATACAATTCAAGGACCATCAAGACATCAGCTACCCTGATGTAAAGCAGGAACCAAATGGTTCAAGAGAAAAGAATATAGATGAAGCTGACCGCTTAGTTATCTTCAGGATGTGAATGATGGCATAACCACAAGCATCATAAACAGTATGCCCAAACAAAAGGGTGTATTGAAAAACAGCATACCCCAGCACACTGACAGAATGGTCCTAAAAAATATAAAAAAGAGGCTCCCTTCCAACAGAATGTCGAGGCAAGGCTTGGCTTGTCTCCCTTCCTGACCTTATACGCATGGACCCACTTCCTTGCTCTTTAGCAGCTCCTCAGGGCTGCCCCGTTGATCCCCCTGCCCCCCCCTTCTTCAGAACCAGCCCTTGTAACCAACTGTGGCCACCAGACATATAAGAACAAACATAGATTAGATCACTGTGGGTTCTTAACTGGTAATATTGCCAAGTCCAACTATTAATGTTGTATCCAATAAAATAGAGTTGTGCCTATACAATTGGTGTGGTTCTCGGGCAATCAGCGATCCTAATAAAACCTAACACTAAGAGCTGTTGCCCCCACCACTGCACACACTCTGCTGCTCATCATCAATCTCCCTCTCCATTGCCTCCTTACCCTCTGCTTTCAAGCATACCACTGTCTCCCCTATTCTTAAGAAATACACTCCTGACCCTATCCCTCTACTCCCCTTTGCCTCCAAGTTCCTGGAACAAACTGTCCACACCCACTATTTTGAATTTCTCACTTCCAACTCCTCCCTTGAGCCCCTTCAGTCTGGTTTCCACTCTCTCTATTTGACTGAAACTGGTTTTGCCAAAATTATCAATGACCTTCTCTTAGCTAAGTGTATAGGTCTCTAATCCATTCTCATCCTGCTTGATTTCTCTACTGCCTTCTGTTGACCAAGCCCTTATCCTAGATTCATTTTGCTTCCTTGGTTTCTGGAGCTCAGCTCTTGACTGATTCTCCTTCTGTCTCTTTAACTACTCCTTCAACATGGTTAAAGAGGTACCTCTTCTATGTCGCTTCCCCTTTCAGTTGGTGTTTCCCAAGGCTCTGTCCTTGGCCCTCTTCTCTTCTTCATTTACACTCTTTCCCTAGGCAAACTCATTGAATCTCATGGCTTCCAGGAGTGCTCCCTGTGAGAAGTCAGAGGGGCAAGATAAGAATGGGCCAATAAGAAGGAGATTGCAGTAGTCAAGGCAATAGATGACTAGGGCATGGATTAGAGTTTTTTCAGTGGAAACCGTAAGGAAGGGCCATATTTTAGCAAAGTTATGCAGAGAGAAGCAACAGGCTTTAGCAACAGATTGATTTCTCCCTCTTCCTTAAACCTGAGATCCAGAGATGAACCCCAGGCTATGTGCCTGAGGGGCAGGCTAGATGGGGAAAAGTTAGGGAAGCAGGGGAGGAAAGGTTAGGGGGAGAGATGAAAAGTTCAGTCTTGGACATATTAAAATTGAGTTGGCAGTGAGACATAGAAGCAGAAACGTCAGCAAGACGGTTGGTGATGAGAGACTGGATGGAGGGGGTGGATAGAGTTACGTGGCCACAGCATACAGGCGATACTGGAAGCCATGAGATTCAATAAACTTGCCTAAGAAAAGAGTGTAAAAGGAGGAGAGAAGAGGACCAAGTACAGATCCCTCAACACCAGGGTAGATCCCTGCCACGACCAGCAGGAGGCAGGCAGAACATTTTGGAACATACGTAGAGGGATTTGCCCCCCAGAGCTGCAGTTCTTTGTCTGCCTCCCGGACTAGCAGAGTGCAGACTTGTGCAGTCCCCGCTATTAGGGGGAAATTGCCAGGAGCCTGAGAAACCTGGCTGGGAGGCCAGGGGGAAGCAAAAAGCCTCCCCTGTTCCTCCATCCCTCGGCTGAGGGAAGCCTTTCTCCCTTCCCCCTGGTCTCCAGTTCCTCCGTTCAGGAGCCGGGGAGAGCGGGCACCTCAGACCACCCTCGGGTGCCTCTGTCCAGCCGGAACCAGCTTGGGCTGTCCCCTGCCTCAAGGCTAGCAGCGACTAGCACAGCGGGCCCTGACAGCGGAGCCAACCAGGGAGCAGAGCTCCAAGCGAACGTCAGAGGCCTAACAAGCCAGAGAGAGGACGAGCAGCAGCCCGCCGGGAGCGGGAAACGCGGAGGCCGTGGAGTCAAGCCGGCGCTAGGAGGGATCTGCCACAGAGGCATCAGAGGAAAAAAGATCCCCCTGAGCCTGGACCCGGAAATCCTGGCCTCCCTCAGGGAACTGAAAAACTCCCAACCCAGGCCCAGAAAGCGCCCTTCCCCCCACTCCCATGGGGAAACCGAAACTAGGAGGGAGCTCCATAAAGGCAGGAAAGGGGAAGATGCCGGCAAAAGGCACCAAACCAAGGGCCCTCCTACAGTCAGCCTCAATGGCAGAAAGAGGGGGAGTCCTCAGGGGAAGAACTGGAGCAGGCCTCTGAAAAGGAGCTCCATGCCCCTGGTTGCCCTGACACTAAGAAGAGGACAGCAAAAGAGAGAAAAATCTCTGTCCCCCACAGGAGAGAAGAGAGGTCAGAATCAGAGAACGCAGACTCCAGGGAGAATGAGGAGGCAGAGGATGAAGGGGAATCTTCCCAGGAAGAAGGGCAGATACCAGAAGAAATTATAGAAATTTCTGAGGACCCTGATAGGGAGTTCCCATATAAGTACAGGGACCAGATCTTCGCCCAAGTGCAGAAAACACTGACCCTGAGAGAGAAAAAAAGCCAGAAAAGGCTCTTCTGACTTCTCCGGAGAAGAGTCAGAGCAGGAGTAAATTCCTAAATCCCACTCAAAGGACAAGGGCATGATCCTTGATAAACCCTTCGAGAGGATTGTAAAAGGGGAGTGGCAGCACCCAACTAAGGCTTTTAAACTCAACAAAACCCAGGAAGCTCTTTATTCCTTTACCAAGAACAAGGAATCCCTCCTCACCACCCCTAAGGTGGACGCAGCCACTGCTTCCCTGGCAAGAAAGTCAGTCTTCCCCACCAAAGGGGACTGTTTCCCCCAAGATCCTACAGTCAAAGGGATTGAAGTGAGCCTCCTCAGGAACTTTGAGGAGGTGTCCAGCGGTGACAAGAATGGCCACCATCACCTCATACTTCTCCAGGGCCCTTATGAAATGGATCCATAGAGGTAGGGACCTTGCTACCTCCCCACAGATGACAAGAGTCTTCTTAACGAGAATCCAGTTTGCCTACTCCTTTATTGTGAATGCCACCACAGACGTGCTGTACTTGGCATCCGGGGCGGCAGCCTCAAATGTGGCTGTGGCTGCACTCCTGGACAGGGGATAACACAGCTAAGAACACTCTAATAGGGGCCCCCTTCCAGGGATCAAAGCTGTTCAGCGTCTGCCTTGACAAGGTGCTGGCAGACGTAGCCGACAAATCAAAGAAACGCACCCTGCAAAGCATCTCAGCACCCAAGTGGCGCTTTCGTTTCTCGTCCTCCAGCAAGCCACAGCCACGCTCTAAGGGATTGGGGGGCCCTCCCCGCAAGCCCAGAGGCCTCCCACCCCAGGGGAAATCTGATGCATGACTTCTGAGGCCCCCCCCCCCCTTCAGCGGACCTCGCTACTCTGGGGGGCATGCTAAGTCACTTTGCACAGCAGTGAGGAACTCGACGTAACAGACAAATGGGTACTAGAAATTATCAGAGAGGGGTATTCAGTAGAGTTTCGCAGAACTCCCTCAGAATTTTATTTTGTCTCTCCAGTCTCCAAGAACCAGGAAAAGCACGAGGCCGTGCTCCAAGAGATCGTAAGACTAGAATCTATACGTGCAGTCAAACGAGTCCCCATGAAGCAAATGGGAACTGGCCTCTACTCTCTGATCTGCCTTGTTCCCCCAAAATTGGAAGAGTGGAGGGCAGTGCTGGACCTGAAGCAAGTCAACAGATTGGTGACAGCAAAAAAATTCAGAATGGAGACCCTCCAGTCGATATGGCTGGCAATATCCCAGGGAGACTGACTGACATCACTGGACCTGAAGGAGACTTATCTACACACCCCGATCAGACCAGCTCACCGGTGGCTACGCTTTACTTTCAACAAGGATCATTAGCAGTATACGGCCCTCCCTTTCGGCCTGGCGACATCTCCGAAGACCTTCATCAAGGTCCTGGTCCCCTTGATCGCCAACCTCAGAGCAGAAGGGATTTGCCTGCACCCATACCTGGACGATATCCTAATCAGGGCACCATCGCTCCAGACAACAGAACAGGACACCACCAGGACCATTCAGTACCTTCAAGCCCATGGTTTCCTGATCAACTCCAAGAAAAGCCACCTGGTATCAGTACAAAAACTAGAGCACCTAGGAGTGATCCTGGACACAAGGTCCCACAGAGTCTTCATCCCGCCCCCGGGGCAGGAAAAGCTCCTCTGCCTAGCTCAAGAAGCTTTGGACAATCAAAGAGTCAGACGCAAGACACTGGCAAACCTGCAGGGTCTGATGATCTCATGTACCCAGCACCTCCACTGGGCCAGGATCCATGCAAGGCCACTCCAGATGCTTTTGTGTCTCTTCCAGGCTCAGCTGACAGCAGGACTCAACCCATGACTATCAGTGTTGCAGAAGGTCAAAGACTCCCTGAAGTGGTGGAAACAGGCAAACTGGTTCCACAACGGGGTGCCCATGAGGGAACCAGTCAGTGTGGTGGTGATAACGGATGCCAGGTTGTCCGGATGAGGACCACACTGCCTACAGCTGTCGACCCAGGGCACGTGGTCCAACGCTGAAAGAGGAAGAAACATAAATTGGCTGGAGCTCAAGGTGATCTTCCTGGCCCTGAAGGCCCTGTCCACAGTGGTAAGAGAGCAACACATTCTAATATAAGCTGACAATGTGATGGCGAAGGCATATGTGAACCACCAAGGGGGATCATGGTCGAGACCACTCCATCAGCTAGCCACTCACCTTCTCCAATGGACGGAAGACAACTTGATATCACTTTGAGAGCTCCACATAAAGGGAAGCGAAAACACCCAGGCGGACTGGTTGAGCATACGGATGGTGGATCCAGGGGAGTGGGCCCTGAGCACAGAGGCATTCGACTGGATAGTGGAAGTCTTTGGGAGACTGATCATCGACCTCTTAGCAAGCAAGGACAGCGCAAAAGTGCCCCGCTTCATGTCTCGCCATTACGACCCTCTGCCAATAGCTCAGGATGCTCTCAACCAGCTGTGGCCAAGAGGCCTGCGTACTCCTTTCCCCCATTCCCACTGATCATGAGGACGATAGCCAAGCTGATGAGAGAACACACCCACCTAATCCTGGTGACACCCTTCTGGCCCAGAAGACCATGGTTTGCCGACCTACAAGGCCCCCCTCCCCCACTTGAGGGTCCCAGAGATCCCGAGCTTGCTGACTCAAGGCCCAGTGCAGTACGAGAAGCTGGACATGCTGAGACTGACAGCTTGGAGTTTGAGCGGGGAGCCTTAAGGCAGCTGGGGTACACGAAGGCAGTTATTAGACAGCTTGATTCGGTTTAGGAGACAGTCTACAAGGAATATTTACATGTGTACTTGGAGAGTTTTTTCCTCCTGGTGTGCAGGGAAATCATTGGATCCTGTAGAGGCTAGAATCGGAAATAAACTCGAATTCCTTCAGGCAGGAATGGACAAGGTTCTTAAACTGAATACCCTGTCCAGGCAGGTGGCAGCACTAGACAGTGTTTTCTTGTGTGAGGGGTTTCACTTTACTCTCTCCCCCTGTTGTCCACCGTTTCCCATCATGGGACCTCAACTTGGTACTGAAGGCTGTCCTCTCAGTCCCATTTGAACCCATGCAGGAGATTTCCTTATACTATATTTCTCTGAAGGTGGCCTTTCTAGTGGGTATCAGCTCTGCTAGGCGGTTTTTGTAGAGCTGGGAGCCCGATCCATAGAACCTGCCTTCTGTGAGTTTAGAGACAACTCGGTGGTCCTCCGTTTGGACCCGGCTATCTGCCCTAAGGTGAACTCCCTTTTCCACAGAGGGCAGGAGATTTCCTTCTTTCTGCCCGAACCTGTCTCACCCTTGTGAGGTGGAGTGGCATAAATTGGACATGAGCAGGGCCCTCAGGGTGTACGTAGATAGGACGGCAACCTTTCGTCGTTCTATTCGTAATTTACAGTCCTGGTAGAAAGGGTCAGAAAGCCTCAAAATCTCTAATCGTAAAATGGTTAGCAGTTTGCATAGCTAAGGCTTACAGGGCGCAGAACAAGATGCCACTTCAATCTATTCAGGCGCACTTCCTTAGAGGGGCTGGCACCTCTCAAGCATTTCGGAATCTAGCACCCTCTGAAGAAATGGGCCTTGGTGCATACGTTCACCAGGCACTACAAGGTCCACCTTCAGGACTCCGCTCAGGCGGCCTTTGGCAGGAGAGTGTTGCAGGCAGTGATTAAACTCCTGTATTTGAAACACATTCTCATCTGTCTCCTGCCCCTTCTCTAATGCTGCTGCTTGGGAACCTCCCTGGTGTCCTGAGCTGGCTGTCCAGGAGTGCTCCCTGTGGGAAAGGAAAATTTGGGTGCTTACCTGTGGATTTTCCTTCTACAGGGACAGCTGCCTGCCCGGTCTGACCAGTGAGACTGGTTGGAATGGGTTCTTTATTGGAAGTTGGGGCCCTCGAGTTGTTCCTGAGTTCTAGGGTCTCTAGTTAGGTTGTTTACAGTTAGCTTTAGATTGCTTTACTACAACTGGAGCTCTGGGGGGCAGATCCCTCTAAACATGCTCCAAAAATTTCTACCTGCCTCCTGCTGGTCACGGTGGGGATCTACCTTGGTGTCCTGAACTGTCCCTGTAGAAGGAAAACTAACAGGTAAGCACCCAGTTTTCCTTTCTGGTCAGTGCTCTGCTGCCAAAGTCATCTTTCTGTCTCTAATTATGATTGTACAGCAGCAGGTAAATTGCTGGCACTATATAAATAATAATAATAATAATAATAATTAATATGCGAAAAGGTTGCCTACTAATACTAGATACAGATCTTACTATTGTTACTCTGTGTGGTGTTATTTAGAAGTAGGGTGACCTTTTGTTGGGGAGAGTGCGTGGTTGGCCCTTTCTTACTGTTATTAAATGATGCCATTAAATTGTATTTGATGCCATTAATATAAATGATATTTGATGCCATTTAATTATGCCGTTAAATTATATTTGTAAATACAGCATAGTGCTTTGTGAACAACCAGGAAGTGCCGCAGAAGTACAGTTGGCTAGCAAGTGGAGCAGTCACTTTCTTTTTTTTTATTGACATTTGATGAAAAATAGTCTCTGAACACTTTTCCTACTAAGCATGTTTTTAATTCATTTTTCCTTGTAGAAAAGTCACAAGGAAACCTTCATGGAACCACTGCATAGGGATGTATGGTCTTGTCCAAGCTTAATTGTTAGCCATAAAGAGAGCTGGGGAATGTGGTCAGTGCTGGGCCCCACGCTCCTGCCCTCCTAAGAGCGGTTGCCCCCGCCACCGCACATGCTCTGCTGCTCGTCATCATCTCCCTCTCCATTGGCTCCTTACCCTCTGCTTTCAAGCATGCCACTGTCTCCCCCATCCTTAAGAAATACACTCTTGGCCCTTGTTGCTGATTCCCTTTGGTCAAAGAGCCATCTGTTGGCTCCTTTCTCCCAGCTGATAGCAGAAAGAGAAATGGACCTAGACAAAAGTCATCCACGAGCTGCCTCTGATAGATGAAAGGGATTCGTGTCCGTCTCTGCTTCCATAGGCCAGGCTAGGTGTGAGTCAGTGAGGAGGAGGAGTGGAGATGGGTTATTGCCAAAGGGAGCTGCAGAATAAAGCAAGAAATGTCAGCACAAATGCGTGATGCTGTGTACCTAAAATCAGAAATGTTTATCTCATTCCTTTGTAAGAAAATTAAAATTCTTTTCTTTGCTTTTGTGCATTGTAGTTCTTCACGGACTTGATTTAGAAAGTGAACACTGCATCTTAGAAAATCTCAGTGGGACAGTGAATTTAATACCGCTGAATGATGCCCAGTGTTCTGTGAATGGAATTCAGGTCACAGAGGCCACACAACTAAACCAAGGTATTTCTTGAGAACAACATTAGTTTTGTACGATGATGATTTTCTCCCCCCTTCCCCACCCTTTGTCAGAGACTTGTCTTTGTATTAAAAGGGATACAATTGTCAAGTTTAATTTCACCACTCTGCTCCCCCTCCACCTGAAGCAGTCACTGAAGCTCTTTTGACTTTCCCTGATTTAACTAGACAAATGTCATAATCCACAGAGAACATTTTAAACAAACCATTTGCTCTAATCAAGAGCATGTGTTTATCTTTAAAGATAATTTTAATTTTAATTTGAGTTTTATGGGGGGCAGGGTGTTAATTTTTGTTTATTTTTTTTAAATCACAAAAAATTATTTGGATCGTTTGTTTGAATTTGCAGTAGTACATAAGGATGGCTGTCCACGTTCCATTACAAAAGCAGAAATAAAATTAAACAGCGTACTCCTGAGGGCACTAGAAGACAACTTCTAGGGAGTGTTAGGAGGAGTTACGCTCCTCCTCTCCGTCAGAGGGGGAATTCACAAGAGTATCTTCTGCTTTTTAAAATTTCCTCTAGGAGACGAAAATTGCACCCTATGATTTTTCACTTGTTGCTTCACCTGCTTTCAGTTTTGCTTCGGATATTGTACATGCTGCGGATAGCAATCCCGTGATGCTGCACAACTGTCTCGTGTCTGAGGCTAGCAACTGAAAGTGGGAAGTGTTGTTTCCCACGTTCGAAGAAATGCACAAAGCGGAAATAACGTGATTGTTAAAACTTGGCTTGTGCCATGACACACGTGTACGAGCAGCACTAGAGATTTTGCGTTGGCGGATCCCTGCTCCCTCGGGCGCTGGACACTGGGTGTGCCAGGCAGCCAGTCTAAGGCTGACGCCTGAGGTACATTAGGTTCTCTCTCCTCCCCAAACTCATCTCTTGTGCCAGTGAGGGCAATGTGATGAGCTAAGGTCACTGGCCACCCCATCTTCCCAAGGGGCTGCTGTATTAAAATAGGGCCCCACCATATGCCCCTTGACAAGTGCCTGAACCCATGTGTGTGTCGGGGTCACATCAACTCTGTGCCTGGTTCAACCAAACACGGGGGCAATGGAAGGTCCTGCAAGGCAGTCTGTGGCAGGGATGGGATGAACCAGTGGGAAGGGGAAGAGCTGCTGTGCAGGTGGGAGGCAGGGGTCCTGGTCTTACTAGTGTGCCTGCCAGGGGTTGGAAGACTAGGGAGCATGTCTGGTCAGTGTGCTGGCCAGCTCTCTAGGTGGGCAGGCCCCACCTCACCACTTTTCCTGTCCCAGACTCCTGGTGTGCTCCCTTACCTTTCTCTGTCAACCCTGTGTCCCCCTTCCAGCCATCCCCTACCCTTAATTCCCAAGTGGCTCATCCCACTCCTCCTGCCCACTCCCATAACTGCAGGGATTGACCTGGTCTACTACAAGCCAGGTGGATCCAGTGCAGTTTGAGTGTTCCATGCTCACCCTTGCCCCCGGTGCTAGATCCCAGTAGCTGTATGTCAGACATTGTCTCAACAAGCCCTACTTTCCAGTTAGATCTGCCTTGCAGCATATCCTGGAAACTAGGGGTGGGAATATTGGTATCGGATAAATCCGATACACCCGATAATCAGGTCTATCGGATTAATCCGATAATCACCGGTATCGGCATACCGGATTTTTAACATTGGCCGCTTTACTGGTTTTTTAACATTGCGGCTATTGAAGTAAATGACCGCAATGTAAAAAAAACGTTAAAGCGGCCAATGTTAAAAATCCGTTATGCCAATACCAGTAAATCCGATACCGGGGAGATCGATACCGATAAATCTGGTATCCGGTGTTCTCCCCGGTGGGCTGTTGTGGGTCCAGAAGAACTTTGTCCATAGGATTCTGCATCACCACCACTCCTCCTCCTTCTCCTCCTCCTCCTCCTCCTCCTAATCTTTTCTATAGCACTACAAGGCATACACAGCAGTTTACAGTCATTCATTTTTGGAGACAGGACCCTGCCCAGTGGGCTTACAATCTAAGATGGATAAGGTTCAGGGGAACACATAGGAAAAGATAGACACATCCATATTCCCATTTTACAGATGGAAACTAAGACAGAGGTCTTCTCCACCTTTTTAAACTGAGGGGACTCAAGCTCGATAGCCTCTGCTTATTGTAGCTGTGGGCAGTGCAGGTGGATGAGATCAGTGGTCTCATGTAAGAAGGTCTCAAACAATTTAAGTGTTTACAGATTAAAACCAGTAACTTATATTCAGCGTGGAAACCAATAACCATCCAGTACTAGTTTTAAAGCATTCCTACTTCTGTGCTACCGTCAGCAAGTTCCACTTAGCAGATAAGATTAAGTTCTGTGCTGGTTCAAGTTTGGGGATTTGTTTCAAATAGATTTTTTTTACCATCCTTTTTCCATACTGGAACCGCCCAAATATCCCTATATTTATGAATGATATGAGAGAGGACTGGGTTGTGTTTTTTTTTAATTTCCTGCCACTTGTTCCAAATCCCTTGGAAGGCACAACATCTCCAGCCTGAGAACTTGTGCATTAATGCAATTCTGCAAGGGAGTATTCAAAGCAAGCTAACGCTGTTCACCAAATAAGGGTAGAGCCAAGTGCAGCAAGAAAAAATCTTATCACGCAATAATGAATTCTTTGAAATATCAAAGAGAGACACCATTTTCCTGAAACACAAGTATTTTGTCCACTCATAGTATTGCCTTCCCAACTGTCAGGATGAAAGTGAGTGAGAGCCAGTCTTTAGTGGCCAAGGCAGCAAGTAGTAGGAAGGGCTGTATTTAGAGTTGTTCTCAGGGCATTAATGGCAGCTCCACCCATTATTTATTATTAATAATAAAAAGAAGAAGCATTTATATAGCACCAGCAACGTACCTGGCTCTTTACAAAGTAATTGAATAGACACAGTCCCTGCCCTAGGACTTACAATCTGAGAGATGGGAGGGGGGGGGAGTGGGGAGATGAAGGAAGGGGAACAGAGGGAGAGACAAGGAGTGTAACATTCACGAGGATACAAGGTCCCAGGTGCACGTGCTTGGCTTACATCGAGAATGATGGCTGGCTGGTCCATGTGTTGAGGATATGAGTACGCAGACCGCAGGTAACAGATTGTACTGGATGGAGGGTATCAGCAGGAGTTAAGTGACGGGAGCGAGGAGTCTGGGAGGGCAGAGCGGAAGAGGTGGGTCTTGAGGAGGGATTTGAAGGTACGAAGGGAGGGGGGAGTATCACCCATGAGAGTGATATAAGTGACTCGGTGGCAGTTGGTGAGTTCTGAGACTGGTGGGGCCCAGCAGTGGGTAGGGCCAATGGTAGGCGGAGCCAACCCTAAAATTGCACACTTACATGATCACCTGCAATAAATGCTGCAACTGATCTTTTACATCAGCTAAGCTTGGGAAAAACAAAAACAGGCCCACAGGCAGTAACCCACCCCCCAGCACATGCTGAGTGAGGAGGATTGAAACATCAGTCGTGCAGGATTAGTCCCACTAAAGCACTGGGATTCAAATCCAAAACCAGTGAGCTCTTTTTACATCAGATTAAGGATTGAAATGTAAACCAGGGAGAATTTCTCCTGTTAAACCGTGACTGGATTCAAACCCAAAATCATGGATTTCATTCACATCAAGCTTAAGAAAAAAACCAAAACGCAGGCAGTAAAACACCCCATTCCAGTCACAGTGCATGCTTTGCTGAGTGAGGAGGATTGAAATGCAAACCATGCAGAACTAGACCACTGTGATTAAAACCCAAAGCCAGGGTTCTTTTTACCTCAGATTAAAGATTGAAATGCAAACCAGGGAGAATTTCTCCTGTTAAATCATGACTGGGATTCAAACCTAAAACCACGGATTCCAATCACATCGCGCTTAAAATAAACCCCAAACACAGGCAGAGTAAGACTAAGAGACACTGACCCCAGTACATGCTGAGTGATGATGGGGATTGAATGAAAAAAACAACAACCACAATGCAGGATTCCCCCCCCTCCACCCAGTTCCCACTAAATCATGGCTCGGATTCAAACGCCCAAACCACAATATCAAGCTTGAACAGGTAAGATTTTCAACAAGCTTCAGAAACTAAGAAGAGGTCCCAGAGACAGTAAGGCAGGCACCCCCCACACTGAGAGAATTAATATCAAATCACACAACATTGCATTCATTTTCAAACTCAGTTCATTTTCTCCCAAGCCAAGCTTAAACCAACCCAATCAATTCATTTCATTGATTTAATATATACAGTATAAATAAACTATAATTAATTTCACTGAATAATTAAATCAATTCATTTTCTAATTTCATCCAAACCAGATTAAGCACAAAAAAACACCCCACAGTAAAAAGCCCACAGATTTTTTTATTTTTTTTAAAAAAGGATTAAAAAAATAAATATAAGCAACAACTTTCACTTTTAATTTGTGAATTAAAAGTGAAAGCCCTTCCCTTACCTGGCCTCTGCCAGAGGCAGGCCTGGTAACAGCAGTCCGCTAGCTTCCCTGAGCCTCCCTCAACCACCACCAGCCATCCAGCTCCGGCCTAGAAAAGGAGACCTTGTTGCCTGAACCCTGGAGGCAGCTGCAGAGTCCAGCATGCCGGAGGCAGCTGCAGAGTCCAGCATGCCGGAGGCAGCTGCAGAGTCCAGCATGCCGGAGGCAGCTGCAGAGTCCAGCATGCCGGAGCTGTTTTGCATGTAAACCTGGTCTGACCCTGGCTCCCTGAGTCCCTCCTCCCCATAGTCATACCACACACTGTGCACAGTTGCACCCCGACTCCTCTGCCTTTTTTCTGGCCAGAGGTTGGTCTATAGTTCTATCGCCCCAAAATTAATTGATTTTATTTTTTCTGCTGGAGGATTCCAATGGAATCTTCTCAAGCGCCTCCTGCCCGCCCCAAAACCAGAAGTGAGCATGTGCGAGAGCGGAATAAACAGGATAGTCTTATTGCCCTCTCACACATGCTCATGCTGACTGCCTCAGCTCCCAGCCACCCTCCCCCCTGGACTCCCGAATCAGACGTGGAGAGAGGAATCAAGTGCGTGGCTCCACCCAACTGATGACACCAACCCATGGGTACTGTGAGCTTTCCCCCCTCCCCCCCCATGCAGCCACCCATCCCACCCCCAGACAATCTTGCGCTGCATGCATGCGCAGCCAGCATGAGACTTCTCCCAGCAAGCAAAGGAGTTTGGGGGGGGGGGGGAGAGTCGCATTCCCTGTGTGCATGCGTGAGTGACCTGACCTGATCAACAGGACACTCAGCTGCGCTGACTCCCCCTCCTCCTGGGGAGCAGAACTAAGAGTGGCGACCCCAAGACGGAGAGAGATCTCTCGGTCTCTGCTCAGGCAGCGCTGCACAGGGGGCGGGGGATTAAACATTAAATGTGCCACATGGCCCAGCGCACCAGTCAACAAGCGGCACAGCAGGGACACGGGCCAGATGGTGAGTGCAGACTTGGGGCATCCAGGAGCCCACTGGGTTTTGGGACACCGCCCAGAAGTTCTAAGTGTAGAACCGCCACTGAAGGGAGTGGGATTGCAAATATTTCCAGCTGGTTTTATAATCAAAATCTACTATAATATTAATATGCAACGTTACTGACTTGACAAAGAATCTGCATTTTTCTGCACAGTGAATCTTGGGGGTACAAGTAAAGAGAACTGGACTCTTGGTCAATTCAGCAATTCTGCATAGTGTAGGATCCAATTATAAAGCCTAACGAGAAATATTTGCTGGTCCACTCCATTACAAACAGATGAGCAGTAAGTTTCGCAGCACGATCCGAGTCAAACCATTTAGTACTGGCTCTGTATGTTAGTGCTGGCACAAGACTTATTGAAGTGACTGGTGCTTGTGCTGGTACTAAGCAATAGCACTGTCACGGTACGGCTTTCCCAGTTGTGCTATGGGAGCTACTCAAAAGGCAATGCCTTGGTCTTATGTGTACTGTGTGTGTCCAGGAGCCTCTTCACACCAATGGGAGAGAAGGGCCTTCGTCATGCTTGAAAACCAAAGTGCATCAGCGTTTTTAAGAAACGTCCTTTGTGGAAATGCTTGGATCAGCTTCAGGAAACAAGTAAAAGGAGTAATGAACCTCTGATTTAGCCTGGTATTTTCAGGAAGGTGTGTGCTTTCTCAGAGTTCAAACAAGCAATGCAGCATGGCTTTGCTAACGACAATCATGTGAAAGAGTTGCTGCTGATGTTGAACCTATGTTTTCATATAAAATATTGAAATGGTGTGAAATAGTTTTCTTGTATTCAGTAACGTTCACAAATAATGTTTAACAGGTGCATTAAGTGCACTTTCTTTTCAGTTGTGCTGTCATCCTCTTGGGCACCAGAATTTACCATTTAACAGAACTTGTCCAAATGATTTGCAGTACAATACAAAGCTATTGGTCTCCTAAACTAGGGTCACATCACGAGATCAGTAGTCAAACAGAAGTGCCAGTGCAACTGTTGAAAAGCTAACAACAAAAATCCCGTCTCCCCATCACCCCCACACTCAACGTTCTACCGGATAATAAAAGCAGCAGTTCTTGGGTAAGAATCTTTCATGCTTGTACCACACAAGTGTTAAGATGCATCTATCGTTTCATCCAGCTTTGTTGAGAAGTATTGTTTCTGCTGAACATCTCTGGCCAGCTTTTTCCTGGAAATCTTCAACAATGTCATACGTCTGTAATCTAAATGAATCTTTGAGGAGAAGAATTGCTTTGACTTGACTGGCAGCAGCATGCTCCAAGATAACATTTGTGACACTAAGGCACTGGGTGAAATCAGTGTTTCCCCAATTATATGTTGCTTGGCTGCTTTCACCAGTTGCAGTGACACCAAGTATGATGCTCAGAAAACATTCATGTTTTCAGCATTGCTAGTTAATATATAACCCTCTTCTGATGTTTGCTTTGAAGAGCATAGTGGCTTCCTTTTGTAAATATGGATTCTTGGTTTCCAAATGATTCACTGCTCTCTCTTTCTCAGTAGTCATGCATACATCCCAGAATTCTTTGCTAGCTACTCTGAAAACTTGGCAGTGTTTTGATGCTGTTCGGCATGTTTTATTCCGTCACTGTCAAGGAAGACTCAGGCTTCAGTAACAAGATCCAGAAGGAAAGTGTGGTGAGAGGATATAATGTGTTATCACAAGTGGTGATTATCAAAAATGGGTGTGTATTTGCTGAACTGGGTACCAAATTCTGAAGTGGCCCTCTCTTTACAGATTGACCCAAATAAATTTTCTGTGGTCTGGAAACATCCCAAATTACAGATGGCTAAGGATGTATGAACCTGGCTTAGTGTATTTGGTCCAATACACACACTTGTAAAAGAAGTGGTGTGTAAAGATTACATGTGAGGAAACTAAGTCATGACTGTGTTTCAGGTGAAGTGAGTTTGCACCCACACTACCTATAAAAACCAGACATGACACCAATAAGGATGGAATAAAGGCCTTGGCCGCAACTTTATTGTGCAGTACAGACCAACATCGGTAACCCACCGATGAGCATAGCCTGTGTGTGTAGTGGTGGGGAACCATGCTGAATAAAGCAAGAAGGGGGCCGGGCTACCCCCAGCCCACCCTCCCAGGTGCCTCAACCCTTTGAGGTTACCTTCCCCTTGGGTCAGGGCGGGATAGTGCCCCAGTACAGCTGTTCCAAGCCTGGAACCGGGACCTCCATCCCTAAGAC
>QEPC01011712.1:4401703-4447251 GCA_003113815.1 Sphenodon punctatus
AGGTGAGTTTTAAGGAGAGATTTGAAGGTATGAAGGGAGGGGGCAAGGCGGATGTGGACAGGGAGGGAGTTCCAAGTGGTGATAGGACGCAGGCAATCTTTTTCTGTTGGCGCTAACCACAAGAAGTGGGAGTATAGAAGAGAGAACATGCTCTGTTGACCTACGTACATTTTATGCAAATAGTGGCCCCACATGATGGGTGAGGAAAATCTTTTTTGCCAATTCTTACTCCTTGGCAGTTCTGTGACTGGCAATTTCTCAAGCTTCTCCGTTAGCTTGGGGTTGCTTTCCCCCTGAAGAACAATCTGAAAAGAGGATACATTCCTCTCACACCAGCATTGCCTTCTGAACTTCCAGCTTGTTCCTTGTTAGGAATGCATTCTTCAAATTAGAATTCAATGGTTCCTATTGCACAGTGTATGTGCTCTCCCTAACCGTTTCTCCTCAGCTTGTGTCAAGCAACTGCGAAGAACGTTTCTTGGATCTGATCTGTATTTGCACTGCCTCCAGTCAGCCCGAATGCAGGGGATACAGGCCAGCAGAATGAGCTGCGTCCCTCACCTGGCATTTGCTTTAGAGCAGAAATCTGGAGACCGGACACCAAGACCAAGGAATGTGATAGAAAAATAACTATATGCATTTAACAGCACAGTTCAAAATCCAAAGACTCCTAATGCCAATCTGTAATATGCGTATATTAGCACTGATTATTAAAAAGTGTTTAATCTCACAGCCTGGGATCACAGCACCTTTCAATATCTGCTTCAGGTATTTCTAACTGCTGATTTACTTAAGTGCATCCTTTCATTAGTAAATTACCATTCATTGGGAAATGTGTTAGTAATTTAGACTCTTCCAGGAAAGGAGGTGAAGGGGGGGAAGCACATATAGTAATTAATTACCACTTGTGGTCCAAATTATTTCACATCTTAGTGAATTCTAGTTAATGTGACTTCTGACTCAACGTAACTTACAGCAAGATTTCCTCCATTTTAGAGCCAAAAACCTAATATAAAACATTTTGTTTGATTTTGGCACCATACACTTTATGCTTGAACCCTAGGGCAGCTTCCACCCTACCAAAACCCAGTGGGAGTCTAGATTCATTGTAAAACTGGATTGGCAAATACTAGAACCAGGCTTCAGCCTCTGATCCTGGAATGATGTATATGGTTTTATCACAAATGGTCCCATTGGTGTCCAAGACTACACATGTTTACATGCATGCATATGTCATTCCACAACTCTACCATTTGAATACATTTTTTTTTTATTTTTATTCTGCCGTGTTTAAACAAATTTATTTTCAAAACCACTAAAAAAAAATGCATAAGTATGCATGCTTCATTGCGGTTGAATGTTTGGAATTCACTTGATTATTTTTTTCTTAGGGTGTCAGATGAGTTGGTCAAAAATGTTTACAATTAATGATTTTTACTTTCCTTCCCAAACTGCGGATTGTCTATGCTTAGACTATCACACTCTTCACCCCTTAAAAAACAAAGCAAAGTAAACTTCTAGCAGAGATCATGAATGAAAAAAGATAAATGCTTTACAAAGTTATGAGCAAATGAAATAAGGTTAGTATGGAAACAGTTTTACAAAGTTAACTGTCATGAACAGCAGGAACCTCTTTAATAGGTTTTCATAAAAGATGCACCCAGTGCATTTTAGGAGTGGAAAGCAAACCCACCGCACCATATAAATGGGGGCTAGGGAGGGAGAGAATTGTGGGGATATACTGGAAGTAGGGGGAGCTAGGGTGGAGAGGGATTGGCGGCGAATGGTGTAGGGTTGTGGCGTGTTTTATGTGTTTGTATTTTTGCTTTGTGTTATATTTGCATTTTAATATTTTAGTATTGTAAACCACCCTGAGCCACCTTTGGCGGGAAGGACGGAATAATAAATTTGAATAATTATATAAATAAACTTAAAGATTCACAAGCAGTACATCTTTTTAAGATTAAACTGAGATGAAATGCAACAGGCAGTGTTTGTATAATCCCACACTGAAAGCCGATATGCTTCATTTTTGCACATTTGTAAGACGTAGTCTGCGGAGGGTCTATGTATTTTTCCCTATTAATTTATCTGCACCCTGTATTGTCAAAAGCAAACTGGAATTGGTTATCTCAGTTAATAATGCTGCAAACAATATTGCAGTATTGCTTGCTCATTAAAAATGTTTGGGATAAAAAAAGAAGCTACAAATGTAAGGGATTGAACAGGGGCTAAGGATTCAGGATACCATTAATGGTCATTGACATTGCATAATAAGTTCCCCAGCTCACTTAAACCGTTTGTCTCTCATTTCTCCAGCTTAAAAGGGGAGGTAATATCTCCTTTCCCCTACACTTGCCTGTCTGCTTTATTTTATTTATTTATTTATTTATTTATTTATTTAATTAATTAATTAATTAATTAATTAATTAATATCACACCCCTCTCACCAACCGGCAACTCGGGGCAGCTAATAGTCATTCACAATATCAAACAATGAAATCAACAAATAAAACAATTACTAATTAATTAACACATTACCATCATAAAATTCAGAACTGTGCAGAAAAACTTCCCAAACCCGTTAACCTATCCCACCCACCCCCACTGACGGAAAAGCCAAATTTTACATTGCCAACGGAAGGCAAGGAGATCTGGGCTGTGGCAAACCTCCACCAGGAGGGCATTCCACAGCGAAGGGGCGGCCGCCAAGAATGCCCGCCTGTCAGTCTGGACCCGCCAATTATTATTATTATTTATTAGCAAACATTTATATAGCGCCAGCAATGTACCTGGCGCTTTACAAAGTAATTGAATAGACACGGTCCCTGCCCTAGGGCTTACAATCTGAGAGATGGGGGGGGGGGGGGGGGAGTGGGAGGCGAAGGAAGGGGAATAGAAGGAGAGACAAGGAGTGTAACATTCATGAAGATGCGAGGTCCCAGGTGCACGGGCTTGGCTTGGTTACATTGAGAATGATGGCTGGTTGGTCCATGGGGTGAGGATATGAGTACACAGACCTTAGGTAACAGATTGTACTGGATGGAGGGTATCAGCAGGAATTAGGTGAGGAGCGAGGAGTAGGGGAGGGCAGAGTGGAAGAGGTGGGTCTTGAGGAGGAATTTGAAGGTACGAAGGGAGGGGGCGAGGTGGATGTGGGCAGCGAGGGAGTTTCAGGTGTGGGGGGCAGCTAGGGAGAAGGGACAAAGGCGGTTAGGGGAACAGGGCAGGTGTGGGAGGGCGAGAGAGGGGACAGAGGAGGAGCGGAGTTCACGGACTGGAGTATGGAGGGCGATAAGTGCAGAGAGGTAGGGGGGAGCAAGGTTGTGAAGAGCTTTATAGGTGAAGACTAGGAGCTTGTCCAGGATTCGTTCAGGAAGGGGGAGCCAGTGAAGAGAGGAAAGGAGGGGCTGCACGTGGTCGAAGTGATGGGCGAGGTGTATGACCCTAGCAGCAGAGTCTTGGATGGAGATAAGGGGAGAAAGGGGAGAGCAGGGGAGGCCAGTAAGAAGGAGGTTACAGTAATCGAGGCGAGAGATAACCAGGGCATGAACAAGGGTTTTGGCAAAGGAGACAGAGAGAAAAGGGCGAATCTTGGCAATGTTATGCAGGGAGAAGCGACAGGATTTGGCAACAGAGTCAATGTAGGGTTTAAAAGAAAGGGGTGAGTCAAAGATGACGTCTAAGCTACGGGCTTGGGGGACAGGAAGGATGGTGACCCCATCGATGAGGATCGACAGGGAAGAGGGAGAGGAAGGATTAGGGGGGAAGATAAGTTCAGTTGTAGCCATGTTGAGTTTGAGTTGATGTTGAGACATACAGGTAGAGATATCAGAGAGACAGCTGGTGAGGCAAGCTACAATAGATGGAGAGAGAGAGGGAGTAGAGAGAGAGAGTTGAGTGTCATCAGCATATAGGTGATATTGGAAGCCGTGGGAGGCAATGGGTTTCCCTAGGGACAAGATATAGATAGAGGAGAGGAAAGGGTCAAGGACAGAACCTTGGGGAACACCAACCAAGAGGGGAAGGGAGGAGGAGGTGGAGTTGGCAAGAGACACATTCAAGGAGCGGTCAGAGAGGTAGGAGCAGAACCAGTCAAGGACGAAGCCATGGAAGCCAAGGGAGTGAAGTGAATCCAGCAAGAGTGCGTGGTCAACAGTATCGAAGGCAGCAGAGAGGTCAAGGAGGACAAGAATGGAATAGAGGTGGTTAGATTTAGCCACAAGAAGATCGTTGGTGATCTTAGCGAGAGCAGTTTCAATAGAGTGAAGAGGGTGAAAGCCAGATTGGAGGGGGTCAAGGGAGAAGTCGGTGGAGAGGAAATCAAGGCAGCGAGAGTAGACAACATGTTCAAGGAGCTTGCTTGCTGGTCGCTGGAACTCGGGCGGCAGAAAAGCCAAGCTCCAGGAGGGCCGCGGCGTTCTCAGGTGTTGACAGCCTAGGCAGCTAGGAGAGTATGCAGATGAACTGCCACCTCACCAGTCGGGGAGTGCCCGCCAATAATGGAGGGCACTCCCCGACGACTGCAGGGGCCGCCCAGGGAGTGAGGCAGTCCGGCACCCTACCCTCCCACAAGGAGGCATTGGTCACCCCTGCCAGCACTGGCCCCAGTGTCTCCCTGTTGTCCTTCACCAACCAGGACGGGCATGGATCTAGTTCACAAGTCATGGCCGGAACAGATCCCAGCACATCCACCGCATCGGGAGGCATCACCAATTGAAACTCATCCCAAAAACTCAGACCAGACAGAGCATTATCCACCCCTAACTCCAGAAGTGCCTCTAAAATTTGCCTCATATTCAATGCGAGTGATTTTGACCACAAAATATGCCAAAAACGTGTCACAGCAAGCTTTGGATTAATCCAGTTCCAGGCGGAAACAGGTTGGACTTACCAGACCCCTCACCACCTGGAACAGTTCCTCTGGACGCAATTGAGCAGAGGCTGTGAGGGCAGCAAAGAACCATTTCTTTGTTGTCCGTAGAGCCACGGCATAGCTCCTCAAAAACATTCTAGACCACAATCGGTCATTTTGAGCACGAGTACAGCTTCAACATTGCTTCAACCATCTAGATAGTAATCCCTCCAAGGCATGGGTCATGATTGGAACCTTTGCATTATTGCAGTACAAATATTTATGCATAGTTTTAAATCTTCATAACCTAGTCATAAAGCTAATGCAAAAATGGAAGAACAGGTGTGGAACAAGATAGTCTATTCATTGCACGCAGTATGCACAAACTTACGTGTTTTGGTGAAAACTGTAAATAAAAATCTAATCTAACCACAAATCTATGATTCAGTGTTTATAACTACTTTTAAGAATCAGCAGAGAGTACAAAATTGACATTTCTGATCCTCTGAACAGACAAGTAGCATTAGACATATGTGGCGTCTTGATATGCAAAGACATTTTTGCAAGTTAGCAAGATTGTTATGTTCATCTGAGCAGTATTCTTATTTTCCTTTTTAGACCGTTAGCCATTTGACTGAACTGCTCTCATTCCCGGCATTAATGTAATGCGAAATGTAGATGACCTAATCTAAATAACTGTAACAAAGGTCTTGTAGGGAGCCATTTAGGATACTCTCTAAGACAGCAGGCTTGAAATGTTGACCCCACTGAAGTTGATAGAGTTGCCATTAACTGTAATGGGTATAGGATTTCACTCTAGATTTTATTGATAAATGCTAGAGCTGAAATGAGCATCCAAAAAAATTAAACTTGTTGAATATACTCTACCTGAACCAAAAATGGCAATTCAAGTAATAATTGATTTTTGTTTATGCTCCAGGTATTTGTTTTGGTTATTCCATTTTTGTTTTCCCAGTTTTTAATGGTTTTGGTTCTGTTATTTCTGTTCATTAGCTTTAGTATTTCAATTCCTTCTTTTCAACAATTCTTACAATGCAGTGTATATGTATTTGCCAGAAATGATGTAATCCATATACCAAAATGACCAAACAATCAAATAACTAATCCAGAAAATCAAAAAGGAATACCTGATAAACAAATATGTAAATACCCGTTGCAGTCGTGGATATTCTTTGAATACTTGAAGAGCTATGTGAAAATGTTAATAGCCTGCAAATAATAAACCCGCTTTCAGTTTCATCTCTAGTAGATGCTGAAGGGAGTGTTTAAATATAAGTCAGAGTGTCCCCAGTTTGACACATGTTCCTAATTAATCTAGTTGAGGGGAATGTTCGTTTCTAAAGGGAGAATTTGATCCTTATATGTGACATAAACTTGGCTGGGTGACAGAATGCTTTCAGATGGTACATGCTACTTTCTAGTGTGTAGTTACCTGAAAAGTTTCCATTTTATCAGAGCTATAAGACATAGCTATTATAAATATTATCGGTATATGACTTTAACGGCCTAGAAATGCATAATTAGCATTGTTAATTACTGAGTTTTCAGTGCAAGTTGAATTATCTGAATATAAAGAAGACTATTGTATAATTTGGAGTGATCATGTTTTTTGACAACTCAAGACATTTTCCATGTAGTACAGGAAGTAGCCTGGGGTTTTCCCCCTAGTCCTCTGGTTCAGTGGGGTTCCTGGGGGGGTAGAGCAGCTATCCTGTCGCTAGCCATCAGAGTTGTAGTGGGATAACTGGTTTTTACAGCATCACTACTGATCAGGGAAGTAGGCATTCTCTTTCTGTTTTCTCTCTGTCTGCAATATTTTTTTAACTGCACAGCTGTAGAAACCTTCTGTTTTAGTCTGCATATGGGGTATGATACATCCCAATTAAATCACAGTTGAAAAGTATAAATATGACTGATTTGAAAAATTACTCCAGTTTAACATTAAAACATTGTATTGTGTTTGGAACAAATACATTGTCAACATGAAAGCGTATGGGATTACTAGAGACTCACACTGTTTAAATCCCACCAGTAATGGTACTGGTTTGAATTGACCCCCACCCCCATTTTTTAAACATAAGATTTACAGAAACTGCAAAAGTAACAACATTTTCAACTAAGTATTCAACTTCACAAAGGAAAAACGTTAATAGATAGATTTCCTTGGGTATGATAGCACATTCATATGCAAATGACATAACATCTAGGTGATAATAAGTGTTAACATCCCAATGTTCTCTCCCATTTATAAGTAAAGAAAGATAAAGTGGGTGATAACTTATCATGCAGACAGCTTGTCTGCATTTCAAAAGCCTGTTCTATCAGGAGCTATTAGGATCTCGTCTGCATTTCAATAGCTCACTGCCATAGTACCTAAAGGAGAGGTTGAAATGACCCCTTCAGTCTAATGAGTTGTTCTTTTTCAGCACAACCTTGCAAGTAAAAAAACATCATTGGAGCATCACAGTATGAAAGGGTTAACTGCTGTGTAAAGGATCTAAAGATAAAGCAAAGTTGTAAGTTGGTAACTGGAGTTTTCCACTTGGGGTGTAATTGACACATCCCACCTCCTCAATGCACTTGTATTGAAATGTTTCTGTACACACAGAAAATGCCATTTTATGAAAACAGCCCCAATTCTACATTGTGTTTGGGGTGAATGACCCCACAACCCTGGACATATAGTGCTTTCATTTTCCCATTCATTCCAATGTGGGTCAATTGTACCCCACTAATATTCTAGTATTCCCTGAAAATTCTTTTTAACAAACCACAATGGGGGGAGGGGTCATGAACCAGTGGGACACAACAGACCCCGTTATCTTGGAGGAATACATGGAATGTGCAGAAGTTTGCAAACATAGTTTTATTAATTTTATTAGTTTAGTTATTAGTTTATTAGTTTAGTTATTTAGTTTATTAATTTTATTAGTTTATTAGTTTTATTAGTTTAAAAATTAGTTTTATTAATTTTTTTGTACAACTTTCAGGGCACTGTGCAACTCCACATGCGTTTTAGGGTTAAAAAAAATAATCTAAAGCCCTCTGAGTCAATACAATTGGGCTCTGCTTGTCCCAGTTAACAGCATTCCCACTGTATTTGTTACTGATGGATAGCCTTCAGAAAGAAGGTCAAATGCCTACATAGCACACAGTCTGAAATGCCCTCTGCCACTACCAATTACTCTGTCTGGATCTCTCCAAGAGAGGCTTGAGGCATGTTTAAGAAAAGACAATACCATTTCCATTGTTTCCACTGATAAAATGGTTGAATCGAGGTCAGTCTGTATCTTTAAGGGAAATAATATCTCTGTATTTTAAAAGTAGTGTGCGAGAAAGAAATTGTACTGCAATAATTTAGAATTGTCAAAGATAGTTTCTACATGTACGTTTTAAAAGCTCCTAGTTGTCAAAATAATGCTGTCCCATTTTTCCCCCTTACCTTAATGAGCTCAGTGTTTTTTGTGTCAGACAAACAACAAAAGTTGTCATCTCCTGTATGAAATTTTGCCATGTGTATTTTTCTTGGTAGGTGCTGTTATATTGCTTGGGAGAACCAATATGTTTCGTTTTAATCATCCCAAAGAAGCTGCCAAGCTAAGGGAAAAAAGAAAGGTGAGAATAAAGAAGTGCATTGAAGTCTTAATCTTCTTAGAACCGTGTTTCTGTTGCATATCAATCCTGATTTTTTTTCATTTATGGATGCTTACCAACCATTCTTTAGTACTGGCAATAATAGTTGTATTCTCTGTTCTGTTGCTAGAGTGGGCTGCTTCCTTCCTTCAGTTTATCTATGACAGATCTTTCAAAATCTTGTGAGAACCTCTCCGCTGTCATGCTCTATAATCCAGGGTAAGTACATTCTTAACGGTAATTATTCTGATACCAGTTTCACACTTTTTAAATGGTTTAGATGTGCTTTTACTGTCAATTTTTAAAAAGAAGCGTGTGGCATTCCTTAATTAACATATTGGTTAATTACTGTAACATTGTTGGCCAAAAGGTCAAGCCTGCTGTGGCAGCAGAAGTGAAATTGCTGCGGGAAGGCAGTACTGTACAAGAGAACTCCCCAGGCCACCCAGTACTCCAATAAAAGAACCATCCACGTGCTCCAGAGCTGTCATTCCCCCTGCAGTTTTGACAGGAGTAAAACTCCAGTATGTGGTATTTGTATGACAAATTTTGCCAGCAGAAAATAATACAATAGAATAGCACATCTAGATTTTCAAACTTTTCCCTTTTGGGCCTACTGAGATTACGGAGGTTTTCTCTCTCTAACGGAAGCTACTGAAGGTGATTCAAGTGCATAGAGCTGTGTTCCCTGCATTCCCACCCGTCTCTGCCAATGGGGAAAACACAGTGAACATGGGGATTCTGCTGCAGTCCATACACAAGCAGCGTGAGCATAAACTTGTCAGGGAACCAGTGTTGCAAGTTCTCATCAAACTCTAGCCAGTGGCAGTGGTGATGATAATGACACTGAGTATTTACACAGCACAAGCACTGTACCAGTCATTAATTATAGACGGGTTTACAACCGTGGCAAGACAAAGGAGGGGAGATGAAGGCGAAGAAAATGGAGGGAGAGATGGGAATGCATTCCCAAAGTCAAGAAGTTGCAACTTGAGTGTATGTGCTTGACTTAATTACAGGGGAAAGGGGACCCTGAGTAAATCAAGAAGCAGAGTAAGGGGATGAGGAGTTAGGGGATTCCATCTACCATGCGGCACACACCATTCTCCCATACAAACAACAGACCATGGAGCCTTTTGTTCCAGCCATGTGAAGCAGAAGCTCATCATTTCTGTTTTTAAATTGGCCTTATGTTGAACTAGTTGAAGAACATTGAAGAATATTTTTATTATTTATTTATTTAGTGCCAGCAATGTATCTGGTACTGAACAGTCATGATAAGACACAGGTCCCTGCCCCACAGGGCTTACAATCTAGAATACACAAGGGGAGTGAAGAGAAGGAGAGAGGGGGACAGGGATACCTTTATGAAGCTGAGAAATTGCAAGTGCACATGCTTAGTTTAGTTACAAAGAGGAGGGGAATAATGAGCATATAAAGAAAAGCATAAAGGAGCAATTTATTGGACTGAGGGGTTAGGGAAGGCCTGGTGGAAGAGGTAGGTTTTTAAGGAGGGATTTAAAGGTTGTGAAGGAGTGACAAGAGGAGTATGTGTTCATGTAGCATGTTCCAAACATGGGGCAGCACAGGAGAAGGGGTGAAGATGGTTTAGGGAGCAGGAGACTCTGGGGCAGGCGAGGATGGTGGCAGAGGAGGAACAAAGTTCCCAGTTGGGTATATAGTAGGAAATGAAGGCAGAAAGCTAAGGAGAAGCAAAGGCACGAAGAGCCTTCGTCTTTGCTTCTATTCAGTGTGTGTTAAGTGGAAATAGTGAGTGGTGTTTACAGCATTGGGAGCCTATTGTTTGTAATGTTTCTAATAGTATTTAATATACTGGAAGCAACATGTGTTCTTGCTAATGTCTGTGCTTGGCAGGATTTCAGGTGGTGCATTTTGTGGCCAGCATAGATTAGAGGTGAGCAAAGGAGAGCATGTGCCACCTCTACTGCAGCTCTTGGGGGAAATGGCAGTCTGGAGTTGGGGAGTCCATGCAGCTCCCTCAGTTCCATCTCCTTCCTATTCTCTGCCTAGAGATGGAGACGCCTCACTTCTGCCTACTCTGCATGCCGGCAGATGCTGCCCAGCACTGGGCACTCATAACAGTGGCAGCAGTGCTAGGCGGCCCCTGCAGGAGAGAGGAGTGCCCAGCTCCGAGCAGCCCATGCCAGTGGGTGGCAGAAGCAGAATATGTGAGGAGTGTCGGCAGGTGTGTGTGTGTGTGTAGGCTAGAGTGACATTCAGTGGCAGTTCTTAGCCATTTGAAGTTCTCTATCTCTGGCTTCAGACCGGGTACTTTGCACACCTCTGGTATTGATTGAAAAGCAAGACTGGGAGAAATATGAAAATGCCTGGTGATCTGAGAAAAAGAGAGTCAGTCCACTAAAGGTAGATTGTCCAGTTCATCTTGTTCTGAGCTACAGATTAATATGTGTGCCGACTCAGGTAGACCTCACTGTCTCCGTTCACATTTGTCTAATGTATGGAATATTGTGATTTTGGTAAGCAAGAAGGCTAGATGCATATGGATGAGTGGCCCAAACTTGTATAGACGGTGCCAGGGAGGCTAAAGTACAGAATGAGATGAGGCTAGCAAGGGATGCTAAAACAACAAAAAGGGTTTTTTCAGGTATGTTAGAAGCAAGAGGAAGAATAAGGAAGCGGTTGGTCCTCTACTCAGTGAAGATGGTGAAATGTGACAAAGAGAAGGCGGAATTGCTCAATTCCTATTTTGTCTCTACCTTCTCCCAAAAGGAGTACTGTGCCCAACCTGACAAAAGTAGCATGAATAATGAGGGGAAACGTATTGCAGCTCAGGGTAGATAAAGAGATGGTCAGAGAACACCTAACTACTCTAAACAAGTTCAAATCTTTGGGGCCCAATGAATTACGTCCCACGGTACTGAAGAAACTTCCTGAGGTACTCTTAGAACCTCTGTCGGGCATCTTTGAGAACTCTTCTAGAACGGGTGAGGTGCCAGAAGAGTGGAGACGGACAAATGTTGTTCCTATTTTCAAAAAGGGGGGAAAGGAGGATCCGGGAAACTAGAGACCGGTCAGCCTGACATCAATCCCTGGAAAGATACTAGAACAGATTGTAAAGCAGTCAATTTATAAGCATCTAGAAAATGATGCCATGATTACTAGAAGCCAACATTGAATTGTCAAGAAAAGACACGCCAAACTAGTCGTATCTCCTTTTTTGATCGAGTTACTAGTTTAGTGGATCATGGGGACGTAATATATCTTGATTTCAGCAGAGCATTTGACAAAGTCTCCCGGGATATCCTTGCTGACAAGCTGGTAAAGTGGGGGCTAGATGATACTATATTTACGTGGATTTACAGCTTGTTAAAGAACCATACTCAGAGTGCTCATCAGTGACACACCATCAAACTGGAGGGGAGGCATTGAGTAGGGATGGTCATCTGGATTGAAATACAGATTCGGATCCATTATGGATTTGGATCTGTAATTTCTGGATTAGTTATGGATTTGAATCCCATTAAAGGCAATGAGAAATTTTCCCATTGTAATCAGTGGGAAACCAATCTGCATTCTTACTCGTAGTCGCTCCTGGGTCAGTGGGTCCAACCTCCCCTAGCCCCAGCCTCTGGGACCCTGGGACGTTACTTAACAGCCTCCGACGGCTAGAGTGAAGCTGTGGTGGTCCGCCGCTGCTGTGTAGGCCTCCCGGCAGGCTCCGTTACCGTGATCCACTGCTGAACTCCCTGATCTGGAGTATGCATGTGCAAACTGGCCTCCAGGGCCAGCTTATGCATGTGCAGCCCTTTCCCAAAATGGCAGTGGCAGTATCACCACCGTTTTGGGAAAGGGGAGCCGTTCTGTGCATGCACAGCAGCTATTTTGTGCACGCGTAGACCACTGCCCTTTTCCAAAATAGTAGGGACACTGCCATTTTGAAGGTCTGTGCACACGCAAAACCGCTCCAGTGGTCATTTTACGCATGCACAATCCAGAGCCAGGAGCTTGGCAGTGTGCCACAGTGAGGGAGCCTGTCGGGCGGCCCTCCACAGCAGTGGCAGGGCAACGGGCCTGTAAGTACTCTGAGACCGGTACGTACACTCCAGTGCCCCTGGGGAAAAGGGTGGGGGAACATCCTGGAACAGGGCCCCACTTAACCGTGGGGTAAGTGTATGCAGGATCGGTGCCCAAGAAGACTTGCACTCCAGGGTACAAAACCCAGGACAGGCACCAAACCTCCAGCCATCCATAGTCCATACAACAGAGCCTAGCCACAACCACAGTCCCAGGCTAGCTCTTTGTCAATTCACATTCTCTCCAGGCCCAGACCTCCTCTCTCTTCCAGGCATCCAGATCAGCCAGCCTCTCGAGAAGATGTGTTCTCCTCAGCAGTCAGGAGCAGACTGCCCTCTTCCTGGGGCTGGCTTCCTCTTATAGCTCTGGCCACGCCTCAAACTTAACCACTTCCTCTGGCAGCCATCTTGGGTTCCTCATGGCAGGTGCCATTTTGTGGCCCAGCCCTGCCACACATCCAAATCCAGAATGCTGGATCCAGAGCTGGCAGAGCATAATTTGGATTAATCCATAATGGCCCATCCTGGGCTGTTATGGATTAATCCGGAATTGCCATCCCTACTATTGAGTGGGGTGCCTCTAAACTTTGTCCTGGGCCCAGTGCTGTTCAGCATCTTTATTAATTACTTGACGTAGTCAAGGGAATGCTTATCAAATTTACAGGTAACACAAAACTGGGAGGAATGGCTAACACCTTAGAAGACAGAAATAAAATTCAGAATGATCTTGATAATTTGGAAAACTGGGCTGAGACTAACAAAATGAAGCTCAACAGAGATACGAGTAAATGTAAAGTTCTGCATTTAGATAAGAAAAATCAAACCTATAAATACAGGTTGGGGGATACCTGGGTTGGCAGCAATACATGTGAAAAGGATCTGGGAATTGTAGTTGATCATAAGCTGAATGTGAATCAGCAGTGTGAGGCAGCTGCAAAAAATGTGGATGCAATTTTAGGCTGTAGCATAATTTCCAAGTCACAAGAAGTCATTGTTCTACACTATTCTGTGCTGGTTAGAACTCACCTGATGTACTGTGTCCAGTTCTGGGTGCCATTGTTCAAGAAGAACATTGACAAGCCGGAATGGGTTCAGAAGAGGGCAACAAAGATGGTCAGGGTCTGGAAACCTAGTCCTATGAGGAAAGGTTCAAAAAGCTGGGAATGTTTAGCCTAGTGAAGGGTTAAGGGGAGACATAGCAGTCTTCAAATACCTTAAGGGTTGTCACACACAATACGTCAGATACTTGTTCTCTGTTGCCTCTGAAGGCAGTACTAGAAATAATGGGCTCAGCTTACAAGAAAGCTGATTTTGATTGCACATTAGCAAGAACTTCCTAATGGTAAGAGCTGTTTGACAGTAGAACAAATTGCCTAGGGCAATGGTGGGTTCTCCTTCGTTGGAAGTATTCAAACAGAGGCAGGACAGCCATCGATTGGATTTCCTGTGGATTTCCTGCATTAAGTGGGGTGGGGTGGGGAGTAAATGACCTGTGAGGTTCCTTCCAACTCTATTATTCTAATATGTCTATATGCATACATGGAGTTCAGATGACATCTTTTATTGGACCAACTCCTGTTGTTGAGAATGTGCAAGCTTTGGGCCAGTTCATCGTTCTATCTTGTTACATGCCTGAGGAAGGGCCTTGTGCGGCTTAAACGGTTTCAACAGGAGCTGGTCCAATCAATGATGTCATCTGATCTCCCTTGTCTCCATCTCTTGCATTTGGGAGTAGAGCGGCAACAACGCTCACAGTGAGCATGGGTCCCAGATTATAGGTTTTCTTTCACGTAAAGAGATGTCCTAAAGATGGATTCCGTAACATGAAAGAATTTTATGAAGAAAATTCTTTTGAAAATATATTTTTCTCTGTTTTCCCCCTGACTTTTAATACATTCGTTTATGCTTACAGATTAGAATTATCACTAAAAACCCAAGCTGTTAAAACTCAATCTGCTCTAGGCTAGACGTTTCTTCCATCCACTTCATCCTTCATAGGAAAGAAGGGCATATCCCTCTCCCCACCCCATTTGTACACTCAGGTGGTTTGACTCTGCATTATAAGGCCGTTTTGGGTGCGCATCTTCCTCTCCAGCCATTGATCCGATTCATACATAGTAAATAATCAGCGTCACTTGCTTCCTTTGTGCTACATTGCATTTCCCATTGCATTCACCTCTACTCCCCACTACACCTCCATGTTGCTGTCATCTACTGCCCCCTAAGGTCCCCCTCCTTTTTTTCTCTCTGATTTTGATACTTGGCTTTCTTTCTTATTTTCCAACGACAATATTCCCACCCTCATTCCTGGGGACTTGAGTATCCATGTGGACACCCCCTCTGATGCTGATGCTTTCCGCTTTCTCTCACTGACCTCTTTGTTTCATCTTCGCCTGTGGACCGATGCGCCATGACAGCCATTCCCTTGATTTTGTCTTATCAAAGAACTGTTCTCGTTCGGTTTTCTTCTTTGACACTCTGCCTGTCTCTGACCATCACTTTGCTTCGTTCCATCTCTCCCACTCACCCCCTCCCGCTTCCTCAACCTCTCACTCTTTCCATGACCTTCAATCCATCAATCCTCATGACTTTGCTTCCACCTTCTCCTCCCTTCTATCATCTCTCTCCTCTACCACCTGCCCGGACTCTGCTGTCTACGCATTCAACCCATCTCTTTCTTCCACCCTTGACTCCCTTGCCCCCTGCTTGTGCCGTTGTATAAACTCACGTCCATGGCTCACCCCTATTATCCGCCACCTCTGATCCTGCTCTTGAGCTGCTGAGCGCCTTTGGTGGAAGTCTCGTGAGTTTGCTGGCTTCATCCACTTTAGGTTTGCTCTAAAGAATAACTCCACATTAATTGAATAGTAATAACTCCACATTAATTGAATAGTAATAACTCCACATTAATTGAAACTCACTCTTGCAGCCCCTGCTGTTTCTTCTTGACATTTGCTTCCCTTCTGAAGCCTCTTTGTCTTCCCCTGCCTTCCTCTCCCTCTGCACAGGATCTTCTCTCCTTTTTAACAACAAGATCGATAAACTCCGCCTTGCTGTTGCTTCTCAAACCTCTCCCTCCCCATTTCCTTCCCTGCTATTCCCACTCCTGCCTCTCTTCTCTCTGCCTTCGCTCCACCATTCCTTGTCAGGGTCACCTCCCGCATCCCTTCATCCAACCCCTCCACCTGCTCTCTTGATCCCATCCCATCCCATCTTGCCTCCTAACAGTGATTGCCCCCACCGCTGCACCTTCTCTGCTTCACATCCTCAATCTCTCCCTCCCTACTGGGTCATTTCCACTGGCTTTCAAACAGGCCACCCTCTCCCCTATCCTTAAGAAAGCCACTCTTGACCCCTCTGACCATAAGAACATAAGAAGTGCCATACTGGGTCAGACCAATGGTCCATCTAGCCCAGCATCCTGTCTCCGACAGTGGCCAATCACGGTGGCTTGGAAGAAGCACCCAACAGGTCACAATAGGGGATCCATTCCCTGTTGTTTTCCCCCCAGCTCCCATCATGTTCCCTGATCCTGTCTGGCTAATAGCTGCTAATGGACCTATTTTCCAGAAACTTGTCCAAACCTCTTTTAAACTCAGCTATAGTACTGGCCCTTACCACAGCCTCTGGCAGTAGAATCCACAACCTAATTATACGATGAGTGAAAAAATATTTTCTTTTGTTTGTTTTAAACTTGCCACCCATTAATTTCATGGAGTGTTCCCTAGTTCTAGTACTAGCTGAGAGGGTAAATAACTGCTCCTTGTTTATTAGTTCCACCCCACTCATGATTTTATAGAGCTCTATCATATCTCCTCTCAGTCATCTCTTCTCCAAGCTGAAGAGCCCCAACCTAGCAAGCCTCTCCAACATACAGGAGCACTTCCATGCCCTTGATCATTTTTGTTGCCCTTCTCTGTGCCTTTTCTAGTTCAGCTATGTCTTTTTTGAGAGGGGGCGACCAGAACTGCACACAATATTAGAGGTACGGTCGCACCATTGATTTGTATAGAGACATTATGACCTCCTTAGTTTTATTGTCTATCCTCTTCAGAATAATTCCTAACCTTCTGTTTGCTTTTTGAACTGCTGCTGCACACTGCATTGCGCTGTGGATTTCATTGTATTGTCCGCAACTACCTCCAGATCCTTTTCCTGAGTGATAACTCCCAGCTTAGTACCCAGCATTGTGTACACATAGTTTGGATTATTTTTCCCTACGTGCATCACTTTGCACTTGTCCACATTAAATCTCGTTTGCCATTTAGATGCCCAGACACCCAGTGTCGTAGGATCCTGTTGCAGTTCCTCACAGTCTGCTCGTGTTTTAACTACCTTGAATAAGTTGGTGTCATCTGCAAATTTGATCACCTCACTCTTAATACCCTTTTCCAAATCATTAATGAAACATTAAACAGCACCAAGATCCCTGAGACACACCACTTTTTACATCTCTCCATTGTGAAAATTGACCATTTAGTCCTGTCCTTTGCTTTCTATCTTTTAACCAGTTTCTGATCCATAGTAAGACACTATCTCCTATCCCATGACTTTTTTAATTTTCTCAAGAGTCTCTCATGAGGGACCTTATCAAATGCTTTCTGGACTGGGTCTCCCTTGTCCACATGCTTATTTACACCCTCAAAGAATTCCAACAGGTTAGTGAGGCATGACTTACCTTTACTAAATCCATGTTGACTCTTCCCCATTAAGCCATTTTTCGTCAACATGCCCTGTAATTCTGTCCTTAATGATGATTTCCACCATTTTGCCCGGCACAGACATCAAGCTTACTGGTCTGTAGTTTCCAGCATCACCTCTGGATCCCTTTTTAAATATCGGGGTTACATTTGTCACCCTCCAGTCCTGGGGTACCGTGGCAGATTTTAGTGACTGGTTACAAATTACTAACAGCAGATCTGCGATTTCATATCTGAGTTCCTTCAGAACTCTGGGGTGAATGCCATCTGGCCCTGGTGACTTGCTAGTATTCAGTTTGTCAATTTAATATCAACCCTTCCGGCTGTTGCCCCATTTCGGCAAGTTGAAGCCTTGACTTTGTGTCAGGTAGGGATCTGACAGTCGTATACAGAGATTTACACACAGTGACAGTGGCTGGACTGCAGCGGCCAATGCCACCTGCTATACAGAAGAGAGAGAGAAAAAGAGGGAGAAAGGAGAGACACTACTAGAACGAGAGAGAGAGGGAGACACTCTCCTGCCCATGCTGCCACCCACCATACATGACCAGAGAGAGGGGCTCCCACTCCCGCTGCTATAAAGAGAGAGAGAGGGGTGAATCCTGCCCAAGCTGCCACCCGCCAGAACCAGAGAGAGAGAGCTCATCTGTGCTCATGCTCAATGCCCACGTCCAGCAGCAAAACCCACCAGAATGAGACAGAAACACATAACTAGAGAGAGAGAAAGTGGGGGAGGGCACAGCAGCTCCATCCAGTGTTTGAGCAAGAAGGGTGGGAGCAAGAGGCATCAAGCGAGAGACCTGGGGGAAGTCTCGAGTGTGCCACTGCCCCCTCGCTCTGAGTCCACGGCCAGCTCAGGGAAACCCAGTAGCAGCAGACTGACCTTCAGGAACAGCAACTGCTCCACCAACCCAATGCCCAGCTTCGTACGGTGGGAACTCACGATGGCCCCCGCCTGAGAAAACACCCATTTCTCTGGGCACGCTGGTTGGTGGGCAGGACACCAGTTCCTGTGCCACCCTGGTCAGGGCCTGCCATAAATTCCCCTTCTCCACCCAGTAGTACTTCAGGGGATCACTGGTGTGGTCTAACACTGGCTCCTCCAGATACTCCACTGCATCATCACCCTCTCTGAAATAAGAATGCATAGCACCTGGGAATTAGGTGCATAGCCTGGAATTCATTCTTGCCTTGTCCCTCTCCTTTAAACCTTGGATCCAGGCTGTTTCCAAATCCTGCTGCCTGCCCTGAACAATATTGCTACAATCCAGCCTTGCCTTACTGTTGCCACTGCAAAAACCCTAGTCCATGCTCTAGTCATCTCTTGCCTTGACTATTGCAGCTGCCTCCTTACCGGTCTCCCCTGCTCTGATCTTGCCCCCCTCATCTCCGTTCAATGCACTGCTGCCAAAGTCATCCACCTTGCCCGTCGCTTTATTTATTTATTTTATTTATTTATTTTTAAAAATTCATGCTTTGACCATGTTCAGCCCCTCCTCTCCAACCTACACTGGCTCCCTCTATGAGAACAGATTCAACACAAGCTCCTGGTCTTCACCTTCAAGTCTCTTCATGGTCTTGCTCCCCATATCTCTCCACTCTTGTATCCCGCCACGTTCCTGCCTGAGAGTTTCACTCCTCCTCTGCCCCCGCCCTCACCTGCTTTCAACTCCCTTGCTCCTTTTAAAAGTCTTCTCACCTTCTCTCTCGCTACCTCCATGCCTGGAACTCCCACCCTGAATACATTCATTCTGCTTCCTCCCTCCCAACTTTCAAATCCCTCCTGAAAACCTACCTCTTCCGTCAGGCTTTTCCTGGTCATGAGTCCAAAGGCTTGTCATAAATGAAATTGCATCCTCATCCCTCTCTCACTCAGAATCTCTTCTGTAACTAAGTTAAGCACAGGCAGCTGCATTTTCTCAACCTCATGAAAGTATCTTTGGCTCTCCCAATGTTCACCTCGCCCTCTTTTCACCGTTTCTTGTGTCTCCATTGTAAGCCCTTTCAGGTAGGAACTTGCCTATAACTACTGATTGTACACTGCCAGGTACACCACTGGTACTATATTATTATTATTATTATTATTATTATTATATAAATACATGAATTATCATGTACTGAAATATAATTGGAACGGTTTCCTTCTCAAATTTGCAGATAGTACTTGTCTTACTATAAGGATTTGTGTATTATGGATTCAGCTTTCGATTCTCTTCTGAAGGCTGACAACTGAACAGTCAGAAAACTCTCAAGTTTTGAAAAGACCATACAAGAGAAAAGAATGCAAAGTACTCGGGGCTACATTAAATGGCTGACACTCAATTCAGATGCTAGACTGTTGTGAAAAAAATGTGTTGAGCATTTAAACTGAATTTTAGAAAATAGGTTTCTTGCCACCTAGGTGTATGACAGAAAAAAGAATATGTTGTGAAAGATAATTATACAAGTTTGGGTATCATTGGCTACAGCCAAGAATATACAAATAACTGTAGCTTTCTCAAGGCATGAGAGTAGCAGCATACATGGGTATTTGCAACTAGAGTAGTATTGAGAATTCCATGAATAGTTCATAGCCCTAAACCAGGCTGGAAGGTAACTTTCCTGACTCACGTAAGAAGAGCCATACTGGGTCCGACCAATGGTCCATCAAGCCCAGCATCCTGTCTCTGACAGCGGCCACTCTCAGTAGCTTCAAGGAAGTACCCAAAAGGTCATAATGGAGTGATCCCTGCTGTTCACTTCCAGCTCCCAATAGTCATAGGTTTACACACACACACACCCAACTTACTTGGCTAATAGCCATTAATAGAGCTATCCTCCATATCTCGTTCTGACAGCTATCTTATTTAGTATAGAGAGAGTGACATACAAAGTTGCATGTAATGCATTTCCATTATGGGCTTCTGCCAGCCAGATTTTTTAAAATTTATTTATTTCCCGTAATTATACTGTCACAATGCAAAAGATCCCTGCGATAAATAGGAATAATTAAACCTCTTTCCAAATGAAATCTAATTGGGTAGAAGATGGGATGAATTTGGTCTTGTCTTATTTGCTAATATATTTCTGCCTGCATCCCGTAGCCACCAGGAGCTGGGGGATCTGGGTTGGGATGGGAGAGATGTTCCTAGCTACCCTTTGGGGATATTAGGCAGAGAGGTGTGATCCAAGCACCTGAAGAATAGTTAGCTATTTCTTATAAACTAAGTACCTAAGGAGTCGCGTGTGTTAGTATCCTAAGCAGCATATTCTTTATTTCAAAGATTAAGTTCAACATCTTAATAAATGAAGTCTGTTTCTAGCACAGCTCATTAGTTCTTGCCGGAGTATGATTTCCCAAACAATGTTAGAAGATAAATAACTGAACAATGATAGATGAACCTCGGTGGGTTCATCATAACTTCAGTCCACATTAAAATGTATAAGCTTAAAATTTGTTTGTTTATTTATTTATTGGGCTCTCTTTCACTATCAGCAATTGCCAAGCAACAGTGACTTGTACCCACCCTTGAGGTTCCCTATTACTTCCATCTTTATTTTGTACAACGTCTCTCACTTTAAGCTGTTGATTATATGAAAGCTATTAACAAACTGCAATCTGTATACATGGTAATAAACAAGACGGTAAAGTCTGATGTCTTGCGCAATTAATGGCAGAAGGTCTGTGGGTCTCTTTTCTCCCCCTCCCCCTCTTGCAGTATTAGATAAATGAGCTGCTTTTCAGCGCAGAGCCTCACGTCCAGAGTCCAAATGTGGACATCAGCTAGCTTTTGTGCATCCTCTTTCCGTCCAGTTCCTGGATCAGGCTCCTGGATCCAGTTCCTACCCCCAAGCACTGAAAGACTGAACTCAGAATAAGGGAGCAGAGATGCATGCAAAGATAGGGGACGGATCCATGATCTCGACCCTCTTCCTTCACGCAACCCCTAAGCACCTCCTTACCTTCAATTTTCGCATGGCCCTTGGAGCTTGAACTCATTTTTAAAGTTGTCTCTGGGAGGGAAAAGGATCCCCACCCGGTCATAGATGAAGCTGGTCTCTATTTCTGAGTCACTCTGAAATTGTCTTGATTCTATAAAGCTAACCTTCCCCTACAAGCTTTCATTTGATGCAACAGAAGGAAAATACATCCTATCTGAAGAAGCAGCACTTTTTTCTTTTCTTTTTTTAATCAATGTGAATTCTAATAAGAATTTTAATGTCTTGGGATGGAACTTAAAGTGCTTTGCTCTGGCTTGTCTTACCAGCTTGGTTTTGAGGTTTTTTTTCCAAATAAAGAGGATGAAAAAGTAGGGATTGGGTTGCAAGAATGGATGGGGGAGTCGAATCACAATTTTAAATATTTCCTTTGCTACTAGCTGGCTTTAGAGTAATACCAGCAAACTATATATGGATTTGTTTTGCTTTTAAGTTTCTTCGCTCTTTTTGGATGATTGCCTGTGAATTAGATCACCAGCTTGCAAAACCCCTTACCTTACAGTGAGTCAGCTATTCCCAGGAATGTACTGATCTTTCCTATACTTAAGAATTGAAATATATCGATATAAATATTTTAGGGAAACTTCAGGATGATTTTGACATGAATCTTTTTCCAAATAGTATGTAAATACTTTGATATCCTAGAATGTTTAAAGTAATGTAGTAGTATTAAATTTATTTGTTTGGCTATTGCCATTTACAAAATAATCACAGTACTTAAAGTAATGGAGATTTTACTGTATAGCACATTAAGATGTTAAATTTCATTAATGTCATATGTATCCTTCATTATAATAATAGTGATCGTTATATTAAATGTTCAGGAAAAAAGACTTCATGCAGGCTTTCACTAGATAACATTGAAATTAAATACTCCTTTCCCTCCCCACTTCCTGCCTAGTTAATTTTATATGCAACTACAGGAGGTGAATGGCAATCATTGTCATGCAAAAAAATATTGTTTGAACTGGAGTTAAACTGTAAGTGCACCTAACAAACATAACGTTAAGAAGTGTGTGTGTGTTTAAAAAGTTAATTTTGTATGTCGGTTGTTGGCTTTAAATCATTCTCCACTGCTTTTGTCTTGATGTTGTGTTTTTCTATCAATTCCTTTCTTAATTGATTACTTTATTTCTCTCTACCTCCTGTGGCAGTCTTTTCCCTGTAAAAGGACCAATCTGTCTAAGGTAGAGAAACTCAATTTCTATATATTGATTGCCATGTCTGCATGTACCTAACTTGCAGAGGCTGTGCTAATCATTTATCTGTCTTGTTTAATGCTACTACTTAGTTTCCTTCCCAGAAATTCATTACTTTTCAGTTCCCATATAAGTGCTTGGCAGCACAGAATCTGATTTGTAACCATATTTAAGGGAACCTTTTCAGTTACTGCAGAGCACATTAAATTTTGTAAAATGTTTCAGTCCATAATAATGAATTCATACTTTTATATACCATGATTTGTGAAATGTAACATCTGTTAATTAGTTTTGTTACTTTCAAGTAGTAACATGATCTTTCCTGATTTTTGATTTTTTTTTAAATCAGACTAGAGTTTGAGAGACAACAACGAGAAGAACTGGAAAAGTTAGAAAGTAAAAGGTAAGACCCTTTGTTTATGGTTGAGTATGTTTGAATGCTTATGTGTTCCGAGTTGAGATGACATAGAATCATATAACTGAGACTTGGAAAGAACCTCAAGCGTCATCGAGTTCAGTCCCCTGCTCCAAGGCTTGGCAGGGTATTTTCAAATGTGACACCACTGCCAGTGGCCACGCTTACCTTGGTGTGGCCAACAGCAGTGGTGTCACATCTGTTCCCACCCACCAGATATTAACCATGGATGGGAGCAGAGTACACCCCGGACCGTGAGCTCCCTGCCAGCACACATCTCGGGTTTAGCCCTGCCACGGTCCGGGGAAGCCTACCCCAGACCATGGTAGAGCGGACTATCACGTCTGATGCCCTGCTCTACCTAATTCCGGCTGGTGGCCAGAGCCATTCTGGGAGGGTGCAGAGGCTGCCGCACCCCACCACCCCCATTAGGGAGGAGGCAGCTTGGGGGCGGGGCCATGCGGACCCACGTCCACACGTTCCCCCATCCCCTCCTCAGCCCCGGCCGCCAGTAAGTTTGTTCAGCAGCTGGGCAGACTCCTGCCTGTGAGGGCTCTCACCACGAGCAGGATAAAAGTGTTGCAGCTCATCAAGCCATCAGGTTTAAAAGTACCCGCAGACAGGTGCTCGTCCAGCCAGTGGCAGCTGGTGGACTTTTAGTTTGGTGAAGCAGTGGGTGGAGCTTGGTGGGAACAGGGCTGGCATTAAAATTTCACACTTACATGATCAATGGATTAGAACACACAATGAATGAAAAAAGTACAGTGTATGCAGATTTAAAAACTACACAATGGTGGTGACCTGCAATAGTGAGCAAAACGCAAATCTTTGTGAAAAAATTCAAAAAGGGGAAAACCAGCATTTGCTCCTGTTAGATCAGATGCTATAAAATAAATTAGCAGCTCAAGACTTCTAGTCTGTTTTAAATCAGGGGACATTATATGCATGTGTGATTTTGTTTCACTTTTAAATATAAGAAATCTGCAAGTAAAGCTTTTGGAAAGACTTTTAAATTCTATTTGCATTTTCCCCCTGTTGCACTCCGTCAATGCACAAAATATCTAACCCAAACATCCAATAGATAGATAAGTTTATTGGACTGGCATCGAAGCCTTGAAAATAAATCCATTTATACATTTCTATATACACCAAAAACATATTATAAACACACAATATAACCATAAAGAAAAAAATAACATCATTTCCCCTGGTTATTGGCGAACTTTGCTCTATATCTAATTGCCGTCACTGCGAAAGATGCAACAGCTTTCGTTATATCTTCTCTTTTGCCAGATAACAGGAACAGCAGCTGCTGAAGTCTAGATCCGGTTAGGTCCAACTTTACTCTTTTAAATAGACTTTCTCTGGGCCTCGCATAAATAAGGCAAAAGAATACGTAGGGCATCAGATCTTCCACCTGGCCAGCCCCACGTATGCACAAATGCCGTGAATAAACTATACCCTTATATCGCCCCAGTGTAACTTCTGTCTGCATAGATTGAATTCTCGAGGCCGTATAGGCCTTCCTGAAAACCATATTTGGTGACCATCCCAATTAGGGAGAGACTCTTGAGTTGAAGGCCTGAGACTGAGTGATCTGAGATTCAATACCTGCAGTCCTGAGTCTAACAATCCTGATTGCTTCCTTAAGAGGCAAAGGTTAAAATTAAAAATCCAGGTGAAAAGCCCAGGCACCTTAACATAACCCCACGCCACCAAGGGTTGGCGTTTGACCTTACAGGACACATTTTCTCCTCCAGGCGCAACCTTGGTAGTGACCGTGGCAGGGAATGCTAAGTTTTCAACCAATAAATCCATATCAAGCTCCGAACTCTGGTGGCCATAGCTTGTGCCCCTGTCTCAAGCCTTAGGACTGCAGGGGAAGTTGCCGGTGGCACCCGTAATAGGGCCTCACAGAAACTTATTTTGTATGAGTTCCAGGGCATCTGCTGATGATAGATCATATCCTCATATTTGTGCCCCATAACGGAGACTGCAGGCCCTGGGTCAAATGAAAACAAGAGGTATAGCTTGGTGTCATCAGCATATTGATGACACTCCACTCCAAATCCTCTCGCGATCTCACCCGACGGCTACATATATACGTTGAACAGGGACTCCACCTGTAAGATCCCAGGGAGATGATAAACACTCCCCCGGAACCACACACTGAGTTCTACTAGCCAGAAATGAGTGGAACCATTCAAGAACAGTCTCACCCACCCCAGCGCAGTCCCACAGATATGTCAAATCAAATCCAGTTTATTGCGGCCTTTGGCCTTAGCCATTATTTTTTATAGTTTAAAACGAGCCCAAGGCATATATTCAAAACAGAACAATATATAATACAGTACCAAACCCAATCCCAAAACAAGAGGTCTCTAACAATTTACCGATATTCTGGCTAATACAACAACCCCAAGCCCTGGGACAGAACCAGCCCCATCTTTCTCCTCTTACCTCCTTCTCCTCCTCCTGTTGGGTAGCTCTGCTGCTGGCCGATAGGAGGCAGATAAAAAACTTGTCTTTTTCGCACATGCGCACTACGAGCTAACCGGTCTCTCTCTTCAGTCCGTTCATCTGCCTTTGGCCGGTAGGACGCACGTCAGCGCAACTCCGTGAGGTCTATTTTTTTAAAAAAGGAAAAGAAAGTCAGTGGGGGTAGGAAGCCTCCGTGACCGAGGCTTAGTCTGTCGGCGAAGCCACGTAGTGCCGCCTCCGGGGAAGCCTCACAGTATTGATAGCGCTGCGGCGGCTCCCCCCCCCCCCATTTGAAGCTCCAGGGTGGTGCGGCTGTGCCCGTGAGCATTTGGAAGGCCTGAGGGCTAGTTTAAAAAGCAGGGTGGAGACAGCGCGGCTGGACTCTGTCCCTAAAATAACTCAGAGCAGCGATCAGGGTCAGCGCTGCTGGGCCCGGTGTCCTGCATTTATATTTAGCCTCTCAGGATCAGACTTGGTACTGAGGGGTGAACGTGAGCGTGGGACAAGCCCCCGCGGGGTCCATTCCACAGCCAGAGGCAGCCTCCTCTCAGCAAGACAACCAGGAAACCCAGGTACGACTAGTCTCCCTAGAAAAATCAATGGGGGAGATTCTAGCGACCCTGGGTCAGTTAACTAAGCCTAAGGCTAAGAGAAAGAGGCCCAGTGCAATCAGGCCCAGTAAAAAATCCCCTAAGGCGGGAAACTCAGGGGCTCCCAAAAAGAAATCAAAAAGGCCACCAGAGGGCGCCGTAAGCGCATTACTGGACTCCTCAGAGGAAAGTGACCAAGGGGAGCAAGCGGCAGAGACGCCTCACGCACTCTCTGGGCAGTGTCAGGGGGAGTCTGAATCTCTCTCAGGATCAGACCAGCAGTTTTCTGATTTAGAGGAAGGGGAGTGGATGGAACCATCCTCTGACCCTAAGGATAGAGAGAGGCAGTTCCCGTCGCAGTATAGAAACAAGCTGGTAGCTCAGGTTGTAAAGACTCTCCAGCTACAGGAGAAATTCTCCAAGGAGGATTCTTCAGACTCGCAGGAGGAGGAAACGAGACAGTACATTCCCACGGTCCATGGTAGAGATCAGGGGCTTCCTTTGGACAAGGCCTTCGAAAGACTTGTACTCGAAGAGTGGAAGCACACAGACAAGGGTTTTAAGATGAACAGAACCCGGGACTCCTTATACTCCTTTTCCAGGAGGAAGGACCCTATGTTTAGAAACCCTAAGGTGGATGCGGGGGCTGCATCCCTTGCCAGACAGACAGTGTTCCCTACTGAGGGGGATTGCCATCCGAGAGATGCGACTGACAGAGCTGTTGATGCAGCTCTCAAAAAAGCTTTGGAGGCCACATCAGCTTCGCTGAGGGTAGGCATAGCATCCTCCTATGTATCTAGGGCCATGCTAGCCTGGATGCAAGAACTACAGGACCTAGAAATCTCGGAGGGTAAATCCCAGAGACTGAATTCCAGAATATGCATGGCAGCTGCCTTCCTCTCAGATGCAACCATGGACAATCTGACATGGTCGTCCAGGGCGGTGACAAATAATATAGCAGCCAGGCGCAGAGTTTGGTTGCGCTCTTGGGACGGAGACATAACCTCAAAGAACCTGCTCACAGCATCACCATATAAGGGGTCTAAGTTATTTGGAGTATGCCTAGAGAAGGTTTTAGAGGAGGCCTCAAGCAAGGACAAGACAAAGACCCTACAACAATTGTCTACTAAGAGGGGCTCCTTTCGGGGGCATCCATTTAATTTCAGAGGTTTTACAGGCACTTCCAGGAGATTCCAGGCGCACTCTCAGAGAAGCTACACCCCCAACTTCCCCTTCAGGGGAAGGGGCTTCAGGGCAGGGAGGTAAGATAGACGCAGGTCTAGAGGCCCTCCCCCCAGTCAGACAAGACAGGATGCCTGACTATACGGATACCCAGGTCAGGGGCAGGCTCCGGCAGTTCCACGAGGAATGGGCCCACTCAATCACAGATGCCTGAGTCCTCTCCTGCATGGAAAGGGGATACTCCATCGAGCTGGACAGCGCCCCCTCTCACAGATTCCTATTATCGCCAAGATCAAGAGATGCGGCGAAACATCTCGCAATGACCTCTGAAATCGGGAGGCTGTCAGCCTCCAGAGCCATAGAGAGAGTACCAACTGCCCAGTGACGATCAGGTCTTTACTCAATACTATTTTTGGTCGCAAAAAAGATGGGCAAATGGAGAGCCGTGTTGGACTTAAAGGCCCTGAACCGCCATGTGAGGAAGAGGAAGTTCAAGATGGAGACAGTAACATCCATTTGCCGCAGCATCCAGAGGGACGATTGGCTAGTGTCTCTGGACCTCCAGGACGCATACCTCTATATCCCAATTTGGACTATAGAAAGTGACTTCGCTTTGCGTACAACAACGACCACTGGCAATTCAGGGCCCTTCCATTCGGCCTGTCATCGACTCCCAGGACCTTTACCAAGGTACTGATACCACTTGTGGTGAACCTCCGGACAGAGGGAATACATATATACACCCATATCTGGATGACCTGCTGATCCGGGCCCACACTCCAGACAAGACACTGCAGGACCTCAACAAGACGATCATCTACCTGGAACAGCATGGGTTCCTGATAAACAGGGAGAAAAGTCATCTCATCCCGACGAGGAGACTGGAACATCTGGGCACCATCATAGATACCAGCTCTGACCTTGCCTGGTCCCCCAGGACAGGAGTCAAAGGATCCGGACATTAATGAGGATCCTCAAAACAAAGGATCGAATGAGGCTCAAAAGGCTGGCATCGCTGCTCGGGCTGCTGATCTCGTGCACAGCCCAGGTGACGTGGGGCAGATTTCACCTACATCACTTGCAGAGGCTGCTAAGGCCTTTCCAACGCGAGCTCACCAGCGGGCTAAATCCCTGGGTGACCATACCAAGACACCTAAAAAGATCCATGTCCTGGTGGTTAGATCCCGCAACGTTCCAGGTGGGCGTACCACTCACAGAGCCCATGAGAGAGATAGTAACGACAGACGCCAGCCTAGGAGGCTGGGGAGCCCACATGACAACTCGATCCGTACAGGGGGTGTGATCACAGAGGGACTCGCAACAACAAATCAATTACCTAGAGCTGAAGGCCATATGTCTGGCCCTACAACAACTGTTCCCCTCCGGAACTGGCTCCCACTTCCTGATATTCACCAACAATGTGACGGCAAAGGCATACATGAACCATCAGGGGGGATCCAGATCGCCACAGTTACATCAAGAAGCAATCAAGCTGCTCACATGGGCACAATCTCACACAACGTCTCTGAAGGCCCCTCACATCAAGGGTCAGGACAACATAACAGCAGACTGGCTGAGCCGCCAAGCCCTGCAGCCCCACGAGTGGACCCTCAACAGAGCAGTCTTCCAGGACATAGTAAAGTGGTTCGATCTACCCCTCATGGACATATTTGCCACCAAGAGCAACGCTCAACTACCCCGCTTTATGTCACAGGAGACGTGCGGGGAGGCAGAGGCAACCGATGCGTTAAACCAACCCTGGCCCAAGGGCCTGCTATATGCGTTTCCTCCATTCCCATTGATCACGCGAACCATAGCCAAAGTGTGCAAGGAACAAGCGCTACTTCTTCTCATCTCGCCTTGGTGGCCCAGGAGGTCATGGTTCTCAGAGCTGATCCAACTCAACCAGGGTCAATTCAGAAAACTTCCTCCAAAAGCAGAACTTCTAACCCAAGGACCAGTCTTATACCAGGACATTCAGATATTAAAGCTGACAGTCTGCCGATTGAGCGCTCTGCGTTAAAGCAAAAAAGGTATATGGACTCAGTCCTCGACACCATTCAGAGTTCCAGAAGGCCAGCCGCTAGGAGAGCCTACCAGACTACGTGGAAGATGTTCGCCTCCTGGTCAAGACAGAAAGAGGAGAAAGGAGAATTGGTTACCTACCTTTGGTGAATTCCTTTCTCTCTTACACTCCTTATCCTCCTCCGACCCTCCCTGCCAGACACATTCAGCACATCTTCCATCCTCCAATTTTTGGTTAACATGAGTTGAGGGATCTCAGTTGGGTCCCGGTTATTCTCAAAGGTTATTCTCAACTTACAGTTTACAAGTATAACACAATGGTTTCTTCTAGTTTTGTTTTTTCGGCTAAGAGATACTTTCAGGGCACTCGGCTAGGATACAGACTGAAGAGAGAGACCGGGTAGCTCGTAGTGCGCATGCGTGAAAAAGAAAAGTGTTTCATTTGCCTCCTATCGGCCAGCGGCAGAGCTACCCAACAGGAGGAGGATAAGGAGTATAAGAGAGAAAGGAATTCACCAAAGGTAGGTAACCAATTCTCCTTTCTCCGGGGGCTCATACCTCCTAACCACCTCCTTACTAAATATGAAGACCTCCCCAAAAGGGAAAACTCCTATCCACACCCCGCCTCTGTTTCCTCTCCCTCAACTCCCTCAAAGCCTTGTATCCATTCTTCCTTACCCAGTCTTTTTCTTATAATGGCTGTTAGTTTAGAATATCTCCCAATAGCTTCGTTAGTATCTGCTTTCGTACCCGAAAGTAAGAAAATCCACTGTCTCTCTATTGTTCGTCCCTCCCGGGTTTGCCTCATAATCCTGAATTTCCCCCTTAGCTGTGCATATAAAGGGCATTCCAGTAAATAATGGGGGAGATTTTCCACCCTTCCCATCCCACAGGGACATAACCTGTAACTGTAAGAAACACCATGGAGAAAACCTCTCCAAACTTCTGTGTCCATACATTGAACCCTTAGGGCTGTAAGTGCTTGTCTTTCCCCTGGTTGTAGCATTCCTCTGATATACTGTGACCCTTCTTTTTCCAACAGCCAGAACCTATACCATGGTGAGAGGCACGACTGAGCTGCCTCTGCACGTAGCTGTTGGAATCCGATATCCCGTATTCTTTGTTTCACCTCTCTAATGGCCTGTCTCTGTGGGAGTGCTTTCACATAGGTTTCTGATAGACCTAAATTATTAAGAGTCTGCTTAATCCCAGACCACCAAGACTTTTTTTTATCCCACATTCCAAATACTTTTCCTCTAGACACATCCTCTCTATTTTACCGCCTGGTTTATGATGTAATTTAATCCAGAAAGTCAGCATCAAACTCTCCAGTTTGGCTGACATTGGCAGATGCCCCAATTCCATATTAGCAATAGCCGCCGATATACATCTTGGAACTGCCAGGATAGCTCTCCAGCATCTGTTCTGTATGGGTTCAAGCTGTTTGCCTTCTCATATCCCCACACCTGGGCCCCATATATAACCATCCCGCCTATTTTTGCCTCAAATATTTTCAAAGTTGGAATGATTTGTTGCCTGCCATCCTTATAGTAGAACTTTAACAGAGCTTTGAGAACTACCACTGCTGATTGATTTTTTTTAATTGTGGTTCACTTGCCATGAGCCAGTTTGGGAGGTTGACCCTAGATAGGTAAAGTATGGCACTTGCTCAACTTTATTTCCCCCTATAAACCAACCATATTTCTTCCTCCTGTTTGAGAAAACCATTATTTTGGTTTTCTTATAATTAATTTGCAAATCATCCCTCTTGCTCTTAAAACCGAAATCCTCCAATAACCTACACAGGCCCAACCTACTGGTCGATAACAACCTAGTGTTGTCAGTGTATAACAAGATAGAAAGTCTCTTCTTACCAACTTTGGGTGCCATATAGCGCCCAAAGTTCCTGTGTTCCACAATCAGATTGTTCACATACAGATTAAACAGGAACGGTGCTAACACACCCCCCTGTCTGACTCCTTTCCATATGCTTATGCACTGTGTCAGTAATCCTTTGTTGTTCCACATATGTCACTAACAACTCTTGTTCAACCATATCAATGCCACTGAAAGGTGAGTGGACCTTCCTTGATCCATCTCTCAGCACAGATGGTTGACTAAAGCCACAAGCACAGCCTCCGTACCATATCTCGGACAAAATCCTGATTGCGAAGGATCAAGGAAATCAATCTGATCCAGATGTCCCTGGAGCTGCTTGGCCACTGTCCATTCAGTAACATTCCCTAAAAAGGGAAGGTTAGAGACAGGAAAGGGTGGATAGCTGGAAAGGGTGTCAATGTCGAGCGATGGCGGCTTGAGCAAGGGCCATACCGCAGCCTCCTTCAGGCCCTCCACGACCCTGCCTTCATTGTTGATGCAGGGGAGCATCCCGTGTAAATGTGTGGGTGTGTGGGCGCACGCACCTGCGACTGACTCATCCCCACCCACCACTCACCCACGGAGCAACAAGCGGCAATGCAGGCTGCTCCGTGCGTGGGGATACAGGGGGATCGGCGTGTGCCCGTGTGCAATTGCCCCCCTGCACCGTCCCCACAGCGGCACACCCACGGACTGCCCCCTCTGCCGTGCCATGTTTAAAAAGGGCCCATATATCTAAGCTGAACATACAATATCCAAACTAAATACAAACAAATAAAAATCAAAAATTTAAAATGTCAAAAAAAAAATCAAAAATATATTATTGTTGCACAAAATATCTGAACCAAAAATACAAAATATACATTAGAAACATCCAAAAACACATTAAAAAATCTGAACAACCACTTATTAAAAAAAACCCAAAAAAACCTTAAAAATAAACACCATAAAAAAATACAGCATGCAGGAAGGGGCAACAGGAGCTGTAGCGTAGTGAAGAGCAACAAAATTAAAAACGGGAGAGAGGAGAGAGCTCCTCAGAGCTCTGATCGGCTGGGCTTCTTCATGCCTTTCTGCTCTGGCCCCTCCTCCAGCCCCTCCTGTAGCTTTTAATGCACTGGCGTCAGTCCGTCCTGACTGCTCTTGGGCCATGGGGAGGCGCCTTCCTACTACTGCTCTCACTGGCTTCTCCCCGCTGTTCCCTCCATCTCCCTCCCTTCTGCTCAAAAAGCACTGTCTGCGCATGCCCCGTGGCCAAACTAACCCTAAACCTATCCCGCCCCTTGCTCTCCCTCTCCCTCGCTGACACCCAGATGGCCAGCCACGGTGCTTTGTGGCTGGCCCACCACATGTGCAAAAGCACACAGCCTTGAAAGGCACTGTGTGCTTTTGCGCCTGCTCCTCACATCAGGCGCATGTTGGCTCGCTCCAATCACAGCTGAAGAATATGCACATAAGCACGCAGTGCCGTTCAGCACTGCTCCAGCAAGCCCCATCTCTCACTCACTCATGCCAGTGAGGCGCTGGCCAACTGTCCGGCAGCCGGAACGAGGGAGAACAAGGTGGAGGCTAATAATGAAAGGCATGGAGACAGGTCTGATCACACCCCGCGTGTGCCCCATAACAGGCTTGGAGCACCCAGCGTTCAGTAGCAGCACTGAAATGAGTGGCAGCAGGAGTAGGTGCACCAGGGCATTTGGTGAGTCAGTGCCCCGGCACCATGGAGAGAAGCCAGCCCGGCATCCAGCTGAGTTTTGAAATCACCTCAAGAAGGGCAGCTTATTCTATTGCTCAACAGTTCTTAAAGTAGTTTTCCTAATGTATAGTTGAAACCTACGTTGCTGTAATTTGAAGCCGATTCCCTCTTGTTCTATTTTCCATGACAGTGAAGAACAGATGTTCGCCATCTTCTTCTGGCACTCTTTTAGAAATTTGAAAAACTACTATTTAGATCTCTCCTTAATCGTCTTTTCTCTAAGCTACAGGTACCCAATTTATGGTTTGTTTCCCAGCTCCTCTGTCGTCTTAGTTGCTCTTCTCTGGAGCTTCTCCAGTTTGTCTACATCCTACTTGAAGCGTGGTGCCCAAAACTGAACATAGTATTCTAAGTCCAGTCTCATCAGCTCTAATCAAAACTGTGATAAAACTAAAGTGGTCGTGTTTGCCAAGCGCCAGTCTCGATGGGTGTGGAACTTGGGACGGGGCAGAGTAGACCAGGCAGACTGCTATTGATACTTGGGGTTAACATTTTCAAGGACAGGAACTTGGGATGACCACTATAACTCTATTAATATGAAAATGCAGCAGTCTGTCAATGGGGTGATCAGGTTTGGGAATAAAAAAGGGTGCCAGCAGATCTCCCCAGTCCTAAGACTCTTGTTATATAAATTGATACCCCAAGCTGTATATGGGGCAGAGATCTGGGAATGCCAGAGTAAGCGGAGTATAGAAGGACCCAGGAATAGCCTCCTGAGATCGCTACTGGGCACTCCCAAATCTACCCCAATTTCACTAATGCGCTCTGAATTGGCAATCTTACCAGTCCAAATTAAAGCCCAAGGAAGGGCAATTAGATATTGGTTCAAGCTCTTGGATTTGGCAGATGATAACCTTCCGAAACTTTGTTAGATAGAAACATCAAGAAGCCGAATCAGAATTTGGGAGGAAGGAGAACTTGGGCTCTCTACTTAGCCACTTGGGATACAGATATCGACTATCGCATCAATCGGTAGCACAACACGAGCGAGTAAGCATTTAGCGGAGATTGGAGGACATGGCCAGCCAAGAGCAGCTGGCCATGTCTTCCTCCAATAAAGTCATCCCCCTCTATTCTAGGCTAAAAGAGGGTTGGGGCAGAGAGGCTTCTCAGACTACCCTGCAGAGTTTCAAGCTCAGGAAGGCATATACATTATGTTGCTTCCAGATGCTCCCCTCCAAAGTACTTGAGGATCGATACCTGTGGATACCTTGGGCATCCCGCAAATTCCCCTGTGGTTTGGACTGTGTAGACGAGATCCAACATATAATACTGGAATATTGTTTTATGGAGACTATTCGGGTGAACTGGCTCGACAAGCTATTGCGGTTTAAAAAGTTCTGGCCAGCTGAATATCAACTCCAGTTCCTTTTGACTAGAACTAAAGCAGAAGAACTGAGGGAAATAGCCAATATTTTCCACCTGATAGTGGAAGCCAGAAGAAGTGTAGAGGGAGCCAAGCATGTAACTAAGGATATCAAATAGAGGAGGCTGCCCCTGGACAAAGTGCACTTCTAATTATATAAATTAGATGCGGCCTGTGGATGGAACAATGTACGCAAAATTAAAGGAAGCCAGGTTGCTGTCCTGACGGCTGGGAATAAATTTAAACTAAGTTTCGGTGGACTTACGTTTTAAGTATATGGTGATGGCCAGGAGCCAAACCAGATTTAAGGAAAAGGGAAGGAATTTCTGAATATACAGAGTTTAGAGCCACAGTTTCTTGGTTTATTTTATTTGTTTATTGATTTAGTGTATCTTTTCTTTTGTTCTTCTTTTTTTTTTTTGAGTATGTTTATATTGTTGTACAGTCCTTGCTGGATTGTGGTGAAAGCTAATATCCAAATAAATAAAACTACTGCTACTACTCTAATTAAAACAGCAAAACTACCTCTCATGTTTTGGAAACATGATTTTCGCTTTGCATTGCCTTTCCTTTTATGGTTTAGAATAATTTTTTTATGACAGAAAGTGAAATTTGATGGACTGCAACAGTGTACTCTAAATAAAATTAAAAGATGCAGTTTTTTTAATACAGTCATTCACTACAGTTATGAGTTACTATATAGGACTGTTGTGTAATGTGTATTTTATGGATATTATATTAGAGGAAGTTGTTATGGTTTAAACATGAATGGACTCATGTTTATGTGCTCAAAATCAAATTATTGATATTTTACAATATAATAAGTCTTTTATAATTAAAAAAATCTATTCATATATTTGAGGTATGATAACTATTGAAATTAGAAACTGAGCAAAGCAGAGAAAATGATTGGAACAAAATAACAGCTCTATGCAAAATGGTATCTTCGATGCTTACTTTCCCTGAGAAGAGGATAGTAGTTAGTTAATTTATTCTGTTCAGCAAATTTGCTTTCACATACAACAAAAGGATTTTAAAAGAAAAATGAAAATAAATAGCAAGGGAATCAGTATCTTGCAGTAAATAAAACATAGATACATGCATAATTAGATAGTCGCTAGGCCTGAAGTCTAACACATCATATTTACATAGTAAAAACTTCCTTAGTTAAACCTTGCCAACTGAACTTCATCAGGTTGGTATATTCTTAAAATACGACACAAAAACACATACAAAGACTGGCTCTAATGGCTAATAAATAATAAAAAATCCATTCGGTAAAATATCAGAGAGAATAGTAAGGTTTGCAAACTTGTTAAATTGAACTCACATGTACATATTTTTAATTTTAGGAAACTGATAGAAGAAATGGAAGAAAAACAAAGATCAGACAAAGCAGAACTAGAAAGAATGCAGCAAGAAGTGGAGTCGCAGCGCAAGGAAACAGAAATAGTTCAGTTGCAAATCCAAAAACAAGAGGAGAGCCTGAAACGGAGAAGTGTTCACGTTGAAAGCAGGCTGAAGGATTTGCTGGCTGAAAAAGAAAGGTTTGAAGAAGAGAGGCTACGGGAACAACAGGAGATAGAACTTCAAAAAAAGAAACAGCAGGAAGAAATTTTTGTTCGAGTTAAAGAAGAACTGCAGAGGCTACAAGAGCTTAATCAGAACGAAAGAGTTGAGAAAATGCAGATTTTCAGAGAATTAGAAAAGCTTAAAAAGGAAAAAGATGAACGGTACACCAAGCTAGAACTAGAAAAAAAGAGGCTGGAAGAACAAGAAAAGGAGCAGGTAATGCTTGTGGCTCACCTAGAAGAGCAGCTTCGAGAGAAACAGGTCATGATACAGCTACTTAAAATAAGTGACGTACAAAGAGTTGAAGAAGAGAAAAGGGACCTTGAAGACATTAGAGAATCTCTCTTGAGAGTCAAGGAAGCTAGGTCTGAGGAAGGTGATGAAGACTGTGAAGTGTTAGAAAAAGCACAGCATAATTTCATGGATTTTAAGAGAAAACAGTTAGAGCAGTTAATTAGTCTGGAGAAAGACCTAGTTCAGCAAAAGTAACACCTGAAAAAGGAGGTAGCAGATGAACATGAAACTTTGGAACATTTGAAATCTACACATGCAGAACATTTAAATCTTCTCAAGGATGGTGAGGATGAAAATGTCTTTGATGTTGCCCAAGTGGTTGAAGAAATAGAGAAAATAAAACCGGCTGAATATAGGCTACAGTATAAAGAGCGCCAGCTTCAATACCTGATGAATAATCATTTGCCGACTTTGCTGGAAGAGAAGCAAAGAGCTTCTGAAGTCCTTGACAGAGGACTGCAAGGGTTAGACAACACTCTTTATCAAGTTGAGAAAGAAATGGAAGAAAAGGAAGAACAACTTGCACAATATAGAGCCAGCACTAACCACCTGCAGCAACTTCAAGAAACATTTGAATTCACAGCCAACATAGCACGTCAGGAAGAAAAGGTTCGGAAGAAGGAAAAAGAAATCCTTGAATCTAGGGAGAAACAACAGAGAGAGGCATTGGAACAAGCTGTAGCTAAACTAGAAAGGCGACACTCTGCTTTGCAGCGCCGTTCCACCCTAGACCTAGAAATTGAAGAGCAAAAACAAAAGCTTGCAACTTTGAATAGCAGCTGCAGCGAACAGGCAGGGCTGCAGGCAACTCTGGAAGCTGAACAAAAAGCTTTGGAACAAGACCGAGAAAGGTGAGATTTAGGAGTACTCTCAATTTAGGAAAATGTGTACAAGATATAGAAACCTCTTCCTGTATTTAAGATTGTATAAGAGATTTAGAACACACTTCTATATTAAGGTTCATTTTATAAAGGGTTTATAAAGCATTAATAAATTAGAAATACTTGGTATAATCATTTTATGGAGATGAGTTGCATGCGTTATAAACACATCAGGAGATGGTTAATAAAAAGCCAACTAAGCTGTTGGATTGTAATGACCTGTGATGTTTGACTAGCCATTTACAAAACTCAGGAATTAATAACATTTAGCTCTTGATAAACTTATGATCACAACCTTATTGTAAAATGTGAGCAAGGATTTTTTAATTTTTTTGTTTCCTACTCTTCAAATGTTTCAGTGCATTTTAAGGCCTATGTTTTCCCTGGAAGTTCAAGTTTATCTTTGAACTTATTCCCTAAATTATTTCCTGGCCGTACATTAAATTTTCTTCTGCTTTTCATCTTATACCATTGCTGTCATAAATGCCACCCAAATGTAGCTGAACTCCATAAAATTACAATGACAAAATGTTATGTATTGTTTTTTATTTCCTTTTCTGAAGTCTGTGACCATTCTAGAGTTGGGAACTGGTTATTACTGTAGGCTACACACAGTCTTCCTTCACTCTTAGGCCACTTGCCCATGTTCAGAGATGTAGCGGGGAAACTCATGGGCGGGCTCCTGGCGGCTAGACTCACAAGTAGCTCTGAATGTGGACATGGGGGGGAAAGCGTCATCAGGCGTGTCCCATGGCGATTTCTCTGAGGGATGACAGGGCTGGATTTTGAGCCCTGTTGTCCATCAGAGAAATCGCCGCGGGATGCACCTGATGATGCATAGTCCTACTAAACCTACGTTCAGAGCTGCTCCTTGACCGCCGGGAGCCCACCCGTGGGTTTCCCAGCCGTATCAACGTGGGCAAGTGGCCTTAGGGTATTTTAACATCTTTGCCTACCTCTTTATTTTTAATATTGAGAGTAAATGTAAGTGGCATGGGGTTTGATTCTTGGTCATATAAGTGGATCAAGAAGCAAGCTATCGGTTCCTTCAGCTTCTACTGAGTATTCAAATATGTTTACTAACAAATTTAATCCTATAACCTTGATATATGTGAAGAGAGTGGGAGAGCAAGAAGGATGCTAAAAAGAAAACTTTGAAGCAAGTTGCAAATGTGACTAATAGCAATGGTGATTCTGCATGTTACTTTACCTGTGTGCGTACATGCCTAAATTCAAATGTTGTTGTATGAAAGAACAGGCATGGGAGAGTGGCACATGTGTTAATAGCAGCTGTTACCATGTGACCCTTTCTCCACGCGTGAACACCGGGGTCCCGGAGGGGGAAGGTCCCTGTGCCCAGGCAAGGGCTCAAATTTTAGGGAATTAGTCTTTTCAATCGCCTAGGGTCCCCATGTGCTAGGGATTCAGTCTGAGGTTGTGGCATGCTACAACCTGTTGGACTACCCCCAAAAGATGTGACAGATACAAGGAATATTCCAAAGAAAGAGGAAATATTTATTTATCAGGGTTAACAAAATACCGTACGATAAGACACATGCAAACAGCGCTGCCTAGTCTGGACTGGTGATTACAGAATTAAACTAAGCAGTGTGGAGGGGAACTCCAGGTTGTGGAGAACAGAAAGTAGGGTAGTCTTCCCAAGATCAGAGACAAGAGGGGAAGAGTGGTTAGGTGGGCAGCAAAGAGGTCTTCAAGGGGGAAGGCAGGTGAAATTCCAAGCCTGAGTTTGAAGTGGAGGGAGAGAGAGAAAAAGAGAGGGAGAGAGAGGATGTGAGGAAGGCAGAAAATGGGTTACCTCTCCTTGCCCGTTGTGAAGGGAACGGGTGAGCCCCAGTGATCCTGCGATGAGAGGTAGGGGAACAAAACCTAGGCCTGGGAGATCCTTGGAGTAGACCCGCAGAGGAGACCCGTGTGCGTGTCCACATCAAAAAGCAACTCAACTCGACAGTGGGAAGCTCAGGTCAATTATAGGGACCAGGGGACAAAGCTGCACAGAAACTCACAATGGGTATTTGGATACTAGAAAGAAACTTCCTGGGTGGGTGCGCAGGAGTCTAGGACTAGACAAAGGCTCGCAATGGACGTTGAATGGGGTCTTTCCAGACAGTGAGAGAGATGTTTTGTGGTCATCACAACTCTGAAGGGAACGGTTATGCAAACGTCAGGCTGGATGGAGGGGCAGGAGAATTGGGTACATTGGTATCCCCTTATCGTAGGTTTTTTTTGCTGAAAAGGTCAAGGGCAGACGATTAACCGGGGTACAGTGCAAGGCGGGAGGATCCTATCTCGCGTTTACACAAAAGGGGGAGTTGCCTGGTATTTCAATTACTTCGTACGTTTTAAGTCCCGGCTCCTCCTGTTTCTTTCTTAAGCTGGGTGTTTTGCATGAGGCTGGCCTTCTGAAGGGAATTTCTATGAAGGGGTTCTTCTGAAGGGAATTCCTTGACCTATTTTTGCTCTCCTTCCACATAGGGTTCCACCGCTTTTTCTATGCACCCCTTCCGAGTGAGGGGGTGGGGTGGGACTTTTTGAGTCATGTGTAGCACAGCATTTGTGCAGTCCTGTATTCACTATGTTAGCTATGCCTTGGAAAGGTGGAGCAGCCGTCCTGCCTTTTTTTTTCTGTAGCCAGCGTAACATATGACCACTTGTGCATCAATGCTTTTAACTTCATCCCCCCAGTCACTGGGATGAACAGGAAAAGTCAATATCAGGAACTCCAGACGGAGACAAGCTGGACTGACCAGACCCCTCAACGCCCAGAAAAGCTCCACTGGACGCGACTTCGCAGACGGTATGAGTGCAGCAAAGGACCCCTTCTTTACTGTCCGCACAGCCATGGCGTAGCTTTTCAAAAACCGTCTGTGCTGCAATCGGTCGTCTTCATCACAGCACCACTGTCGCTCCAACCACCTTTACTCGCGCTTTAGCCTCCCCAGGTCCTCTGTTAAACCACGGGGACCTGTGGTGCCATTACACAGGGAGCGGATGCCTGGGAGTCACCCAATTGATAGCCCTGGCCAACCAGTTTTTCCAGAAGGCCACAAGGGCATCGATGGAGTGGTTGCTGAGGTCTGTGGGTAAATCCTCCAGAGCAGCCTGGAACCCTAAGGGTTCCATCAGCCTCCGAGGGTGGACCATCCTAATCGGTCCTACATCCCTCTGGTCAGGTTGCATAGTTACATCCCCGCCAGCGTGTGTGGCTATGCAAATGAGGGGGCATGGGGAGAGGGAGGCAGCCACATGGGAGGGGGAGAGAGGGAGCAACCCCATCACACACACATGTACTCTCACACACACAAGCACAGACAGACACACGCGCACACACACACATCTCACTCACACACCAGATACTTTCTCACACAGACACACACACAAATAGGCAGACATATACATAGATACACTCTCACTCACTCTCACACACACACACACACACCCACCCCTCTCTCCTGTGCATGCACACACATACACACACGGGGCTGGGGAAGTAGGAGCTTCGGGTGTAGATTGAGAGGCAGCAGCAGAGCTTGGGGGATCTCGGGGTGGGAGACCAAGTGGGAGTGCAGGTGGTGATTGAGGGACATGTATATAAAGATCACACAGTTCTCTCTTACTAGGTGAGTCCGAAGCTTGTCTTGTCCTAATCAGTCAATCATTCCTGCTTTAAGTCTTTCTCTTTCACAGCCATGATGGATCTCGGCTGGACATAGTCTTCTTGCTGTATTTGCAGAGTTGGTCAACATCAGGGTGGTTGAAGGGAATCTCTCTTTTGTCAGTTGATGCATCTCTTAAATAGTTTCTCAGTTCATCCAGAGTTTTCCTAGACTTGGTGTCCTGTGTCACATAAACAATGGNGTTACAGCCGATAATGTGTTTTCCATTGAAACCAATGGAAATTCAATTCCGAACTCACCGAACGCATCCGAACCAAACGCTGGAATTCGAGTTCGGTTCGCACGTTCGGTTCAGTCGATCGAACTATTTGAGTTCGGTCCAAACTTCCGAACCGCATTCGCTCATCCCTAGTGTTTTCATCCAGGATAGCAGAGGGAAGTCATTCCTTGAAAATGTTGACAATGCTTGTTCTGTTGCATATTCTGGTTAAAGATGTCTCTTCAGGTCCCTCAGGGCTTTTTTCTTGTCAGGTAGGTTTGTTAGAAGTTTAATCTGGTTCTTGGGCTTTTATATTAGACTTCTTCCCCCAATCCTTCTCTCTATCTGTGTACCTTGGTAGCCAGTAGGAGCATTTGGACGAACATTTTGGTTACTGCTGACACTCTTTCTAGGAGTGTCTGTAACCAAAACATTCATCCAAATGCTCCTTTTGGCAAAGGTTCTTGGCTAATGTTTTGTTCAGAGCAAGAAATTTGGAAAATGCTAAATGACAGTGTCTTCCCACTGCATGAGGAGAACAGATTGGGACCATCGCTTACAGGCACTAAGCACAGGCCAGGGTAGCATGGAGTCTTTCATCCCTTTCATATTCCAAGGGTATAACCCTCTGAACTGGGTTATTTTGAGTTTCCAAAGGCACATCCCTCACTCCCTGTCCATCCTCAGGCAGACCCTGGAGAGAGTCAGATCTTCTCTCATATGAATATTGGGATCAGAGTATTCCAGTGGGCTGCAACTTGAGTACCCCCATCAATTCCCCTCTCACCTTTTCCTCTTCTGTGTTATATCTTCTCTCTACAATTAAGAGAATTGGTTTATCACGGGGCTGTTGCAGAAGTGGTGTCTGTTAGGAGGCCATATCTCAGTCCCCTTCAGCAGTAGGTGAAAGCTCCTTTTTTAGCTCCTGCCCCTGTTGCCCAAGTAAGGTGGAGATTGCACCCCGTCTTTGACTTTCGCTGTCTCTTTTTATCAGTTGTCTGCTTTCCAAGTGGAATACTCTGTCCTTATTAAGGAATGACTTCTGCTCATTGTTGTTCTCTACTGGGCCCACAGACCTAAGTGATTTCCTTTCTAAGAGGCTCTGTTCAGGTTTTGTTCACCATGCAGACTCAGCCTCTCTTCACCTTCAAGTGGATGAAGCTCGTAATGTTTTAAATTACACTGAAGACGTAGTAGATCTCTCTCAATGATGGTTGGAAGCAGTCTCAGAACCTCTGTTCCTCCACTACTTCCACCAGGTCCTGCCACCGTTTCCTTCGTGGGGGATCAAAGAGATCTCCAAGCTTTCCTCTCCAACCCTGCTTTTCTGTAACGTTTTTCAGGAGGAGATTGTCCCAAGAAGCCAACTCCTTATGAATATTGGCTTCAACTTTCCTCTCTGCCAGGTGGTCCCTTGCCTTTTTCCAGTACAGATCCAAACTTGCATAGGAAGTGTAATGGCACAGTTAGGCCATAGATGAGCTCTGGTGTATCATGTCCATCACACAGCCTCCATAGAAAAAATACCAGCTGACGAGTCACAGTTCAAGGCAGATAGCATCAGTGACCAGTAAGACTAATAGGATCAGGTCCACAGAGGGGCAGGTGGTAAGAGCTGGTTAGGAAGGTTCCTACACCTACTTCCCAGGTCTGTGTGACCAGATCTGTTTCTGCCTCCTAGGCTGAATACAATGGGGCTTCCTGTTTTGTGTTCTCTTAGCCTACCATCTGGCAATCTCTGAGCTGTTTCACCAGATATTGCATGCAGATGTCGCCTCCTTGGTGGATGCTGCATTTGGAAGAAGGATACTGTGCAAATAGCTACTTTAACCCTTACCTTCTTGCTTTTCATCCCCTCAGTTCTGCTTGGGGTTTTTCCATGAGTCAATATCTAGACAGGAGGAGCCCTCGTGTATGAGAACAGAGCATTTCTCAGATGCCAAGACACATTCTCATAAGCAGGGACCCGTGTTCACTGAATTTTCCCCATTGTCGGTAACGGAGGAAACGCAGCAAGCACGGGCCCCTGCTCATAAGCAAAGATTCCTCTAATCTGGATCTTTTTCCTCTTTTTATATTTAGTGGTACTAATATCTTCTGTTCTTGTTCAAGGGGCTCAGCAATTCTCACTTAGGCGATGCTTCCTTCTGTGCAGGCAGCTGGCAAACTCTGACATTAACAGTTTCTAAGCAGAGTATGTGGAACACTCTGAAAAGAGTGCAGGGTGGCTCGCCTCCCTTCTCCCCCTTTAAAAAGGATAAGATAGTTCAGGTCGTTGTACAAGAACCTTCGGCAGCAGCCCTGCAAGTGAGGTATCAGGATTGAAGTGTTGCTTCACCTGTCCTTCTGCTTTCCCATGACAAGTGTCTTGCATGCTTCAAAGAGGGTCATGACATAAAGGGTAAATATACAGAAGTGGCAGCAGCCCAGCAGCAACCCGAGTTGGGTTGACACCATGCCACTCACATGGCTGGGGTCAGATCAGGGAACCAAACACATGTGATACCTCCCCGGTCGGGAAGCCATCCCAACCCCCATGCTGCACCCAATGCACCCCCCCCCCGGTCCACCTTGACGGGCACTGCCAATCATGAATGGTCCCGATCTGGGACAGGTGACGGCAGGTCAGAACATACATTCTAACCAACTGTGGCCCTCTTTGCCCTGGACTGACCCGGGGAAGTTGGGGGAGTAAGTCTGGGCTGTCACTCCGGCAATTTGCTGAGTAATATTCTGATTAGCCATCAACATGGCCTGGGTTAGTCCAGGGCAAACCACTGAGAGCCCAGGCATGAATATGACAGTGACCTGTGGGACAAAGCTGGCCCGAGCCATGTTTGTTTTTATCCATAGACTTTTAAGGCCTACACGTCTCTTTCTTCAAGAACTGGGAAAGATTGCATGATGTGGCTTAGAGACATCCTTACAAGGATCGCTCTACAAGGAGGCAACAAAGGCCTGAGCAGGGTTGGTGGAAACTTCCCAGTACCTCCAGCTTTGGTCCAGCAAGATAGGGCTTCCAATCTGGCATTTGTCAGAACCGCACTCAGCACCAGAGTAGCTTCACCTGGCACTGATCTTGGTACCACTGCCATCACTGAGGAGTAAGCACAGATTGAGAAAGAACAGCAGCCCTTCGAGGAGTCAAAGAAGAGGAGGAGAGTTGCCTTCCAGGTCATCTAAGAAGCGCTTTCTGGCGGTACAGAACCCTCCAGCAAGATCATTTGCAGTGGAGACCATGTACTCCAAGGAGGAGCCCCCATGTCAATCCAGGAGCAAATGTGCTTCACCAAGACAGTGATCTAGGTCCTGATGCTCCACATCAGGTAGATGTGTGAACCCCACATCGGGTCTGTGGCAGGAGGTATTCCCAGGGCCTTGCTAGAGCACTGGGATGTTGTCTGGGGAATCAGCAGAACCAACCCCACCAGAGGGTGTTAATCCTGCCAAGGTAATCCATTTATTACAGCGCCTCACAGTAGTGGGGTCCCCTTCTCAATTCAGGACCCCTCTGGGTCACTATAGTTCATAGAGTTCAAAGTGTGGCCCAAGTTGGGCAGATTCCACCTGGGGAGAAAGTTTCCTCCCTGTAGCTCTTCCAGAGAGTAGCTACTCATCTCCTCGATGATCTCTGAGGCGTCAGACAGGTATTCTGCTCACTTAGGGAGAGAGCTCTTTCTCCTGTGACCTTGCTATCTGGACTGAGTTCAGCCCCTATAAAGGGCTTGGGCATGCTCTCTCTGTTCTACGTACTGAGCATGCCTGAGGACTCAGTCTCAGGAGCAGTCTGGCAGTTCAGCTGGGCATGCTCCTTGACTTGGTCTCATGAAGGCTTCATAGGCCCAACTGGGCATGCTCTAAACCCTGCCGTTACATACAAAGCTGCTGAGGCCACCCTCTCCTCCTCCTTTTGTATTACATTCTGTAAGTATATCCGAGAAATTCAGATGCTACACTATTGAGACCAGGTGACTGAAAAATGAAAACCTGTGAAGTAGTTTGTCCAATGAACTACAAGTTGAATAATTTCCCTTATGTTCGCTGTAAGGAGCTGCTAGGGTCACACGTATGTTTTGTTGTTTTTTCTTTTTAAATTATGGTTGTAGAAACTAGCTGTCTTCAGAGGCAATAGCTGTACCATTACAGAAAAGGTTGCCAAAAGGCATGAGGAAATATTACAAACTAATCTGAACTACAACAGATATGAAAAGATCTTTCCGAATGATGCTTAGTGGATACTTATTACACCAAAATAATTTATTTATTTATTATATTCTTACCCCACCCCTCGCAAATGACTTGGGGTTACTTACAATAATAAAACATATAAAAGTGTGTGTGTTTGTAGATATATATACTGCCCATGGTGACACGCACACGGCTGCCCATGGTGACGGTTCGGAAGCTGCAGCTAGTGCAGAATGCAGCAGCCCGCCTTCTTAATTTATTTATTTTTATTTATTTATTTCTTAGCATTTTTATGCCACCCCCTCATGCCCACGGCATCTCGGGGTGGCTAACAATACAGTAAAACAATAAAATACATTAAAACTAACATCACATAAAAAAAAAAAAATTAAAAACCCCAACCCTAACCCTACCCTCCAATTCCCCCAAATTCCCCACCCCACCAATCTCCCCTATTTACTCCTCCCTCCCACCTTCCCCTCCAAAGGCCTGGGCGAACAGCCAAGTTTTGCATGCCCGCCAAAAGGCAAGCAGACCCGGGGCCAGGCAGGCTTCCTTCGGAAGGGAGTTCCACAACCGTGGCCC
>QEPC01011712.1:4462417-4494009 GCA_003113815.1 Sphenodon punctatus
CCATTTTGGCGGCGAAGGGGACTTTTGTGCTTCCTGAAGAGTTAACATCAGGAAAATAGGGGTACTGTATTTTACATGAATTATTGTAGGGCCACAGAGACTTTATTTGGCATACTAGGTATTCTTTCGCCACTTTTTGATGATCTCATTTTCTTTGACCTGTTCCAAATAAAAGGAATTAAACGAAAGCCTGTCACACAATTAAAGCTATCACAAGGACTTTTCTTTCTTTTAAGGAAACTGACTATAAAATAAGTGAAATGGATACTGTACCCCAAAAATTATCAAGGTGAAGGGGAAAGAAAACTTCTATTCCTAAATCAGATTTCAATCAATCTGTGTTTGCTTTGCATCATTCTCAATGACCTAGCCAAAATCAAATTTGACTTTACGAAAAATTAAAATTGGAAGAAAAATGTATTCCTCTTTTGACCTTTTAAACAGAAAACACGACCTGGGCAACCACATTCTGGCCTTCCTTTTATATCTAAAGATGACGAAAGTGATTCTAAGTTGGTTGGAGAAGATAAAAGAGTAGCAGATGCCAGTAAACAGGACAAATATCCAGAAATGTGGAATTCATTTTCTAGGTTTGGAAGAGTCCTTTACCCCTGCACAGGACAAGGAACTGGAAGAAGGAGGAACCAATTAGAAGAGGAATACTTGGACTGTCTGTGTGAAAGTGATTGTAAAGCGAATCACCCCAGAAGTAGTATTTGTTTTAAAAATTTCACATGCACATCTCCACAAAATCATACTGTAGGCAATATAGAATATGAGCAAGATAAAATAGTGAGGCTCAACCATTCTAGATATGCACGTCTAAAAATTATTTCTTGGGAGCAGGACATCACAAAAATTGAATCTAACTCTCCCCATTTGCAACATTTGTCTCACTCAGAACCTTTAGCCTGCAGAGATCAGCAAGCTGAAATCAGCAACACATGTTGCTTTATATTTTGTCAGACCAATGCGCTTTCTGAATCAAATTCCAAAGAGAACAATCCTTTTAACGCCATGCACCAGAAGATCTCAGACCACACTCTTGCTTCTCAACAGCCAGTGGAGAAGGCTCAGAATGCCACCCAAAGAAGCCCTCCAGGGTCAGAGGCATCTTGGTCTGATGCGAGAACAGAACAGCACCATGGACTGGGCTATCTGCTCAACAGGCTCTCCTGTATTTACAGAGATACCAGTACTCAGCTTCTGCGCAGTGGCCAGACTATTAAACAGCTAGCTCCTATTAAAATAAAGGAGCTGGTCAATCTGTGTGAGAGAGATGAAAAATGTGCGCAAGTGGTGTCATTAATTAAAAAATTGCCATTTATTAAAAAATTACAGCTTCACATACCCTTAAATCTAGATACAAAGCAGACTAGCCCTCATTCCATTGCTGAGACTGAAGCTCATGTTGATAATTTTCAGGCAGGAAAAGTCCAGTCAAAAGAGGACATGGTGAAGCATGTGTCCTCAAAAGTCCCATTGAAAACACATCCAGGAGATTTCTGTGAAGGATCTGTTTACCAGTGCAGAAATGAAGTATTGGCAAACAGCCTTGTTGTAAGGCAAAACTTTGTGCATTTTCCAGATGAGCTGCTGAAACTTCAGACATACCCTCTGGAAGAACTGTTGCAGTGTGTGATCCATGCCTTACCAGAAATTAATGTCCGAATGGATGAATTGAAAGGCGTATACTGGCTTGCTGTTGGAAACTGCAAACATCCTGAGCCAGAGCCTACTTGCTTGCTCTTTTTCAGCTCCATTTTGTATGCTATAGTATTATCAGCAGACAAGCAAGAGAGCTGTCAGGACACATTGGCAATTTTTCATATTCTCCCAATCAATACAATAAGAGAGATCCAAATTGGATATGCAGGGCAGAATATCAGGCTTTTATGCTCTACTGAAGGTAGTTTACTCACAGTATTTACCTATAACAAGAATTTCACTCAAAGAATATGCCATGACATATTAAGTAATTTGATTTCATCATCAGATGATGCCTCTTGTTTAAATCACCAGCTGCTGAAAGGGGATTTGTTGCAACTTTCACTTGAATGGACATCAGAAGTCACAGATTTAGTCCTTCCAAGTGGTGTACGGTTATCTTGCAATTTTAGGAGTGCTTTAGCTGATCTGGTTTATTTACTCCATGAAAACATGGAAACCATTAAACCCCCTCTCGGAGATGTTTGTGTACTGCTCTATACCACAGTGAAGACAGAAGGCATGACTACAAAACTAATTCTTACCAATACTCATGTAGGACTTGTGCAGGAAGATAGTGTCTTCTATCCAGTTCCTAGTTTTTTGTATACCTTTCCTCAGTTTGACAAAATTCCATTGTACTGTTTGGATAAACTCAGGAGTGTGATAGTCCCAGACAAGGAGAATTTAACAAATATTCACCTTGTCTTTTCCAAAACAAGCAACGTTGGATTTAATTCACGGACTAATTTGCCTTATACCAATCTAAAAGAAAGGAATACCCAGTTGAGAGTTATTCCGTCTTTTCTTCAAGACAATGTAAATGTTCCATCAGAAATCTGGAAATTAACTTTCAGTTCTGTTGGAGAAGCCATTTGGCTAGTGGTGTGTTTAACAGGATGTTGAAAATTAATCATATGAAGAAACAAAATTAGTCAGACTAAGATGTCAGTAAAGTACTTTCTATCACTCCTGTAGGCAAATAAGCAGAAGATAAAGTTTTGTACTCTAATTTGACTGAATATTCTATACTCAAAAAATCTTCAGCATAAAAGAGAAGTCAAGGCTCTTACAAATTCAGTCACGTTCCAAAAAGCATGGAAATTGTAAGTTAAGACTCTCGCCTTAACGTCTGTGCTATGTAAGCATTGGAAAGGGACAGTCTCACATACTGTGCTTGCTTATAAATTAGGCTCCATGCACCCACACTTTGCCTTGGTCTTTCAGCCCCAGCCCTCTTCCTCTACAGGTTGGAGGCAACACTGAAGTTGGGGACAGTACTGTATAAATGTTTAATACAAATGTAGAGTTGTGTACATTTTCAAATGAATAAAACAGCCATTGGGGTTGTGATGGGCCGGGATAATTATGGTCCTTCTGGGAAGCAGAGAACTTCGGTGAGAAAGGACAGGCATTTAATTCCTGTCCCTTGCATAGGCCCCCAGGCAGAGAATGCAGGGATCAAGGGGGGAAAAAAAGACCAGGGGAGCCCCTATTCTGGGTCTGTTGCTGTTAAATGCGAGGTCGGTCGGTAATAAATCAATGACAATGCGAGAGTTGATCTTGGATCAATCACCTGACGTTGTGTGTATTACAACTTTACCTCTCGTTTTCTGGAGACCCAGGCCCAGCAATCTTGGTGCTTACCCGGTGCTTTGCAGCTGTGCGGGACTGGATGAGGGAGAGCCATCTGAGGCTGAATCCCGACAAAATGGAGGTGATGTTGGTGGGTAGGGCTGAGGGGGTGGTGGCTCCCGTCATTGTCAGGGTCTGACCCCCTTTAGCTGCTCAGGTTCATAGTCTGGGGGTGCTTCTTGACCCACAGCTCTGCCTGGATTTTCAGGTGGCGGCTGTGGCGAGGGGAGCATTTCGCCAATTACATCTGGTGCGACGGCTGCGGCCGTATGTCTCAGACTCGGATCTGGCCGCCACCATCCATGCCTTCATACCTCTCGACTGGACTACTGTAACACACTCTACCCCTGAGGATGGTCCAGAGGCTGCAGCTGGTGCAGAATGCGGCAGCCCATCTCCTAATGGGGATGGGCTGCCGCGGGCGCATTACACCTGTGCTCCGTACTCTGCGCTGGCTGCCTATTGCCTTCCGGACCCAATTCAAGGTGTTCACACAGGTCCATGTACACATACAGACACAATTTCCCCCACACTAAAACAAAAACAAAAAACCGAAACCTGTGGCTCCTGATCCTGCAGCCAGATCTCTGTTGACAGATTTCTTTACCAGAGTAGAGTCTCACTGATTTAAATAGGTCTCTCCACAGACACAACGGCCCAAACAGTGTAACCATGCTCCCAGGGGCAGAATGTGGGGAAAGGAGCTGCTTTGGGGAACTTTGCGGGAAGGGGGGCAATTTATCCTTCGCACCTCACCCCCGGGGACAGAAATTTGGCTTTACCTCTCTCTGCCACTTCCCTGGGTGCTGCTGGGGTGTAGAGGGAAGAGGCAGGGAATGGAGCTGGGAAGGGCAAGCTTTTCATGCCTAGTCTGAGGGAGAGGACACTGGCAGAAAGACCAATGGTGCCTAGACTGAAATTATCAATTCCAAATGCATATTGCCCACTGAAATGCATTTTCTGACTGATGATAGGAATTCAGCTATACTTATTGCTTCCAATATTGGTTTCTACCATATGTTAACTCTAGCCTTAGAAAATAGTATAATTAATTAAGTGTTTAAAAAACATTCTGGATATGGGCAGAGGGTGTGAAGGCACCATGTAGCTTAGATATAGACTGAAGGCCATACCAAGTGTCCTCCATGATTTTTTTCCATTTTCTAATTTGATATTAAGCGAATAAAGAGAATAATACTGGTTTAAGTAAGTGGATAGTCATGTTTATTATTTTAATTGGAATATATCATTACTTCGTCCTACCTGTTGACAATGAAACAATTCTAAAGAGTTTCATTGAAAATTTTAAAACGAAATGATTGTGAGCACAGTTTTAACACAGGTTATTGTATGACTATGTACTGTGAATAACTGTATTCAAACAGTACAGAAAGTTTAAATATATATATCTACATTTGTGATTCGTTCTGTTTTATAGAAACTGTGATAATAGTCTTCTCATTTGTCTTGGTCTGTGAAAGTGTACATTCTGCACTTTTCATGGAATAGTTTTTCTCCACTAAAAGATATTTTATTCCACTGTAATAGTAGGACCATAGTGCTCCAAGCACATTATTCTGGTGTCATCCCCCTTTAACCCAGTGGGGCTATTCTGGAGTAAGTGGCTTCAAGACTGCAGCCTAAATTATGCACAGTGATGTCATTCTGATGGTTGTTAACGTTTTGTTCTTATGCTAGTTAATTCTTTCCTACGAGCTGTAGTCTGTTTTGTTTGGATTTGTTATTTTTCTCTCTCAGTTATGATTTTCTTGTAAATTCTCCGTAGCTCTATAAAATGAGTGACAATAAAAGGTGTGATAAAGGGATGCTTGAAACTTGTGCTGTTATTTTATAGCTGCTTTTAAATTACATTGTCCAGGGAATGAACTACCCTTCCATTCAAGCAAGGAAATGGAAAATGGAGATTGGGGTTGGTAATGGGATACAAAGCTTTACCCCGTAGGAGGCTAGTTCAAGGCCATGTAAGACTAGAAGAAACAAAAAATTATTGCTTACCTATAATGCTTGCCTTACATAAGAAGTTGGCCGTATGAGACCTGTTTCTACTAGGCACTTGGGAGCATCACAAAAGTTGCCATTGTAAGTTGGCCTTCTAATTGGTCTCCCTTAATTTCAACAGGGAGGCCACAGACATAGGGCTCAATCTACAAAATGCTGAATACTCTAGCTTACTACAACAAAACACTGAATAGGTTTGATATTGCACACACCAGCAGCAGTCTTACTGGCATTGAAGGAACTGCTTGGGAGTTTCTCTAGATCAGGCTAATACTCAAGCACTTATTGAGCTAAAAATGAGCTACACTTTCTCACTTCTAGATAGAAAGTTCTGGTCAGTGACAGGGCATGCTAATGACGCTGTGCGCTACCATTGTCTATGGGTGACTTTTCTTGGCTTAGATTATCAAAGCTGTCTGTCCAGTACGTCTCCTGAATGAAGAATTTGGATGAGGAGCTTACTTCTCCCTTTACATTACATTATTATGTATGTCCAATATTTTTCCCAAATTATATATTGATTGGTTAGGTGAATTTATTGCCCAATTAAAAGGGAGTGTTTCATATTAAGAATGTTTAGTTTGTAGCACATTATAACCATTTTCTTTGTTCTGGAATGAAGAACAAACAAATTGATCACCTCAGCTTGCCTGGAGTTGTCAGCAATGTCGATGGGGAGTGACTTTTGATGAGAGAGAGAGAGAGAGAGAGAGAGGTGTGTCATCAAAAGCCTCTCCCCGTTTACAACTCTCGACATTGCTGACAACTCCAGGCAAGCTGAGGTGATCAATTTGTTTGTTTGTTCATTCCTGAACAAAGAAAATGGTTATAATATGCTACAAACCAATATATTTAAACATTCTTAATAGAATGTTATATCTTTCTAGACTAGAAAGATATATATCTTTATATATGGAGAGAGAGAGTGTGTGTGTGTGTGTGTGTGTGTGTGTGTATATATATATATTTATTTATGAAATAGCAATTGGTACCTTTATTTACTATAAGTATTCATCCCATTTTGAACATAACCACTGCAAAGCTTGAATCTCTTCATTGCAAGGAGATCTTAGTTTGTTACAAAATCTGGGAAAATACAGGGTTGTTTATAATGCTAGGTCCTGTACGATTCATAAGTGAAGGAATGTTCCATGTCACTGTAGACCTCTCTTAGGGTCTCAGTAATTCTCAGCCACTTGCTGACCAGCCCATGGACATGTGCCACATTTGAGGGTTTTTTTAATTAGATGAGACTTAAGGAATTATAAGGGAACTGTTTTCACAGTAGATTAAAATTTTATCTGACACTACTGATTTATTTTAAAAAAAATATTCCCTAGGGTTTTAAAAACAATATCAAGCACATCGTTTCAGAATTCCCCCAATTCCCTAAAGTTTTGCATTATGACTGTTACAAAAGAGATTGTTTTATTTCTGTTCATAAAGACTTAAGTCCTATATTCATACTTCCAAGTCCATTCACAACACAAGATTTTCTTAGTACTTGCTTTTTCCGCCTTCATGCTTCAAAGTTGGAAATGCCTTCTAAGTGTAAACAACATTTTGGTGTGACTTTTTCCGTATGTATCTGGAAGAGGAGGTGCTGGTTTGTTTTTTTACAAGAAGTTCACCATTTTGTTTTCAAATAACTAGCTCATTTTCTATATAAATGTTTGCTTCGTTATGAACTATTTCCTGAACCTTTTTAACAAAAAAGCATTTGCTCATTTCTGTCTGAATGAAGTATTTTACATGTAGTGATTCTGCTTTTCCTGTGTTCTCCCTGTTTGATATTCATTCAATAGCGGATGGTCTGTCGCTCGGGGAGAGCAAATCCAGATGACCTAAAGGATCCAATTAAAATTAGTATTCCACGCTATGTCCTTTGTGGACAGGGAAAGGATGAGCACTACGAGTTTGAGATAAAGGTAAGACTTGGAGGTGTTTGTTTGTTTGTTTGTTTGTTTGTTTTTAAAAAAATATCTTTTCTTAATGTTCTTTGTATACTTGAGCTATATTTATACCACTACCATGTAGCTGACAACAGGTATCTGCTGTAGGGATGTCTATGTGAAGAGAGACCTATTCAGTTTTGTTTCTAAAGAGGGCCTCTTCCACACAAGGCAGCTCAGCTGGGCAAATCCTTAGATGTCACAATATGGGTAATGAAGCCCAGTCTTGGAGGTAGTGACTTTTGTTTATAAAGTGGTGTAGAGTAATTTGTGAATCCTTTACCTGCCCTACCCCAGTGGTGTGCCAAAGAAGCTAATTATTATAGTTGTGAAAATTGGATTAAGTCACACTGGTCAGAGATGCCAAACTCTTGGCATTTGGCATATGCTATAGCCTTGTATGAACTTCATGCTGCTTCAGAGCCTATGCAGCTATCAGGCATGTTGGAGCTGACTTTTTTGCCTTGTTAGGGTTTCTTTAGCTTGAAAAACCATGTTTTGGCCTAAACTATGTCTCAAAAAAAAAATTCCACTGAAACTTTGGAAAAGAGAGGAGGTAATTTCTTAGACTCAGATCTTGTAAGCTTAAGAGGTAATAGCTACAAGTATAAAAAAATCAAAACCAAACCCTGTAACATGTAACCATAGGAGGGCCTGCCAGCTGACACATTACCTCTGTAATTAATAAGTATGATTAATTACCTTTACTTCAGTCCAATATTTATTGGGTATTTAGAGTGACATCCTCACCTAGGTTAACTATAACCAATTTTGTTTGAATGGCTACCTACCAAGCAAAGCAACCCAAATTGTTTGTAGAACCTTCAGTCAGTCTTTGCAGTTTGAAATACATACATATCCCATAAATGAATTCAGATGATTCTTTAAGCCTTGAGGCACTATTTTTGAAATATTGTGAGGTGCAACTGGGTGTAAATTGTTTCCCAAGAAATGCAATCTATCATGCAGAAATGTTTTTTTTAAATGTTCAAGTAGCAGTTGCTCATTCTGTGACATGAGAAATGGATTTGAGCAGTAAAACTATTCAAAGGAAATAACAGTAATGAATTTGCTCCTTTAAGCCTTGAAGCAGTAGCAAACCCACGTTCTTAAGTTTTCTAAGAAGAGAGATTGGTGTTTTGAGAAGACTAATTGGTTTTGCCTACCCATTTTTTTCCTACTATTAATACTCTGCAATACATTATAATGTGTTTTTCTGTTAATCTATTTTGCTTTTCTTAAAACTTTAGCCCAGCAATGTTCTTCTGTTGCATGCTCTTCAGAAGAATGATAAAAGCCATAATTGTTTGTGATAGTAATAGATTATTTGAGAATAAATAAGATACTTCAAAACTGGCTTCTTTCTGGCTTTGCCCGTGTCCACTCTCGCTCTCTCTCCCCTCCTCCATTATGTCACCCTGTTTCAAGCCTCATTGGTAGGAACTGAACTAAGTAGTCTAAATTTAATTTTTAGGCTAGAAGCCAAACATAGATTTTTCTGGAATTAAATGTTTTTCGGGTAGCTCCATGATTCTCATACATGGGATTATGCGGTAGTTTCAGGCATTCCAGGAAGAGCCTGTCTCTTTAAGAGCAGTTCAAACTTAGCTTCCAGAGTAGAGAGTTCTCAATGCTATCGTGAGATCTGGGGGTATAAAGGGAGGGGATGGAGCTCAACCACCCCAGTTTCTTCCAACCACTGCTGGCAAATTAGGAGCAGCTTGCTCACTAGATGTTTATTTTTAAAAAGTATTAGATATATATCCTTAGCAGTTCATATTTTTAATACCTTGTTAGTGTTATAGTTCATTTGTTTTACTGTTATAATTAGTGAGTTAGAATTGGAATAGAAGTTGAACCCCACTTCAAGGGGCCCATGCGGCCGGGAAAAACCCTGGCTTTAAGCATTGTGTGAAGTGCTCCTCCGTCGTTCCCCTCTCAGACCAACACAGTGAATGCCGCCTCTGCTTAGGAGAGGGACATGTCAAGAAGACTGCAAACCTGTGAGAGCCCGTCTGCCAGGGTGTTAAAGGATAGGAGGATGAGTCTGCAAGATCTCCTCACGAGGCGAGCACTTCAGGGAGGAGAGGAAGGCCCTCTCGAACCCCACAACACCCAGCACCCAGATCAGAGAGCCTAAGCCCGTGCATGGCACTAACTCTAAACAAGCCAAGTCCACTCAGATCACTCAGTCACCCCAATGCCCTGTTGATCCCTCTGAAGCATTAGATACAGAGAGATCAGCTGTCCAGGAACCATCTCCAGTGTGGGAAATCACATTCAGAAGCCTGCTGATGTCATCCACAGTTAGTTGGAGCAGTTCTTAATACTAGATTGTACCCTTGAACTCCCCGAAAAGATCCTGGCTCCCACACTATCAAAAAATCAGAAAGCCTCAACATAGTCCAACTCCTCAGAGGAGGAGAGGCCGACACTGAGAAGAGGTTCCACCTCCCTTTTAGAATGAGCCTTTCTTGTACGAAGCTGCTCAACTGCCAGGGCCAGCAGAAGAACCAGAGCAGTAAAGCTGATGCGACTCTCCGCCCTGTCATAGATGGGACCGCTCTCCCCACCAAGACTTTGAGGGAAGTCACCACAGATCCAGAACCCCTTCCTGCACAAAGTAAACTCCAAGGGAACCTTACACCAGTTCTATCTCCGAAGCCAGGGGTGCTAACACCACCTTTAGTACCATTGGTACCATTTGAGGTCATTCTCCCCCTCCACGGTTTCTATCACACTGGCACAGGCAAATCAGCCACAACAGCCCCCACAAAACCCAGATGCAGCTTTCCTCCAGACGCTAGTGGGGCAGCACCAACAAATTCAGCACCAGGAACAGCTCCCATCATGATGCTCCTGATTCCAGTAAGGACGCTTCTACCAATTCTTCAGAATCTCCACACTCCGATAATACCTCTTCCAAGAGACTTCGTGTCTGACACAGTTACGATGCTCTCCACAGAAGATGTAAAGAATTTCCAGTCAGTGCTCCACTGAATGACTTTTGCCATGCCCAGATCCCAACTAAGGTCATGAGAAAACCTCCTTCCGGGCCCAGTCTTTGGCATACTGGCAGGTGGTGAAGGAGGCATATGTTTCCCATTTTTGATGAGTTGATGATGCCATTTAAAGTTGTGTGGGAGATCCCATCATCCTTGCTCCTGACAAATAATATGGCAGAGGGTCTCTATTCTGTTCCTCGGGAGGACGCCTCTATGTTTTTTTCACTATCCCCTTCCTAACTGCAGGGGAATAGCAAAAGTGACCAACTGACCACATTCTGGGATGACTCAAACATCTCCCTCTGACAGAGATGGTAGATATCTAGATGTTCTTGGAAGAAAGGTCTTCTCCACAGCAACCTTAGGCCTCCATGCAGTCAGCGATGTGCGGATACTAACATTGGCTATGGGCGAAATCAACCACAACTGACAAACCTGCAGAGTGGATGGCAATCCAGAAGGAGGTTGCCAGCTGTCACAATATTTATTTATTTATTTATTTCTAGATTTATACCCCACCCCTCCTGAGAACAGCTCGGGGCAGCTTTCAACAAAAAAATAAATAAATATATAAAATACATATAAAACCATTTTAAAACACATCAAAAATACATAAAGTATTAAAACAGGACCTGGGAAACAATTAAAACAATAAAATAGGGTAGGGGAGATAAATATCAGCGTACAGCATCCATGCATGTAGCGGATTGTGTCGTACATAACATAGCAGCCATGATAATTATCAGAAGACATGCTTGGCTCCACTCTACTGCATTGACCTCTGAAAACAAGATTCCTGTAGAAGATGTCCCCTTCAAAGTGGTGGGAGGTACTTTTCTCAAAGTCCATGAACGACACGCTTGCCAAAATAAAGGAAACCTGCCAGAAGGCAAGAACCCAAGGAGTCATCCACCCCTTTAAAAGATACTACCCATTCTCCTTGTCTTCCTCTGTCTTCTACCACCAACACAGGCCCTCGTTCCACCCGCAAAGGTTTTTAAAACAGCAGCACAGTTGACGACAAAACACCTTCCTAGCATCACAAAGAAAAAGAATTCAGGGATAAACCTAAGCCTAAACAGGTCCCTCAACCAAGGCAGTGCCCCAGAGGTCTTAGGGTTTGATTACCAGGAGGTCAAATGGAATGAATAGAGCAACCTATTGTTCAAGAACAGACTCAGGCAATTTTATTCTGCATGGAACACCATCACATTAGGCAGATCAGTTCTAGAAATCATCTAATATGATCATGCATTCCAATTTGATTCTTTTCCACCTTTATCCTCCCCATCCCTGACCGTCTTTAGGGACCCCTCCCACTGGGCTCTACTTCTATAAGAAGTCATCTCTCTTGTGGAAAAGGGGGAAGTAGAAGAAATAGCACTAGATAGTCTTTCCAATGATTTCTTTTTGAGATACGAGTACTTCCTCATAACCAAAAGGGACAGTGGTCTCCACCCTATCCATGGCCTCTATTCTATCAACAAATTAATTAGAAGATTTAAATTTTGCATTGCCTCCTTATCCACAGTACTTCCAGTCCTACAGAAAAATGCCTGGCTCGTTTCACTTGACCTCAAGGATGCATACTTTTCATGTCAGAATTGGAAAGACTCACAGAAAGTTTCTCCATTTTATTGTAGATGGACAATGCTTCTAATATACCATGATCCTCTTCGGTGTCTCCATGACCCCAAGGGGTTTTACCACATTCATGGCACCAGAAGCAGCGGAACTTCAAAGAATGGGAGTCACAGTATGCTCTTACCTAGACAATAGGCTCCTGTCGGCAGATTCTCATGATGAACTATGCACACATGTAAATATCACCCTGCAAATGCTGGAAGAACTCTGCCTTCTGGTAAACCTTCAAAAGTCTTATCTAAAGCCACTCCAGATCCTGCCCTTCATAGAAGCCACCCTCGATGCAAATCAAGCATGAGCGTTGCTTCCACTGGAACTTTTCCACAGTATCATGCATATGATACAACAGGCAAGAAGATCAGCGAGGTTCTTCTTCAGGCTACTAGACCTCTTCACATAGACAACCATGATCACTCCTCATGCCAGACTTTACATACACCTGCTCCAGCAGTGAGTGAGGGACAATTACACTCCAGAAGTCGACTCTCTGTCCAAACGCCTTACCGTTGCATTGTCAGTCCTCGCAAGCCTATAGCGGTGGATATGGCCCAAACGTTCACTCAGGTCTCACAGACTACATAATAGACTGGTCAACTCGCCTCCTTCATGTCTTCCCTCCTTCCCCTTTCATCAGCCAGACCCTGCCCTCTAGCAACAGATGCTTCTCTAGGAGGCTGTGGACATTTATTGCTCATGTTTCACAGCACAAGGCCTCTGGTCACCTGCCAAAAAATCTCTCCACATAAACTTGCTAGAACTGAGAACAACCAGGTACACATTAAAGACCTTCTTCAACATTGTTGTGGCATGTGTAGTCTAAATCACTTCAGACAATGACTGCAGTGTATTACCTCAATTAGCAGGGCAGGGCCAGTTTCAAACCACTCTGATGAGGCCACAACCATCTGGCAATGGTGCATAAAGAAAGAAGTCTTACCCATAACTATCCATCTCTCTGGACAACTGAACCACCTCACAGATTGCCCCAGCCACACCTTGCATAAAAGGCACAGTTGGTCCGTATCTGACAATATGGTAGACAGGATTTTTTACAAATGGGGGGTTATCCAACAGTGGACCTCTTCACAAATGACCTAAACCACAAACTGCCATGTTTCTGCAGTGGGGAAGATGGCTCCATCTCCGGTGCCTTCACAATAGACTGGTCAACTCACCTCCTTTATGTCTTCCCTCCATTCCCCTTGATCCCCAGGACAATCTTCAAAGAACACCAGGAAAAAGCACAACTTATCATAATAGCACCGGAATGGCCAAGACAAATCTGGTGCCCTACTTTGTGCAGAATGGCAAGGGACAAATGGACTCTTCCAGTTTGCGGAGACATCATCTCACAGTAGGGGGAGCAAGTTTTCCACCAGAATCTACAATCCCTCCACCTGATGGCTTGGTTTATCAGCCCGTAGTCTCCAGATACATTTTTCCTGAAGAGATTGAACATCATGCTTAACGCAAGAAGGCAATCCACAAGAAGAATTTATGCAGTAAAATAGAAAAAATTTACATCCTGGTGCAAAAGCAATAGCTTTAGCTTTAAAAAAGTACCTTTATCTCGTATCCTGACTTACCTGCTCCAACTAAAGACAAATGGTCTCTCCCTCTCTCCCATAAAAGTCCACCTCACCACCTTATTGGCCAACCTTTCCCATCTCCAAGGGAGGTAGTCCCTCTTCTCCAACAATGTAGTCAGATCCTTTTGGAAAGCCCTCACCCCAACCTATACCATCTGTTTATTCACTCAGTTTCCCAGTGGGTCCTCTTGTTGGTTCTTGCAAAACTCCTGAGGCCTTCCTTTGAGCCACTAGGCACTATCCCTATCCAGTTCTTAACACTAAAGGTTCTATTTCTCATTCCCATTACATCAGCTAGATGAGTCAGTGAGCTAGTGGCCATGAAAGCCTCCCCCACCTCCCCCCACCATACCTTGTACTTCACAGAGGTAAAATGCTACTTCAGATAGACCTTACCTTCCTCCCTAAGGTGGTCACTCAATTCCATATGAACCAGACTATATCTCTCCCTGTCTTCTTCCCAAGACCGCAGACTACTAAAGCAGAGGCAGCTCTACACGCTCGAGATGTCCCTAGGGCTCTAGCTTTCTACCTGGAGTGAACCAGACCATTTCAGAAAAATGACAAGCTGTTTATTTCAAATAGAGGCAAGATTATGGGAGTTGTGGTTTCCTTTCAATGTCTCTCCAAGTTGATCTCACAATGCATTTCCATCTGCTACCAATTAGCTGGCAAAAGGCACCTAAAGGCATGAAGGCACATTCCACTAGGGCCTATGCCACCACCATGGCCAACTACCATCATATCCCAATTCAAGACATTTTCAGGGCAGCCCCCTGGGCCTCTTCTGACACCTTTTTGAGACATTATACCTTGGATCTGGCAGCTGGTAGGGATGCTTCCTTTGGTAGAACTGTCCTTTCCTCAATATTCAATTAGTCTCCACTCCCACCTACTGGAAATTCATGGGACTGCTTCCATGTTTCCACGAGTGAGAATCACAGAGCCACTCGAAAAAGAAATAAAGGTTTACTTACCAGTAATTTTGTTCTACGGAAGGGCTCTGCAGATTCTCACTACCCGCTCACCTTTCCCTCAGATAGGGAACCAGTCTCATTCCCTGCTCGGGTGGGTGGGCTCTGCCCCCTCCCCTTATACCTCCAGATCTTGCAATGACTCCACTAGGGTAAGAAGGAGGGGACTTGGAGCCCAAACTTCCAGAACTCTCTATGCTGGAACTTTAAGTTTGAACTGCTCTTAGAGACATGCACTTCCCGGAAGTGAGAATCCACGGGGCCCTCTCGAAGAACAAATTTACCGATAAGTAAACTTAATTTTTCCTCTTTCGCAGGGCGTACAGCCTCGACTAAAGGACTACTTGCTATGCAGTAGGCAGGATTCAGAGATAACCCTCCTCCTGACTGAAGCTGCCATCTTCACACCTGGCATCATCTTGGCAGTGTGATCTTGCCCTGCAGGAGGCAAGGTCCTGGGCTCTTCCAAGGAGCCTTTCTAGACCTTAGGCTTTTTATTTTCACTTTTTCTCTTGTTTGTTTAAGGGCCTGCTCTTTCATCCCTCCCTCCCCTTTCCCTATGGGGGTAGGGTTTTCTTCCTGACTTAGCTGCTTATTCTCAAGGCCCTTTTTTGGTGACATGACTTGGCCACTGGCAGCTGCTCCTCCTGTTCCCTGCTTTTGTGAGGGAGGTAGTTCTAGGGGTGAATTGAATTTTTCACCCAGTTTCCATCTCTGATGGAGCTAAGCATTTAGCGTGGTCAAGTCAGAATGAACGCTCTATCATTTGTTCAGAATTCTGATCGGACTGAACAAAAACAAAACCCTGGCCCTTTGTGCATGAAAAAACCATCCAACAGAATTTCAACAGCTATTCAGAAAGTTGTTTCAAACCAGCCTTGGGAAGTCCAGTCAGGCAGTGAAGACACTACTAAGCTGCCATCAGGCTGTTTCGTGCCTTTTTTGCTTGAGGCAATATTGCCTCATTGCAAGCCATCTGTCCATCCCGCTCTCCAAACATGATGTCTAGTGGGAAACCCTGAAGATCCTAGGGCAGGAAGGCAAAGCTCCCAAAGCTCCCAAAGCTCCCAGAAAGCAGACTCGGGAGCCGCATCTCACCCCACCAGCGGGAACTCCATTCTTTCCGGGGGGAGGGTGGCAGGTGGACATCCCCTCCAGTACCTCGCAGGAGGAGGTCCTGCAGGAAGTGCTGGTTTGGCTGGACAGGCAAGTGGCCACCCCACCCTCATTTGCTGGCAGTATTTGAAGGGGTGAGGGAGTGAGTCCCTTGGCCCTGCCAACAGGTTAGCACTTTGGGATTCCCTTTTACTCGCCCAACACAAAACCCAGGAAGGATATAGGCTGCAGCCACTCTCAAAAAAGGGGAGGCAGGCCATGAGGCAAAGGTGTATCCCCTCTTTGGGGGATCCATATTCCTCCTCCTCTTCATCATCCTTGTTGTCCTCCTGTTCCCCTCTTCCATCTAAGGGCAAAAAGAGAAAGAAGAGGGGTTGCTCCAATGGCTCTGGAAGGGGAACCAGGGGCATAAAAGGCTCCTTGTAAACACAAGTCCAGAAGAAAAAGAGTTTGTTCCTCTTCCTCTGCCTTCTCTGCTCCTTCCTTCCTCCCAAGGGGCTTCACCTTCTAAAATCAGACAAAGAGGATGAGGAGCTTTTGGGCACTGAACCAAAGAAGCCTGTGGAGCCTCTGGGGGTCACGCTGTTCAAAACTGAACATTTGGAGAAGCTTCTAGGAAAGGTAGCCTTGGTGCTGCAGCGTACCTTCACCCTCCACCTACTGCTCCTCTCCTCGGGGCTTTGAGCCTCCTAAAAAGAACAAGAAATCTGTCCCCAGACCATCTGCACAGTTGTCAGAGCTCCCTTTAGCCCAGTTTTCATCTTGATGCTATTAGGGAGGAATGGGAGCTGTTAGCTAAATTCAAGAGACCCCATAATTTTAAGTGTTTCTTCTCCATTCCTATATGTCAGGAAGAGCTAGTGAGTCTGCCCAAGGTAGATTCTGGAGTGGTGGACCTTGCTAAGGCTGCTGCCCTCGCAGCTGAGGGGAAAGGCTATACTAAACTAAACTAAACTGCCTGAGTCAGACCAGTGGTCCATCTTAGCCCGGTATTGTCACAACCTGACAAGGCAGCAGGGGTTTCAGATTCAGATCCAAATCTGGCTCCTCCAGGGTCTCCGGCAGAGGCCATCCCGGCATGCTACCAGAGACCCCTCCAAGCCCCCAGCAGAGGCCTCCCCCAGGCGTGCTACCAGGGATCCTGAAGTGGAGATGCCAGGGATGGGACCTTATACATGCAAAGCATGCGCTCTTACCACTTGAGCTATGCCCCCCAACTCCTTGGACAGGAAGGATATTAATCCTAGAATTTTGAGGCCTCCTCCCTTTCAACTCATTCACACATGTGAAGTTCATTAGACTGGCCTAGCTGATTTGTCCCCCTGTACAGCATAGGTTTCCTGCCTAGAGGTTGAAAGTCGTCCTTATGGTACTAATGCATTCCTATTTGGACCTCTCCATTAGGCTTTCTTTTTGTTTCTCACACTTAAGACAATATTTTTTGTTGCTATTACATTGGCATGGAGGGTGTCAGAGCTGAGGACACTCTTGTCCAACCCTGAGCTGTGTATTTTTCATAGAGAGAGAGTAGTGTTGAGGATTAATCCAACTTTTATCCCGAAAGTCAATTCTAGCTTTCATAGGGATCTTGAATAGAGTCTTTCTGTCCTAATCTCCAGCATCCTAGGGAGAGGGAGTGGCACCGCTTAGATGTGAGGAGAGCCGTAAAGATTAAATTGCATAGATCCAGACCATTTAGAAAAGATTCAGCCCTTTGTGATCTTTGGGTCTTGCAGAAAGGTCTCCAAAGGTACTCTCGCCAGGAGGCTCAGAGCATGTATTTTGGAAGCATACAAGGCCTCTAAAATTTCTCCTCCTGAGGGTCTTATGGCTCATCCCTTAAGAGGAGTAGCCGCTTTCCTACAAGCCGTTTCGCATTTGCTGTAGCTTCCACTAGTGAAATCTAGTGCAGCTGCTGGCTCATGGGAAAGGAAAAAGTGCAGAATGACTCTCACACCGGGACGCTCCCACAAGGGACAGGGCAGAAAATTCTACCCTGTCGTTTGTGCGAACCTCGCAGCTCAAGAGCTGACATAGCACCGCACTTCCTTATTTCCCACGAGTCAGCAGCTGCACTAGATTTCACTAGCGCAAGCTGCTCCTGCCATGAAACAGCTTGTCGGAAAGCAGCCTAAGCATTACTGGCTAGGGCCTCAGTACATAGAGCCTCTACCTAGTCCTCCACGCATTTTTTCACGAGGTATTACAGAGTCGGCTCTGGCATCAGCTGAGATGGCATTTGGCTGAACGGTGCTTGAGAGAGTACTGCCTTCCTGAATCCAGGAATGGAATCCATCAAGGGTACGATGAAAGTTTTGAGTGATGTGATGGGAATCCACCCTCCCTAGGGAAAACGCTGCTTGGAGGACTTCCTATTAGTGCAGGCTGTCCACCCTGCGAAAGAGAAAGGAAAGAAAATTTCCTTACCTGTGAATTTCTGTTCTTCTCTTGAGTGGGGTGGAAAACCTGTCCTACCCATTACAAATTCCATTAATAGAGTAGAGAGGTTATTTAAGAGTCCGGGGGGTGGTAGTTTTCACTGTTTGTCTCTCCCTGTCTCTTTCTGTCCTTGTCACTGGTTTTAATGTTCTTCATGGTTAAAGAGCTGCTGTTAGTGTTTTTAGTTTGCTTTGCCAGTCTCATCCTGGAAAGCTGGTGTGAGGGTATGTCCCTCCCCCTGGCAGAAGCTGTATCAATCTTTGGATCCTGTCTACTGCACAGCAAGGGAGGGAGAGAGCCTATTGGCCCAGGCTGCCCACCCTGCTCAAGAGAAGAACAGAAATTCACAGGTAGGGAAATTTCCCTTTCTAAAAATGGTTATCTTTGGCCTTCATTCATACCACCTACTATTTTAGTGGTTTAATTTTTAGTAATCACTTCAGTAACCTTCATTTCATATCGTGTGTGTGTGTGTGTGTGTGTGAGAAGTAATAATAATAATAATAATAATAATAATAATAAATTATTATTTGGAATTGCTGTCATTTTATGCTTTAGGAATTAAATTTTCCCTTTAATTTTTTGCTTTTGTTTCAGTACATTTTGTTGCCATAATAATTTTGATGTGTTTAATTTTTGAAGGAATTTTGTAACCCTGCCCAAGTTTGTAGTGTTGCCTGGAGGAACTTACATAACATACTTTGTATTTTATATGTTTATTTTAAAAAATAAATTAAAAATGATTGTTGCATTCTTTCTCATGACACTACTTCTGTGTAATTCTCCCCTTCCCCTCCAACAGATAACAGTCCTGGATGAGACATGGACAGTATTCAGGCGATACAGTCGCTTTCGAGAAATGCATAAAACCTTAAAATTAAAGTATCCAGAGGTGAGTCACTGGCTAACTTAACTGGAAACTTCAGGTCAAAGTAAGGTTTTGAAAGATACTCCCCAAAGATGTATGCTGTATAGCATCCTTGCTCCTGGGTCTGCGTTCCTAGCATGAGAACAGTGAGACACTCCATTATTACGCCAAGAATGTACAGTCGTTACGTTGCTACCATGGAGTTAACTCCTTTCTTATTGCTGACTGCAAAGGAGTTCTCTGGGCGTTGCTGTGCTGTATTCTCTTCTAAGCTGCAGCATACCAGTTTCATTGTTCAGTACTGACAAATTCACTGTCTTTGAAAAATCTACAGATATTCTTTTGGTACATAGCCCACATAAATGTTAAATTGTAAAATTGATCCTTTTTGGGTCCTTTCGGAGATTTTGAGTGTGAGGCATTTATTGGGAGCAATGTTTCACAGAACCTTGGTTCCTTGAAGCAGGGTTAAAATTGTTGTCTTTTTTGTTCACACCTCATTTTGGAAATGTTTTTTTGTTCTTCTCTTGTCTTTGGAGATCAGAGACGAAACCTAACAGCTTGAAGTACCCTAGGTTATGGGATGTCCATTGCAGACAAAAATGATTGACTTATTTCATGATGGTCGAGTGGCCTGCTGTGCTCTAGGCTGACTTCCTGAAGAATCTCCTGGCCTCTCCAGCTCTACTCTTAAATCCAGAGTTGGGTTGACCTGTTGGCATTAAGGAATGATTGTTTGTTGTTAATAATAATAATAATATACAATACATCTTAATTTTTATCTAGCGCCCCTCTACCATGGCACTCAGAGAGCTTTACATACAACAATTTAACACAACTTTTAAACTGCACAGCAATCCTGTGAGGTAGGTTAGACTGAGAGAATAATGTGACTGGGACGAGGTCAGCCAGTGAGTTTCTGGCTATAAAGTGAGACTAGAACCAGTGTCACCCCCGCCCCCCAACCTCCTGGTCCAAGTAGTGCACACTTAGCCAAAGTCGTTTTGTTTTGGGGAGCTCTCATTCTCAATGACAGCAACACAGAAATTAGACTCACAGAGTCATAGGATTTGAGTGGCTGCAGCCGGATTATTTGAACATATCACATTAAGCAAGGGGATCCAGACCAGTGGAAATCCAGGTGTGGTGGGGATATTAATGTGCTATCTGTTACACTATTTCTTATTCTAGGGGAGGCCAGTCTAAGGGCTACACCTTGACTTGTGCTAGGACAAGCGTGTGCTGTTCCAAATGCCCATCAGTTTTGTTACTTGACTGCAGCTTACTGCCTTCATCTCTCGTTAAAGAGATGGATGCAGGCCCAAAGTAGAGAGAGGTCATGACCCCCGGCCCCCTCTGTAGGGTGGGCAGATATGCAAATCTTATGCGAAATACAGGTTGCAAGACTGCATTGGCTTCAATGCAGCCCTGCAACCTGTATTTCTCATAAGTGTCCTCTAACATTTGCATTTCTGCCCACCCTACCCCTCTGGTGATTCCCACTCCTGGAGTGACCCCCCACCCCCTGGGAATGAACACCTGAAGGATCAGATAAATAGGTCTTAACATCCTGCGCCTGGCACTAAAATGCAACAAAATCTGCAAACATAAAATGCCCCCAGAAAACAATTCGCCTTGTGGAGCAAAACAAAACCTGCGGTGGGAAAGGCAACATCCTGGATCATGACTGATCAGCCATATGACCAGGAAACATTCCTTACCGCTCAGGCAGGGGGACTACTAGCATGCACCCACAGTAAAAACAATATGTTAATCTGGAACCTTTGGAGGCTGCCACAATAAAAAACATACTGCATTCTATATCTTTAGACAAGGGGGGGAAACGTTATCTGTAGTAAAAGTTCTGTGAAGAGAGAGACCCAAAACCTGCCTTCAGGGTATAACGTTCTGAAATCATTTAAATAGATTTCCCCCCCCTCAAAATTTCTTCTTTCCCACTCAAAATGCATAGATGATGGGAAGCGGTAAGTGTTACGTGATTCCCCTAATGCGGGGTTAGTAACTGATGCCCCCGGGGGTGCAACAACTTGAGAATTGATGCTGTGGATATTCCCAGTTGCTCTCTGGCAGGGAACCACGGTGATGTATTGCAACTGCACATCTTCAGAAAACAACAGTTACAAAGAAGTGATTATCTCTTTCCCTCTAGAGACTATTTGGTTGAAACAGAAAGCATTGTTCCCCTTCTCTTTTAACTCCCAGCCCTTATCATGCTTACAGGCTCAATGTGTTTGATGTGTTAATGTGGTGGTTTGGTTCTGGTACATTTCTTTCTGCATTTATGTGTATATGGTGGTAAAAACCCTGGGGTTTAAGCCAAACAGCTAATGATCTGTTTCTAATTGTTAAAAGCAGATGATTTCACCTGAATTAGATCCTTTTGTAGCTTTTATTTTCACTGCATCAGTGGGCCTCCTTCCTTACAAATTCACCATATGCTCCTTCCTCAGTCTTTTTTCTTGTCCCAAAGCAATGCATTGGCACAACTTGTTGATTCTCCTGCATTTCCCTGCTTTGTAGTGGTATTGCCCACCCTGTAAAGGACATGCAGAATGATCTTGTTCTGCTCCTGCACACAGCATTCCACATGTAGCCTGAAACATGGAACGGGAGAGGGAGTCCCTTCCCTAGGATTTTCTAGCCACACTAATGAGTTTGCTCAGAGGCAGGAAGTGATGCACCAGGGACTGAAGCTTGCTTGGGTTTACCAAATCACACAAAATCATTGCTATGAAACAGAGTCAGTTCCTTTGAAGCAAACCCTTTTCATCAAGTAGCAGAGAACAAGGCACATCGGGTGCTGGTCATTTAGCTGTTTCCCATGGGAGAAGACAAGGACTTGCTTAGTGGGTGAACTTGCCCCCTGCTCTTCAAACTGAAAGGATTCCAAAACGCGTCTTCCTGTTGGAGAGCTTAACAGTGCACGTTTTACTGAAGAGTTTGGGAGCCAGTGCTGGGGTGTCAGGTGTTGACCCAGCCATTAGTAATCCTTTAGGGAATATTCTCTTTACAGGCCCTCTGCCTCATTGCACACTCCCCCCTCACCAGCACCCCCATCCCATCCCTCCCTCACCCATCCTCTCCACCAAATGCCTGGCGGAACAGCCAGGTTTTACAAACCTGACAAAAAGTCAGCAGGTCGAGCCTCCTCCAGGAGGGAGTTCCACAGCTGAGGTGCAGACACCAAGAACACCCTCTCCATAGTGGCCCCCCGATTTAGGTGCCCCCAGCAGGGGCGCCGATCAAGGACCCGGGGAGTGAGGAGGTCCCGCGGATAGGTTGGGCCAAGGCCGTGTAGGGCTTTAAAGGTAAAAACCAGCACCTTGAATTGGGCCCGGAAGAAAATAGGCAGCCAGTGCAGAGAACAGAGCACTGGTGTAATGTGCTCCAAGCAACCCGACCCCATGAGGAGCCGGGCCGCCACATTCTGCACAAGCTGCAGACTCTGGACTGTTACCAAGGTCACGTGCTAGCCTCATGTAGAGCACATTGCAGTAGTCCAGTCTTGAGGTAACAAAAGCATGAATGATGGTTGCCAGGTCAGAGTCGCCGAACCAGAGGTAACTGGCAGAAAGCCCCCTTCACCACCATCTCCACCTGGATATCAAAGTGGAGCCAGGAATCCAGGAGCACCCCTAGGGCGAATTCACACGTGCAGCAATTATCTGGATTTTTAAAAACTGGTTCTCAATAGTTCGCTGTTAACAAGTCCTGTTGCATTCACATGCATGCCATACCGATTTTAAGTACAGCGAAATAATGCATTCAGACCTTCTTGTAGTGCGTGCTTACCCGGCTGCTCAGTGCGGTTCAGTTACAGGAAGTGGCCTGTGGGGAGCCAGAAGGTTGCTACTTTGTAGCAAAGTACAACTTTGCTACAACCTTTGCTGCAACTTTGCAAACTTTGCAACAACCTTTGCTACAACCTTTGTAGCAAAGGTTGCTACTTTGTAGAATCAGGGAATAAAAACGGAGAGCCTGAGGCTGCTGGAAAGAAGCCCCTCGCATTCTCTCCCTGGTTTCTTTCCGGTATCCCGCTGCTGCTACTGCTGCAGCACTACGGTAGAGGCAAAGGCAGATGATTGAAAGTCCCTTGGAGGGAAGAACTTTTTTGGGGAGAAGCATGGAGGGGAAACATGGAGGGGAAGAACTTTTTTGGGGAGAAGCTGGCTGCAGCCTGCACCCAGCGAGGCAACTACAGGGCTCCAGCTGGTCTCACTGCTTCCGGTAGGGGCAGGAGTAAAACAGCGCACTTGGAAGCACAGTTGCATTCACATCAGAAAAGATTACACACTAGTTAAAACCAGTACGATGTTGCTTTCACACTGCTGTTAAGTGCGGATTTATTGAAAACGGACAGCAAAAAGGTAGGTTTGAGTAGCTTTTCAACACGCATTGCTTTAGTGCAATATTGACTCCATTTAATCGAATTTAAGTGTTCAGACAGGCATGAAACATTCGTTTTTTTTTTAAAAATCGCACAAATCAGAACGTCTGAATCCCCCCCTAGACTCCACACCTGGGAGAGCAGCGGGGGACAAACCCCATCAATGACGGGGGGAGTTACACCCGCCGCTCTCCCCACCAACATTACCTCCATATTGTCAGGATTCAGCTTCATTCGGCTCTGCCTTATCCAGTCCCCCACAGCCATCAAACACTGGGAAAGCACAGAGACTGCCGGGCCTGGGTCCGATGAAAATGAGAGGTACAGCTGAGTGTCATCAGCATATTGGTGACAACTCACTCCGAACCGCCTCACGACCTTGCCTAATGGCTGCACATACACGTTGGACAAGAGTGGGAACAGAATAGAACCTTGCAGGACACCACATGAGAGGTCACGGGGGGAAGTTGATTTATCCCCCAGCACCACCCGTTGGAGCCTATCAACTAGGTAGGAACAGAACCATTGTAGAACAGTTCCATCCAATCCTGCCCGGTCCCGCAAGTGAGTCACCAGCAGCTCATGATCAACTGTGTCAAAAGCTGCCAAGAAATCTAATAGGACCAGTAAGGTTGAAGGTTCCTGGTCCATCATCTCCCGGTGCAGGTCATCGACCAAGACCACAAGTGCAGTCTCAGTGCCATACCCTGTGTGAAAGCCAGACTGGGAGGGATCTAGGAAGCTGAGACTATCTAGATGCTCTTGGAGCTGCTGAGCCACCACCCATTCAGTAACCTTCCCTAAAAAGGGAAGGTTAGAGACTGGCCGATAACTGGTGAGAAAATCAACGTCAAGCGATGGTTTCTTGGGCAAAGGCCAGAACACCGCCTCCTTCAAACATTCCGGCACTCTGCCCTCCTGAAGGAAGATATTGATCACCCCTGCCAGCAATGGCCCTAACATCTCCCAGCAGCTTTGACCAACCAGGATGGGCATGGATCCAATTCACAATAGGTGACCCTAACCGCCCCCAGAACATCCACAGCCCCCGCTGGCAGCACCTCCTGAAACAGGTCCCATGACACCAGACCAGATGGGGCTTCTGCACCCTCTGACTTGCCTCCTTCTGCAGAAACTACAGCACCGAAGTTATGGTGAATTCAAGTGATCTTATCCACAAAGTAGTTGACAGACATGTCACAGCAGGCCCTAGAAGATTTCACGTCCAGGCGGAGGGAGAACGGACTGACCAGCCCCCTTACCACCTGGAACAGCTCTGCTGGACATGACTTTTGCGGCTGCTATGAGGGCAGCATAAGGTCCCAACAATCTTCCTTAGTAATCCAGGAGCAGTTCCTCTCCTCAATTGATTGCTGGTAAAGGGGCTACACATTTCTGATTACCAAGGCCATCTTCCTTAACTGCTCCTTTTCTCAAATGGGAGTACTCTGGTATACCAAGACCTCTGGAAGCAAGTGCATAGTTTTGTCAACATGAAAATGCATTTCCTTTCCCCCTCTCTCTCAAGACCTAATTCACCTGGATGTCAGACTCTTTACACACCTCATGTTCTTCCTATCTCTCGACATATCTCTGGCCATCAGACAACCCTGCTTCCTTCCTCCTCGGCCTGTAAACTACAGTTGGACAAACTTTCATCCCCTGGGCCTCAAGCCTCCTTAGCTGATGTAGTGAATTAGGTCATTTCGAGCACTTGTCATCTGCAGTTGGAATTCCTTTCCGCTCCTATTTCCAGTATGTAAATCCTGTGTTGATAGTTTGCTTAAAAAACCTTGAGAGGCGTTTTGCTGTGTGATTGCCCTCTAGTCAGGTTCACCATGACTGCATGCCTCTGGATCTGGGAGGGCCCACAAAGAGGCTATCAGCTGCCAGGGGGGATGGTTGAACTTGGAACTCAGACCAGAGCATCAGTTGTCCAGAGTTCAGGACAATTGACAATTTTCTTTGTGATTTCTGTAACTCCTCACCCTTTCAAGATTTCAGGTCTTCAACAAGATGGTTACTGCCTACGTCAACTATTTCTAGACTGTCAATGCTCCTTTTGTCAGCAAACACCTTCAGGGTCCTCAGTTGTGTGGAGAAGAAGGGACTGTCACAAGGGCAAGCCCAATATTTGAGCAGGGTGGCTCAACGGGCTCACTCTTTTCAAGGGAGTGAAAACAATGAGCTGTGCTGCCTCATCAGCTATGCTTTGGTCATGCTGAAAACAGACTTGCTTGCTTCCTTCCGCAATATAATGTTGGATCAATATTGCTCAATAGTTTGGGAGAGTCAAGCATGGAGAACCAATGCCTTCTCAATAGAGCTGGTCAGAGCGTTCGATGTATACATGTCCTCCTCCACTTCTGCTTTTTGGAACCCGAAAATTTCCATGGGCAAAGCCAGAATAATTTTGATTACATGTTTATGGTCCCACAGGTCCTAGTTCTGTCACTGTGAGGGTAGGGAGTCTTGAGCATGGATGGAATGGCTGGGTTGATGGCTGGCTGGCTTTTTACATATATTTACACGACGTTACAACGTGGATTGTCACAAAGGAACATAGGGTCACACACATATGGTGCTGGCCTACACGTAGGCTACAAGCCTAGTAAATATGTAAAGCTGGAGGTCAAACATGGATGTAATATTGAGAACTGACAGCTCAGCTCATGTAATTATGTGCTGTTAACTGACAGGAGGATACAAGCAGGAATGACACTTAGAGTCTCTTCCATTTGCATTTTGTGGCTTGTGGCTTGGTGGTAATATTCCATCTAAACACCAGCTGTACTATAATTGATTTTTAAGGTATCATTGAAGGTGACAAGCTTTTATAGACAAAATATTTTTTGTACCCCTGAAGAAGGGGGGTGTACACCCAAAACCAATTGGGTTTTGCAGTTTAGATGGACCATATATTTCTTAATATGGTGGTTCTTGTATTCTTTTTCTTCTTGTATACAATGTATAGTCAGTAAAGACTGGTTTGTTTATACACTTTGGTTCAGTATATATTTTTGTGCTTCTCTCATAGTAGCTAGTTGCTTTGCATTTTTGGCTCTTTGTGTGCTACTATATACATCTTTCTTCCTGGTTTTCTTTGTTTATAATCTAGATCTATAATGCAGAACAGCTTTATTGTCTTTCAGGACTTAATGTGTTGAAAATCATCCTGATATTTTTGTTGCTCTCTTGTTGGCATCATTTATAACCATAGCGTTGCACTAATATGTTACATTGTAATTTGGAAATGTTGCATCCCTGGATGAAGTTGTGGTTTTAATTTTTTAACCACAGCTCCTTTAAAATCTATTTAATAGATTTTCACATAGTTCTATTTCCCGCTCCAAATTAATATTTAGCATAGACCCAGAAAATAATGTGTGTATGTTAATGTGTACAGTGTCCTGCTTCTATGTGTGGACTTTATATAGCTCATTAGATGCTCTGTACAAAGTTACTGAATCAGTCTTTTAATTTACTTATCTTGCACTTTGTGTTACAAAAGAAGTGCAGTGAAAAACTGATTTATTGGAAAAGAAATGGGGAAAGAAAAAGAAGAAAAAAAGGCAAAGGAAAACAAAATACCCAAACATCCGAGCATTTTAGAAAAAGGAATTGCTGCCATTTTATAGCCTTAATATGCAATGTTATTTCACTTAGTCATATGTTTGAATTAACTAAATAAGTGGATGTGGATAGCTAATTGAATATATCTAATTGAAATGCGCTACATATAAATTTTTAAGTCTAGCGCATACAAGCAATAAATACCATCCTTGAGTGTTAGCAGGACATGTTGTATTAAGCCTCTCAATATCACTGCTGTGCAGTTTGGGAGCTACTTCCTACATTGTTAGCTTATTAATGATTCTTGAATTAGCTGTGAAATTCCAAGATGGACATTATTTGACTTTCAGGCGTGCTATCACATTGAATGAATATTTGTTTGTTGTTTGTGTTTAGGCAGGGAAGACTGGCAAACAAGTCCTGTTGTTGGGATGTGAGAATTTTCACAACATGATTCTTTTTTTCTAGGTCAAGTTGGGCAACCTTTTTTATTTTGCATATAGTGCTTGGTCACAGTTTTACAATCAAGGTCTAGGAGGGTTATTAGCAGGTATTGATGCAGGCATGAGGTGTATCTTTTCTCCTGTTATGTTCTTGTGAAGGTAAGATCACAGTCTGACCTGTAACTCATCAGTGTTGAGTGATGGAACTTTTTGTTGATCTTTCAGTGTAAGTTTTGCTTGAATGGTGCTGTCAAACACCTTTGAAAACTCTTTGTTTGCTACACATCTAAACTTTTTAAAAATATCACTAAAGCTATGAACAGCCCAGTAGAAGGTAACACATTATATTTTGTAAGTATGCATGCAACTTGTGGAGGGATAGCTATAAAAAAGGATAAGACTGGTAGAAATCAATTTTGCATTTCACTCCTGTGTTGATGTAGGCAGTAACCATCTTCTTGAAGACCTGAAATCTTGAAAGGGTGAGGAGCTGGGAGGAGTTTCATTTTTACATGCTGGAAATTAGAATCGTCCTGTTCAGTTTCTTTTAAATTATTATTTTTTATTATTATTATTTGCAAGCATTTATATAGTGCCAGCAATGTACCTGGCGCTTTACAAAGTAATGATATCCACACAGTCCCTGCCCTAGGCCTTACAATCTGAGAGATGGGGGGGCGTGGGAGGAGACAAAGGAAGGGGAACAGAGGGAGAGACAAGGAGTGTAATATTCACGAAGATGTGAGGTCCCAGATGCACGTGCTTGGCTTGGTTACATCGAGAAATAGTTATGGTGGGGTTTTTTTGGCATCTCCTAATACACTGTAATAACTCAAGCACTAGAAAATGTCTACTTTATTTCATATGTATGTTAATATCCAGAATGTTTGTACAAAACCTGAAACGTTTATTCATCCCTGCCTTGCATAAGAGTGGAAGTATAACGTTCGTGTCTGAAGTGGACGCATGGACACATTGTGAACTTGTGCTTTTGAGAGAGACGTAAATGGGCCCCTACTGCTTCTCAGGCAAGCAGGTTGAGTGGGATTGCTGTGCGGGCATAGCGCCTTTCGTGACTTTGACTACCCCTCTTCAGAGACCCATCTCACAAGGCACTACTGACACAAGAGGTACAAACCCTACTCTCTAAGCGAGCTAGAGATATTCCTCCGAGATTTCGGGGAAGAGGTTTTGATTCAAAGTACTTCTTAGTTTCCAAATGGAATGGAGGCCTAAGACATATTCTCGACTTAAGATACATCCAACTTATTTATTAGATCCTTTATGCTTACGATGGTCACCTTGGCTAAGATCCTCCCATGTTTGCGCATGGGTGTATGGTTCACAGCTCTCGATTTACAGGAAACTTATTTCCATATTAACATTTGACCATCACATAGCAAACAGCTGAGATTCATCTGCAGCCAAAATCTCTATCAGTCTAGAGTCCTCCCCTTTGTCCCTTTTACCGCCCCAAGTGTCTTTACAAAATGTCTTGCCTCCGGTAGCAGCCTGTCTTAGAAGAAAGGGCTTCACTGTTTTTCCTTATTTAGATGCTTAGTTAATAGTTTAAAATACGGAACAAAAACGTACCAGAGATTTTCAGACTTGTTTTAGATCTCCTCCAACAATTTGGATTCCTAATGAACTTCCAAAAATCTTTCCTAAACCCCGTCGCCAGGGCATGAAATTTCAGATCCAACACCAAGAGCCAAATAAATAAATAAATAAATCTGTCACCAGAAGTTTCTTTCTGTTTTTCTGTTCTGTGTTTGTGATGAACTGTCAGATTTGTGAAAGAAAAACTGAAGTGTAGCCTGTCTCTTCATTTTATAGGCCACTGCTTTAATGTGCCTTCTCTCCTCCACTGGTTTTATTCACCTGAACAGCAGCAGCAACCTGCTCCCATGCAGGGCAGGGGAGATGGACCTGGCTTGGCGGGCTCCCAACTATTTAATCGCACACGAGGGTAGCGATAGTTGCTGCCTACCAGCAGCTCCCACAAGCACTTCTTTCCTTCTCTCAGCATACAGCCGCCTCTCCCCTCAAAGAGCCCAAGCAGTCAGGGATGTAGCTAGGTTTGAGTGGGCCCAGATGCAGAAAACTGAACTGGGTCCCCCTCTGGTCCCCTTGATCTCACCTGCCCATTATAGTGTACACACGGCAACCCCCGAATGCCAGTCAGTTCCATGTAGGGTTATCAGATTTTGAAAACGAGGGACACTCCATGCACCACCCTTTACTGCTGTGTTTTATATAAATATATCTATTCATTAACAACTCTCACATAGCCACAGGGCCGCCATCCAGCCCTCCTGGGCCCATCCAATCTGGCACACAGATGGGGCTCATACACACACACACAAAGTCAGCAAAAGCAGCAGGTGCAATGGACCCGGGTCTTTTTCTCAGGGCTGGCCTTAGAATTTGTGGGGACTGGAGCAAAGATAGAATTTGGACCCCTTTGACAGTTGGCATTCTGGTGCTTGCTTACCAACACAAAGTAGTACCATGTAATAATAGCAATTTTTAATTTATCAGTGCAATGTACAATGAATGGGCGTTCAACATATTTATTGCATAAGAAAACACAATAGTCTATTAGCCGATTTAATGTGATAATCATGTGGGGCTGTGGGATAATCAGTAGGCATGGGGTTGTAGGAAAACCCCAAAGCCATTAGCATTCTAAAAAGTTGAAATGGTGAGTTAGGAAACCAAGGAGATACAGGCATAAACAGCAGACTCGCAGATCTTGAACTTCTGAGGTAAAAGCAGATTTTTACTTGCCAGCAAAGAACACACTAAAAACAATGTTCTGGAGGTTTCACTTACTATATTCCACAAGCTTAAGATTCTGCAGTGATCCCTTATGAAAATGCACTTTTAAAAGACTCAGAGAAAAAAAAAAACCACACTCCATCCACAACCTAGTATAACCCCAGATCCTGTAGCCACCCTTCCAGGAGCAGGCAGGAAGCTTTGCATGTGTCTCTATAATTACTGCCAAATTCAGCTGGAATAAGCATGCAGGTGCTGAGTGCCTGTGATAATGAGGTCAATGCGGTACAGTGAAGTTCTTCCCACACTATGGGATGGGGTGAATGAAGGGCACAGCGACTTCCATGTGCAATGGGCACACTACCCCCCCAGTATAATTGGGGGGGGGGGTGTGTCTGACCCACGTTACACATCAGGGAGACTTTCCTCAAATTACGCTATATACAGAAGGGGCTACATGCCTAACTCTGGGCATATGGGTGTCTTTGCAAGTGGGTCATGGAGATGCTGCGTGTGGAGTAACTCTGACCCAGTGATCTGGGTGTGGCTGACGTTCTGCTCCCCCATGCACTCATGCACCACACCCCTGGGCTCCTCCCTCAGTCTTCTGCAATCCCTGCAGTTCTGGGCTCCTCAGCCATGATACCGTACACTCCCTTCACCCCCTGCCGTTCTGGACTCCTCTGCCCCCACACTCTCCACACCTGCCCACTTGCACTCCCCACATCTTCACCCTCTTATCCCTATCAGTCCTCTGCTCTCCCTTCACCCACACCCCTGTCCTAATCTTTACTTTCCGTTTCCCTGCCTAGCTGCACGTAGAGCAGCCTTTAAAACTAGTGGGGCCCACGCAGCAGCTCCCTCCCATCGCCTCTTACACTTGAGGTGGCTATGAGGCCCAACAGCGCAGCGGCAGGAAAGGTGGATGATCAGGGTGATGCAGCAGCACAGCCTGCCTCGAGGGAACAGCAGCCAGCAGAGGCACAGGTGGGACAACTTGAAGGAGAGACAGCAGTGCAGCCCAGACCCAGAGGCAGCAGCAGGTGGGCAAGCGCCCCGTGAGACAGGAGGGGGCGCAGCAGCAAAATAGGAGCAAGCGAGCAGGCAGCACTGGGGGAGGCAGTAGCACGGTCCAGGCTTTTGGGGGCTGCATCAGGGACATTGGGTGGCAGCACGAGGCAGCAGCCAACAGACTGTAGAGGGGTGTCCGAAACTAGCTGGCAAACGATGCCTCTTCTTTCTATGGCCCTAGGTCCGTTTCTTCGGACCCAGGGAGCGTTCTCCCTTCCGTCCAGTAGGAGGCAGCACTGACTTTCGACTGGGCATGCGTAGGGAGAGCGCGCCCTCGCTTCCCCAGTCGAAAGTCTGCCTCCGGACGGATAGGCAGTGCAGCACGGGGCTCCACTGCCCCACCGACTTTCGTGCCTCCCTCTCTCACG
>QEPC01011712.1:4496112-4528711 GCA_003113815.1 Sphenodon punctatus
TTTCAGCTCCAGTCCATCGGCTTGGATACTCCTGGGGAAGCGAGGGCGCGCTCTCCCTACGCATGCCCAGTCGAAAGTCAGTGCTGCCTCCTACTGGACGGAAGGGAGAACGCTCCCTGGGTCCGAATAAACTCCCTGGAGGGCCACAGAAGGGCAATTCACCGGTAAGAATCCCAATTGCCCTTTCTCTCCCGCTGCAGGGTCATGGTGGCACTAGTGAAGGCTGCGATGGCTCGCTGAGTCTCCCTCCCCATCCTGGCTCAGCTCACTTCCCAGGACTCTCACTGGTGGGGGGGGGGGGCGTCAATAGTGAGACTCCTCTCCTTTCCGTTCCTGCCCCGCTACACCCCCGAAGTAGTTGCCAGCCTCAGTTTTCAGGATACAAATGGTGCTCAGGCACTGACAAATGTTGTGCCCTGCCATCCCAGTCCATTCAGTTCATAGGTGCAGACCGAATCTCGATCAAGAGAGAGCGTTTCTCCCATATGATAGATTCCTCGCAATTCAGAACTCCATAGTCCGTCTCAAGCACGAACCAGTCAGAGAGCACAGGTCTTCCTTCAGATTCTAGGTCACATGGCCTCTACAACAGCGATCATGCAGCATACAAAACTTCACCTGAGGCCTTTCGAATGCTGGCTGACTTGCGTATACATATCATCTCGACACCCACTTACCAAATACATGACTTGCACCATCCTCCATTCACTGACGGATAAACCTACTGTAGGTCATGCCCTTCCTACAAACCTATCCACAGATTATAATTACCATCAGTGCTTCCCTGACAGGATGGGGTGCCTATTGCAATGGCATAGAAGTCAGTGGCCTCTGGAAGAGCTGGGAACGTGTGTTCTGTTTCAGTCTTTTAGAATTCAGAGCAATCAGACTAGCTCTGAAAGCTTTCCTTCCACACAGCCAGGGAAATCCAGTACAGCAGTCTGGTACACAACCATCAGGAAGGTCATCCCATCTGTGCAGAGAGGCAATGAAACTTTGGAACTGGGCAATAACTCATGACATCCACCCTGTTGCCACCCATGCAGTAGGAGAATCAAACCTCCTAGCAGACTGGGTCTGGTTTTCCTTCCCTACTAAACCGCTATCTCAGCTTAACATGTACCTGTAGACGGCAGACCTGTATTTTCCCACCCGATTTTAAGAAGGGTCACGAATGGTCTTGTCACTGATGCCCTGTTAGAGACCTCTTGCCTCCTTTTGCATCTAGGCTTGGTCCTTGGGAGGCTGATTTTTCCATCCTTTGTACCCCTAACCATTTGCTCCCTCACTTCCTATCTCTTAAAACCACCACATTAGTGGCTCTCACTTAAGCTAGAAGGGTGGGAGAATTGGCAGCCCTGTGCATAGACCCTCCTTATCTTATTCTTAGTAAGTATAAGGTGGTCCTAGACTCCCTTCTTCATTTCAAACTAAGGTAGTTTCTCACTTCCACGTGTCACAATTTATCACTTTACAAAGGTTTTTTCCCCATAAGATCCCATTTGAACAAAGCAGAAATAGCTTTACACACCCTAGATGTAAAGAGAGCTCTGTCTTTCTACCTAGACAGAACAAAGCCATTCCAAAAAGATCATTCTCTTTTCGTAAGATCTATGAGCTCTTCCATAGGGTCAAAGGTCACCTCTCAGACCATATCTTATATATTTATTTAATTTAAAAACTTCTACCCTGCTCCCTCCAGTGCTCGGAACAGCTTGCAAAACATTTAAAAACAATTAAAATACAGGAAAGAGTTACTAAAACAATAAAAACAGTAAAAAGATGGTAAACCACTGGCAAAAAAACCCCCAAACAACCCCCCCCCATCCTCACACACACCCCTTCCAAAGGCCCGGACGAACAGCCAGGTCTTACAGGCCCGACAAAAGGCCAACAGGCTGGGCGCAAGGTGAGTGGTGGCTTGGTGGGATGCATTTCAGTTTGCTACCAGCTCTCTGAAAGGGACCTTAAGGCTCACTCTACTAGAGCCATGGCAACTTCAGCCACTTGGTTCAGAAACTTTCCAGTAGACCAAATCTGCAAGGCTGCTATGTGGAGTTCTGCACGCACATTTATAAAGCACTATGCATTGGACTTCAGCAACTACTGCTCAGCACTATTGGTGTGAGTGCACGGAGCCCCGCTTGAAGACGAAACTTGGTTCTTTGAGATGGGCTCTGTCACTTGCATGTCCTGCCCTCCTTCCCCTCTACATCAGAACCCTAGTTAAAGACTGGGATTCTCTGGTGTGGAGGTTGGAAGGATCTAAGGTACTTCACACTCTGCCCCTCCTATTTATAGCCTCGCTGCAAACCCACCAACAGCACGAGATCTGAGGGGAGTGGCCACGGAGCGTGATGGATGAACTGCTTAAAGAAGGTTCCTGGAGCTGATCTGTAGAAGTGCTGCTCCCATTTAGTATAAGTGATGGAGCACATCTCAAAAGACCAAGGTTTCACATAAGTAACCTTGATTTCCTGAAATTATACATATTATTTCCCTAAGAGCGCAGAGACCAAGTGAGGAAAATTACAGACCAAAAAGTGAATGTTCCCGAAAATGATGAACATGTGAATGTAGGGTTAAAATGGAAACTGTTTGCAGCATTAACTATAGAGCCGGTGACCTGCACGCACTATAATGCATAAAAAGAAACCCTTTGGCAATGTCATTAGTCAAAGCATAGAAGAGCAGAAAGAAAATAATGCATAAAATATAGGTAATAAAAGCAATGAAATATTTAATTTGTACTTTCCTGACTAGCACTTTGCAAGCCTTAGTAATGCCCCATCCATAAATATTGAAAGTAAAATAACAGAAGGGTAATTTTAAGAATCCTGATCTGCCTATACACATTAAAGTACACTTACAAACGCAAGGTATTATAGTCTCCACCTTTGTTCCACACAAATTATTGTAATTACACTATACATAATTTTACACTTTTATATTTTCATTACTGTTTCATGAATGTATTAATGGTGAACCCTTGTCACAAAGAATTGTGATATTCATCTGTCAGCTGCCCTGTTCCAATCCAAACTCTTTAATTATGTGACATGCTGAAAATTCTGCAAGCAGTTATCCCTTTCTCTGGTGTACCATATAGAATAGTGCACTCTGACTAATGGAACGCATACGTTTTTACACAGGTTCATATATATGTTTCTCTCCTGCCCTCTTTATATGCAGAAATATAAACCCAATAAAATATTTGCCGTAAAAATATAAAAGTCCAGTAAAAACAAATCCCCAGATCTTATCTGCACCTGCCAAAAACCTGACTGAATAAATGAGTCTTACTTTCCCCCTGGTTCACTCCAGGCAAAGGGAGTTCCAGATGCTGTAAAGTAGTCACTGAGAGTGCCTCTCTGTGCACCCTTGCCATATGAACATAGAGCTGTGGTGGAACTTGCAAGGTAACATCCTCCACTGAACGTAGGGTTGACAATGGAATGCCTGGAAGGAGGCGTGTCTTTTAGCTATGTAGGGTCCAAGTCATCTGGGGCTTAGGTTTATAGGCCAAAACCAGCACCTTGGATTGTGACCAGAACACACTTGGAAACCAGTACAGACTACAGAGCACTGTTGTAAGGTGCTCATGGCAACCCACCCCCAGTGGAAGACTGGCCACCACGTTTTGCACCAGCTGCAGCTCCCAAATAGTCATCAAAAGCAGTCTCACATAGAGATCTTTGTAGTAGTCTAGCCTCGAGGTTACAAAGGCATGGATGATAGTCAGATCTGAATCTGAAAGAAAGGGTCACAGCTTTCTCACCAGCTGGAGGTGCTGAAAAGTGTCCCTGATCACTGCTGCAACCTGATGTTCCAGGCACAAGTGATCCAGGAGCCATTCCCTAAGGTTGTGAGCCTGAGTAATCAGAGGGGTTAGATCCCATCAGTGATGGGTGTTCCTATCTTCCCCTCCCCCCACCCCACCCCACCCCCAGGTTTACTGTGCCGGTCAACCATCATCACTTCACTCTTGCCTGGATTCAGCTGCAATTGGCAACATCCAGGCCCCAATGGCTGCTAAGCACAGAGTATATACACCAAGGCTGCAAGACCTGGGTGGATAGAGTTCGGGTGTGATCAACATACTGGTGGCACCGCACATCAAATCTATGCATGAACTTACCAGATGGCCTCAGATACACATTGAAGAAGAGGAGAGGTGAGCGAGAACTTTGTGGGGCCCTACAGGGGAGTCCTTGGGGGAAAGGGGGAAACGACATTGCTTGGTTCTTCATTGTTCCTGAGCAATGTTCAAGTAGCAGCTCAGTTCTTACTCAACCAGGGCTTGTGCTGTGGGGTGAGTGGCTCTCCTGTTCCTCAGCTAAGCAGCAGGCAGCAGAAGTGCAGGGGATCTCACACACACACACACACACACACACACACACAGAGCCAGGCCTTCTGGGAGCACACTAATAAGGTCCATGCAACTCATGTAGACCCTTCAGTAAGCCTCTCCATTCTGTAAAATGGGCAGTCCAGCCATGCTGATGGCATTAAAATCTTGATAAAACAAAGACACACACTAAACAGAGAGCTATCTCTGTCTGCTAACTAACACTGAACTCCTTATTTTATTTATAGAACCTGTACTTTCAGGATTACAGCAGCTGAATTTGCATATACAAAAGATATATCCCTTTATTGGATATAGCTAATGTTCAGTCAGTTAAGTTATAATTCTTAGACCAAAAAAACCTTCTGTTTAAGAGGAGAGTTGAGGCTCTTACCAATTCACTCTTGCTCCAAAAAGCACAGAAATTGTAACTTAACTCACGCCATATAAGTAGCAAAGACGTACAGTCACATATATCACACTCTCTTAAAACTTACGCTCCATGCACCCACACTTTGCCGTGGTCTTTCAGCTGTAGTCCTCTTCCTCTGCAGGTTCTGCTGATTTGTTACTGTTTAATTTGTCCGTTTGCTCTAAAACCTCTTCTAGAGTCACGTTGGTTTGCGACAGTTCTTAGATTTGTTGCGTATGAAGAATAGTTCCAGCGTGGGTATCTCCCCAACATCCTCTGCAGTGAAGATAGAAAAAAGAATTCATGCAGATTCTCTGCAGTGGCTTAATGCTCCCTGAGCGAGCGCCCCCTTTCACCTCCTGGTCATCCAATCGCCTAACTTGCTCTCTAGCAGGCGTCCTGCTTCTGGTGTACTTGAAAAAAAGTTTTTATTAATTTTTCCATCTTTTGCAAGGAAGTAAGACCATGCTTATGCTCTCTTCCATAATAATTGGCGTAGGGAGAGGACAGCTATGAAGAGTGGGGTTACATACCTCCCTTCTCTTGACTTGTCTTGGTGATAGGTGTAGCTATGGGCTGAAGGAGTGTTCTGCTGGTCTCTGTCTGAACCAGTCCAGCCTATCCAGTAGCGCTGTTTTGTTGTTTAGCGCCCTGCCCTTTTAAATCAAACAAGGGAGAGAAAACTCATAAGATGTGAGGAAAGGGAAAAGAGAGGCACAAAGGCAGAGTTATGTTTTCTGTCCTTAGGGAGGAAGTTGGTGATTCAAGCCAGGATATATGCTGATGACATGTCTTCACTCAACTCCTACACAAGCAGGTTACTTAAAAGAAAGGTAATTGTGATTAAAATTTCAAATTTTTAATAGCCACTCCTCTTACATACATTTCTGTTCACCAGATTTAGACAAATGAGGTTTTTCAACATCCTCTAGTGAACAATGAAAAATTCTCCCTTCTCATCAAAACTCTGTCATTTTTTACATTCAGATAAACTTGTTCAGTTTGTAACAGTTAAGACTTGGCCTGTGTGGAATAACATCTTTAAATGCAGGCTGGTTGACTTGCAGTTGTCCAGACCCTGCTCAAGAAAGCATCACTCTGGTCAGTTACTACCCTGTCTCTCACCTCCCCTTTTTAGGGAAGGTTATTGAACAGATGGTCATCCAGCAGCTTCAGATGCATCTTGACGTTTTCAGATACCTGGACCTTTGTCAGTCTAGCTTTCATCCTAGATACAGTAGTGGGACTGTAGTTATGGCCCTGGTCAACCATCTTCACCTGGAGATCAACAGGGGAAATTGTATCTTGTTGATCCTGTCAGACCTTTTGGTGGGCTCTGACACAGTTGATCACAAGGTGTTGTACAGGTGACTACAGGACCTGGCAGATGTTCACTGGGCCACTCTTAAGTGGTTCCATTTATTCCTGTTAGGAAAGTCCCAGTGAGTGGTGATAGGCGATTGCTTGTTGTTCCCAAACAGGAGGCTGTTTGGGTTCCTGTAGGGTTCCCTTCTGTTTCCCCTCTAGTTCAATGGGTACTTGAGGCTGCTAGATGAAATTGTATATGTATTTGGGGTGCAGTACCATCAGTATGCTGATAACACACAGCTCTCTTTCTCTCATCCAAACGATGTCCTGCAGTCTTGATGTTTATGCCGTCTCACTGGGGTGGGTCACCAGAAGCATATTACACCGCTACTCCAAAGTCTGCACTGGTTGCCAATAACATTTTGGCCACAATTGACTTATAAAGCCTTAAATGGCTTTGTCCCTACATATCTGTTATGGGATTGGAGTCTCATTACCCCACTCTAGGCTGTCATGACTCAGTTTCCCAGGCTTGCGGCTCCCACTGGATCAGCTCTCTTTCTTGAACTGACTGAGCCTGCAACGGGTGAACCTTTTTGTCACCTTTTCAGCCACAGAGTTTCCCGGCACAGACTCTTTCTCTCTAGGTTCGTCTCTGTTTGTAAACACAGAATTAACCCCAAACTGTGTCCTGCCAATGTTAGGATTAGCAATTCCAGTGGACCATACTAAGTTCCGTTAAAAGAAGTTTAATTAATAAATCATGAATAAGCATGCAGTACAAGATTATACTCGAGAGTGTAGAAATTAAAATAACATAACCAATAATGCATCCCTATCTGTACTTGGGTTCTCTTAGCTTAGGCTTACCCTAATCAAGGTCCAGGGTATTTTGGTTCATGTCCCAGCCAGCAGTGGAAAGCTTGGTTGGGTACAAGTCTTAGAGTTTCCAAGAGGTCCTTACTTCATAGTTCCTTTGGTGTAGCCCTTCTCTGGCTGGTAAGATATGATGATGCAGATGAAGCTGAAGAAGTTCAAAACTCAACAACCTCTTTTTTGTCTTGACTTTCCCCTTTAAGTACTTTTCCAGGGCCCTTTGTTTGATTTTTCCGCCAGGTGACTGTGCTTTCAGTCACGTCCACAGGAAGAAATCCATTTGCAACTCAATGGTCTATAGCTAGTGTCTGCAGAGGTGTTTAGGCTTTTTCTGATTACGCACTCACTCAAGGTCATGACTTCGCATTTCTCCATTGCATGAAGTGAATTTCCAGTTCTCAACTTTCACATTACATACATGCTTAACCTTTACCGTTACATATTTGTTAGACATGTAGTCTACATGTAGCCCAGTATCACCTTATCACAATATCTAAAAGACTGCCTTCTCCCTTTATCATCATGATCCCTATGGTCAGCCAGGGGTACGTCTTGTCAATTCTGTCACTATGCCAAGCTTGTGCAGCAAGGGCACACAGACAGGCATTCTCAGGGGCTGCCCCACTGCTTTGAAACACCCTCCCCCTGGAGATTTGCCACATCCCAAAGTGTTTTTCCAAGGACAATGTAAGATCTGTTTGTTTGGCCAGTCATTTAACAGGCAGGGATAGGACCTGGAATGTTGTTTTTAAATGGGATTGTGACAGGTCACTGCAGGTCCTTGCAGGTTCAGGCCTGGAACAGGACAGGGGTCCGTCCCCTGGAGCAGATACTGACCCAAGTCCAGAAAGGGCCAGTTAGCATGACCTGAGTGCTCCCAGCTGGGCGTGGCAGGAAACTGCAAGCCAGCTGAAGAGCATCAGAGATAAAAAGACTGAGTTGGCAAGCCCACAGTCTAGACCACCAGAAAGAAGGAGAGGCTGAGCTCTAAAGGACATGGGGTTTGTGCAAGGTTGTCAGGCCTGAGCTAGCAAATAAGGGAGAGGCCAGGGTGCAAGAGACACCAGGCAGCTTGGGAAGTTGAACCGTTGCTCAGGAAGGGGCTCACAGCATATGCCTGAACCTGATCTGTACTGTATATAGGCTGGGGACTGAGCACTATAAATAAAGGAGCACTTGCAAAGAAGAGAGCCTGAATGAAGCGTGGTGTCCAGGGTCCCAAGCCTGCGGCGACTTGCTCCGGAGGTGCCCCAGCTTCTCGCAGGGATCTTTCTATATAGTTTGTTGTTTAAATTGGTTTTCATTCTATTTATATTTTATATATGCTTTGTTACTTGTCAGAGAGACAAAGTGGTTCAAACCATATCTTTCATTGGACCAGCTGTTGTTGATGGAAATAAGCAAACTTTTGGGCCATGCAGGACCCTTCCTCAGGCATATAGCATAGCCAGTAAAAATCTATAAACTGAGCAAGTGTAGAGCAAGTATATAGGGGCCTGGAATTTCTGGGAGTGGCTAGAACAAGGTGGGGCGGAGAGAGATTTAAAAACAACGATACGATTATTTACTAGGAAACCATGGTTAGTGGTTGTACACAGAGAGAGGGTAAACATATGTGTAGGGCTATAGTGGGAAATAGCCTATCTGGAGAAGGGAATATGCATATCAAAGGAACCGAATTCACAGTAACAGCAATGAGAACTGTCCAGCTTAGTATTGGGGGAGGGGGTTCAGAAGAAATGAGAGCTTCTGAAGTTTGGAATACATGTTTTGGAATGCTGTACATTAAAAACAAAGTGATAAAGTGGGCTTTCTCGGACCACATGTCTCTGGAGTGCCGTGCATACAGAAGGTGATGTCTTCCTTACAGAAACGTCTACTTCACCATTAAGAGTGTAGTGAAAAGGTATTGAATTTTCTATATATAACAATCAATAGACTGCAATCTTCCATGACTTAATATGAAAATACATACAAATATATAGGTACTAGAGTGAGAAATTGAGCTGCATATAGGAAATTTCATGGATAAGGCTGAAATGTAAACTTAAAAAGTGAGGAATGCTGTCCATTTTTCACTGGGATACTATCAAGACTTTGACTAGAAATTATACTACAGTGTGAAAGGTATCTGAAAGCCATATGGAAACTAGTAGGGTTTTTTTCCAGTAGGTTTTGGTACTTCCTCTATATGTGACTCTGTAGGTAAATCCTGTACAAATGAAGTAACATAATTGCTATATTTGTCTTCTATGTAATATATGCTAATTTAGAATATTGCTGCAAGAGCGGCAGGCAGTTTGGTGAAAGCGGCTATCTTCTGAAAAGGGATATCTATGTCTTCTATTTTGAAAACATACTCTCAGAAGATAATATCCTATGTTAATTTATGGTCTTGAACTTATTTCTTTTCTGTACCTTTTGTTGTTGGAAAGGGTTCAGAACCAGTTCCTTTGGAGACTTCTCAAGGTAAATACTAGTGTCCCAGGTTTTGTCCAGAGGGCAGAAACCAGCTCTTTCCCTATTGCTCATTTTGGTAGGCAAGCTGTCCTGCGATACTGGCAGAAGATAGAAAATCTCCAGCAGGCCACCCTAGTAGCACAATGCACTTTAGAAGAGGCAGTTCACTCTGGGGTTAGATTATACCTCTGGGTGAAGTATTTGATCACTCAATTGTCACGTTTGGGGTTCTCCCCGGTTTATTTCTCAGGGAAGCCGTTAGCATCTATAAGGAAAGAGTTTGATATTCGATCTAGAGATATTGTGATCCAGCAGAACCTTGCCGCCCTAAAATCTTGGAAAGTAGCCCCTACTTATTGGATAATTAAATCAGATTTTGCTATGGAACCATATTTGGATCTCCTTATTAGTTCCACTTTGAGAAGGAATATTGCATTATGCAGATTCGCTCTAATATATACAATGGTACTGGAAGGTCGTCTTGCCGGCATACCCTATGAGACTAGGTTATGTACCTGCTCTATGTGCTCAGTAGAAACGGTTGTGCATTTTGTTATGCAATGTCCGTACTATCAGAAATTAAGAGAAACTTTGCTAGCTACTTTGTTAGAACCTTTCTCACTAATTGCAGAAAGTCAAAGATTAAATTACTTACTAAAACTGATATCAGTAGTTTATCTGACTGCTTTGGAGGTCTTCATCAGCTTAGCCACCAAAAGAAGTAAAGTTGTTCTTCAACAACTTACTATGCTTTGCCAAGGCAGGATAGCGCTTAAATGATACTGCATTTTGCTAAGATAAGGAGTGCCCTAGGTGTTAGTTATAATGCTGGGCCCTGGGCTGGGCGGTATGCATTGGCCTTCTAGTGGTCTGCCTAGTACAAGACTTTTGTCCTTGACCTATTGAGATGGGGTGTGGGGGCTGTAACTTAAGCTATTCCCTAGTAGCGTGTGAGTCTCCAACTAAAGGTTTAAGGTTTTCCCGTGTTAAGCTCCAGAAAGGGTATATGTGCAGGAATGGATAGTATTTTTTTCCTGTCCTTATAGGGATTGTGTACCTAATTTGAATTTCATCTGCTGGTCGTCTTGGGTTGATTGTTGATACCCTCGGTCAGCCCCATGAGCTTGCTATATGCCCCCTTATTACTGACCTATATGTTATTGCAGAACGTTTGAGGCTTGTCTGTATTTTTGTTTTTGTGTACTTATTTTATTATGTAATATTTGGTTCTTTTGTTTCTGGATATGGCGAAAGCTAATTCCATAATAAAACGTATATATACTACATTAATTTAGAATAGTACAGATGACATTAGTCGTGAAGGTTTGTAAAAATTACATGTGCTGTAGCTCACATTATGATGTTTCTTCCATTTGTTTCCAAACTAATCCCATTTCCCTAAACAAATTCTTGAAGGTGTCTGTTCATAGACTCCATTTTTTAACTGGAGATTTTGTTATCGTTTGAGTTCTGAATAGAGAAATTTAGAGCTGTTGGCATGTAGAAAAACTCAGCCTTGTGTGAGGTCTTGGACTGTGTATTAAATCTCAGTTTAAACAACTAACTTCACAATCTCTGTAAAGACTAGCAAATGTAAATATGTGTATAAAGTATCCAAATTTAAAATGATTTTTAAAATCCCATATATATACATGAAATGCCTTCTTATTTTACTGTTCTAAGCAATACAAAAAGCTGACTTATTTCTCTCCTAATCCTCAATATGGCATGTCCTGAAGAGTTGCTGCTTTATGCTCCCAACAAATCAAATCTAGAGGAACACTGCTTATTTGTTTGCAGGTATATTTCTCTGTGACAGCTGTTCTTAAAGGCCCTGGGACCTGCTATTAATTTTGAAAAGTCAGAGTTACATCCACCTAGTCTACAATAAGAATTATTGCTGCCCTTTGATGAGTTTTCATTATTAGCATTTCTCAGAGGAAAGGGTGACTGAAATTTAGAGCATTAGTCAGTCTTACAAGACAAGGATGTTTTATAAATGCTACCAAATGTTACTTAGATAAGCGTGGATCAGGAAAATCATTTTTGGATGGACTATTAAAGCTGCTAGTGAGAATTTTTTTCCTTTTGAACTTAAATCTAGAGGGTTTATATCCGTCGTATCAGTTGTAATGCAGCCAATCAAAACTATGAGCGCACAGCTAAAGACAGTATAAATGATATGGGAATATTATGATATTTACTTGAGTTAACTTGTCAGAAAACTGGGACTGGCTTTCTCTCACTGTATGATGATCCTCCAAGCTGTTTGGTACCAGCACTAGCCCTTAACACTTCACTTTGGTAAGACTAGTGCTGGGGCTAAGGGATAGTATTGGCTAAAGGATAGCACTGTTAGTTTATTTAAATTTGTTAAACCACATGTAGCCTTTGACTTTTCCAGATTAAAAAAAACAACAAACTGCCAGACAAACCATACAATATATCTGTTTGGCTTCTGTACAAAGAAATAAACATAACACAGAATAAAATCATCATTACATGAAAAAGCATGCTTTATAAAAAAAAAAATTAAACCAGAAAAGTAATTAAGAAATACTTTTCAAAATCTGCTCCCTCTGTCACACTGCCAGATAAGCAAAAACTATTACTTGCATAATAATCAATGGCATTTTAGAGGCCAGTAATATTTCAATTTTCCAAAATAAGGTTGTCCAGCCAAATGAGAGAGAAAACAATGTTCTCTTATGGGCTGATAAAATTTACAGTTCAACAGATAGTGAGCAGAATCGTCCACAGTACCACAGGCAGAAACAGCTCAAATGGAGTTTCGGTGAATCTGCCTTTCAACACTGATGTTTCCCTGGAAAGTAAGATTGTTCTAAGCTTTCCTCATAAGTAGGCAAGTCAATTCATTTAGATAAGTTTCCAGAGCATGCAAAGATTTCAGAGTGGACAGCCAGGGAGAAAATTTGGTGTTATAACACGAAGCCAGATCATCTTCTAGAACAGTGCCAGTAATTCTGCATTCAAGTAGACTGCTGTTCTGATTCATGGTCAGAGAAAGTAAGCAGCGGCGGCTGGTGGGTTTTGAGGCTGGTGGGGCAGTGGGCGGGTTGAACCTGCCACCGGCGGGCCTAGGGGCGGAGCGAGGGCAACGGTAGGCCAGTGGCGTGGCATAACCCAACCGCAAGGAGTTCCCAGGGTTAACATTAGTTAATGCTGGTAACACTGTTGTGTGAAGCACTGCCACCGGGGAATAGAGAGCCCTCCTACTGGGGTCCCATCCACTCTCTCTTTCCCACCGGGTCCAAATTAACCATAGTAGGTTTAAAAAATACATCACATTGCCATCGCCTACCTTTATCCTGAACCCTCAAATCCTCAATTTGCATAGCATTCTTGGCCACCTGTAGTCTTCTGAAGGTGTAGTCATTGGGGCAAGCCTTCCATCTGACTTTGAGAACTGAGAGGACTGGGCTAGCTCCCTGTCCTGCGACAAGCCGAATCAGAAGAGAATGAAAGGGAAAGGGAAGAGGAGGACAGGACAGAGGAGAAGTAGGAGGGAAAAGGTTTGGGTTTGGTGCACGAGAGGAGGAAGGGGACGAGATGGCTTCAGTGGGGGACAGGGGAAAGGGATCTCCTTGTTGTCTAGAGCCCTCCTTGAGGTGCCCCGGGTGGTGATGATGATGAGGGTGTTCTCAGTGGCTACACCACAGCTGTGGAACTCCCTCACAGTGGAGGTCCACCTGGCCCCGAATGTCTCCTCTTTCCGATGACATTGTAAGACTGGGCTGTTCAACCAGGCCTTGGGTGAGGTATTTGGGTTGGGTGGGTATGGGAGGGAATACTTTTTTTGTTTTGTTTTTAGCTTTACTATTGGTTGTTTTAAATGTTTTTATGCTGTTATGTTTTTAAATGTTGTAAGCCGCTGCAAAGGCAGGAGGGGGCAGTATAAAACTCTAATAAAAAATATAAATAAATAAGCAATGGAGGATTTATTGATGACCGTCCTCACATTACACAACACCAGGGACCGACCCGGGTCCTCTGAGATCTCAAACACCCGGTTGCCTGAGCCGATGGGGGCCAAGCAGGAGACCGGCACCAAGTACCGCTCCTGCTGCTCGCAATGATAACCTCCCCCTCCAGGGTCATATCTTTCCCGGCCCGTGATCACCCTAATAGCCGCTGCCTGCTCTCCCGATGGTTCACCACCAGCCTGGACCCCAGCCCCTGACAAGGCCCTCTGTCAGGCCAGTAAGGGGGGAAAATCACCCCCCCAATCCCTGAAACCAATCCTCCCCATCCACAACCCCCCATCCCTCAATCCCCTCTCCATTCCCACCCACCCACCCCCCACAGGATACCCTACGCAAGGAGATCCACTGCCGTTCTCACCGGCCAGAGGACCCCTCCCCCGATCCCCTGCCTTTCCTGTCCCATACCCCAACCATTCATGTTCCCTACCCCCGAAAACAGACCCCTCCCTACTCTCACAGAGAGTCCCCAATTTGCCCTATTCATCTTCTCTCACCAGCTGGAGGACTCCACCCTAGTCCTGTCCCTCCTGTTGCTCTCACCCATGGGAGACACTTCCTCCAAACACCCTATACCCTCTCTCTCCTAAACCCACACAGTTTCACATAAATATTACCAGGATCTATCCTTCCACAAAGCGTCACCCCCCTAGCCTTCTCTTCTGCCGTGCTCCTACCTACCTTCTCCTCTGTTCACAAGGAGAGCGGTTGCAGGCCTGTATTGCAAGTAAACCATGCCCATCCAGACCAGCATCCCTATCCCCGACAGTCAAGCGCTGTCCTTGTGCCCTTCCTAAGGACCACTCCCAAGGGCCTTTTGTACCTCTCATACTGAGAGGAATTCCCCAGCCCCACCCCCTTCCCTCATTGACAGGGAGGGGGAAACAGTCACAGTCTTGGGTTATGAAGGAACAGGGAACAGTTGCAGCAGACTGGGACAGGTCTGGTTTCTGCTGGATTAAACAGAATGAGTTGAAGCTTTTGTGTACTTAAGGAATAGGTTCAATCAATCAAGAACATGGTCTTATTTTAAAGAACTTAAACAGAAAGCAACATCTGTTCAAAGCATTCTGTGCTTTTCCTGAATTTATGGAGGGAATAGTGTTTCCCCAGCTAGGAAAGCGTATAAGGCCAAAGCAGTCTCTCAAATGCTTTATGGGGCTACACTCTGGTACTCACGACAAACTCCTGCCCTAGAGTTAGCAGCGCAGAATTCTGATAAGACTTCTCTTCTTTCCAAATTTTAAGCCTGGCTGACTTTTGTGAGTAGAGACAGGATAATTTTTGGCCAACTCTAAAGCTCGTATTTCCTGGAGTCGGCAACCGATCTCGTGTGCATGACTGAGACCTGGCTGGACAAGTTGCCGGGGCCTGTGTTGGCTGACCTCATTCTGGTCGGGTACTTGGTCCAACACCAGCCCAGGCTAGAGGGTTGGGGCGGGGGACATGGCTATTATTTTTAAGGATGGGTTGGCTGCACAGAGGTATTCAGTGCAAATGGAGGACCTTTACCTGGTGATCGATTTGGCCAGTAATGAACCAGAGGGTCCATCCAGGGACAGATTGGGGATCCTGCTGGTGTACCATGCACCCCATTGCCCAGCGCCATCTCTGATTGCTCTAGCCGCTCTGGTCTCAGACCTGGTCTTGTGGTCTCCCAGGCTTATTGTTTTGGGGGATCTCAATATCCACACTGATGATGGGTTGCATGGGGAGGAGCAGGAGCTCATGGCTACCGTGAGACTGTGCCAGGTGGTGGCTGGCCCGACACACAAGTCGGGGCATATTCTGGACTTAATGTTTTGCACTGACCTTGAGGCGGGGGGTCTGTTGTTAGGAGGCATAGAGTGTGCACTGTTGCCATGATTGGACCATTACCTCCTGTGGGCCTCCATTCTGGCACGTCTTCCTGACCATAGGGGTGTGGGACCTATTCAGATGGACCGCCCCCGGAGACTTATGGATCCAGTTGGATTCCAGAATGCCCTGGGGGGAGATTCCTGGAGATCTCAATGGCCGCTCCATCGATGGCCTTTTGGAACAGCTGGCTAGCTGAGGTCGTTGATTGTGTGGTTCCTAGGCATTCGCTCCCAAGGCTTCAGCATCGCAGGGCCCCATGGTTCACAGAGGACCTGCAGTGGCTAAAGAGAGAGGGTTGGTGGTTAGAGCGCCGATGGTGCCATACTCACACCCAAACCGATCGGTTGCAGTATAGAGCATGGTTAAAAGCCTATACTGTGGCTGTACGGGCAGCAAAGAAGGGGTTCTTTGCTTCCCTTATGCATCCGCTCAGTCACGTCCAGCGTAGCTGTTCTGGGTAGTGAGAGGGTGGGTCAGTCCTCCCTCTTTCCGCCTGGATATGGATTTGTCTACAGCCCACTGTGACATGTTTTTGACATACTTCACCAGATACAGTCACTCACATTCAGCATGACTGTGACAGTGTCACTTTGAAGGCAGTGGCACAGCCAGAGGCAGGAATCACCCCGTCTGGTCAGTCTTTATGGGAAGACTTTCAATTGGTGACACCTGCCGAGGCAGCAGATGTCCTGGGGTCTGTGCAGGCCACAATGTGCAAATTAGATTTTTGCCAATCCTGGCTGATAAGAGCTGCCAGGGAGACCTTTGGGCCGGTGCTGGCCGGGGTGGGCAACGCTTTCCTTTGGGAGGGGAGAGTACCAGAGTGTTTGAATGAGGCCGTGGCTCACCCTCTCCTCAAGAAACCATCTCTTGGCATTGATGCCCTGGTGAGCTACCAGCTAGTCTCTAACCTTCCCTTTTTAGGGAAGGTTATTGAGCAGGTAGTGGCTCGTCAGCTGCAGGTCCATCTGGACCACATCAGTTTTCTAGATCCCACCGAGTCTGGCTTTTGTCCGGGTTATGGTACAGAGACAGTATTGGTGGCCTTGGTCGACGACCTCCTCATGGAACTAGATAGAACTATGACCCTTCTAATTCTGTTAGATCTGTCGGCGGCCTTCAACACTGTTAACCACGAGTTGTTGGTGACACGCCTGTGAGATTTGGCCAGGGTGGACAGGATTGTTTTGTAATGGTTCCGTTCCTATCTGACGGATAGGTCTCAATGGGTGGTACTCAGGGATTGTACATCTTTCCTAGGGGGCCTCCCGTGTGGAGTACCACACGGGTCCATCTTGTCCCCGCTCCTGTTTTTCGTGTATATGAAGCCTCGGGGGGAGGTGGTTCACAGCTGGGAAATCCGATGTCGTCAATATGCAGACTATACCCAGCTGTCTTTGTCTTTTTCATCAGACCCAGGCCCAGCGGTCTCCTTGCTGTCCCAATGCTTGGCAGCTGTGGGGGACTAGATGAGGCTGAGCCAGTTGAAGCTCAGTCCCGACAAGACGGAGGTGATGTTCGTTGGTGGGCCGGTGATCTGAAGGAGGGGGTCGGCCATTAGCTCCATCTGTGCAGAGTTTGGGGCTGTTCCTCGATCCACAGCTGCGCTTGGATCTTCAGGTGTCGGCTGTGGCCAGGGGCGCCTTTCACCAATTACATCTGGTGAAAAGACTCTGCCCTTATGTCTCGAACTCCAATCTCGCAACCGTCATCCATGTATTTGTTACGTCGAGGCTGGACTAGTGTAATGCACTCTACGTGGGGCTGCCCTTGATGACAGTCCAGAAACTGCAGCTGGTGAAGAATGCTGCGATTTGCCTTCTTACGGGGATGAGCCGCAGGGCGCACATAACACCTGTGCTCTGGGCGCTGCACTGGCTGCCGATTTGTGTTCTGGGCCCAATTCAAGGTGCTGGTTCTGACCTTTAAAGCCTTACACGGTCTGGGCCCCGCTTATCTGAAAGATCACCTCACCCCCGGATCCTGGGACAGCCCCTGCGGTCGTCTGGGAATGGCCTCCTAGAGGCCCCTTGTTATCAGCGAGTTGGTACGGATAGGAGGGCATTCTCAGCAGCTGCATTGTCGCTTTGGAATGCTCTCTCGGTTGAGGTTCACCTCAGGCCGGATCTCCTGGCCTTCTGACGTAGTTGCAAGATGTGGTTTTTCCTCCAGGCTTTCGGGGGGAGGGGGGAGAGGGCAGATAGGTTAGGGTGGATTTCATACACAGATCTCTCTTTTTGCTTTTGTGATTTGATAGATGTTTTTATGAAATTGTATTTTTATATTGTTTCATTTTGTGAGCCACCCCGGCGATGCCAGTGGCGAGAGGGGTGGGGTAAAGTTGTATAACCTCCTATTATATAAAGTTTAAAAGGATTCCAACCCAGTTTCCTAGTGGGAGAATATTCATTGGTTCATCCCTCAGCAGATTCCTGGGATGAGATATGATGGTGCCAGAACACAATACTTTTGGCCATCTGTGGATGTGACCTAGGCCCTTTTCAAATGGGCTGGCGGTGGGGGGGATGGGTGGAAGCCGTGGCAGGTGGGCGGTGCGTTGGTGGCCTGTCACACCGAAGCCCACCCATCTCCACGCACGGAGTATCTGTCATTGGTGCCCGCTGCTCCGTGTGTGGGCGATGGGTTGAGCGCAGGAACATGCACACTCTCCCGCCTCAGCGATCGCATGGATGCCCACACATACTTGGGAATGGGGGGGGGCAGCGTCCATGCAAAGAGGGCCATAGATAAAATAGATCCTGAACTGATAACTCAAGTGTCCAAAGCTAGTTAGTGTTGTGCTATAGTCATGTTATCCAATAGACCAAACCTATGCTTGCATGTGCAGACCTAGGATCGGGGCCCAGCCTCGGTTTCTGTCTGCATGCTGGTTCTTGGATATCATGTCAATAGGTTGTGCGTTCTAAAAGATAAGGTTTTCTTGTTGTTCATTGTTCTAGACCTGTAGCTTTTTGGTCAAGTAAATACATTCATCTCACTAAATTATTCAGGCTCAACCTTCTGAACAAACTTTGTTTGGTCAACTTTACACAGCTGTTCTTGCTTAAGGAATTATTTTAACTTAGTTTTTTATTTATTTATTGCATCCAATATATGTCTATATATCTCCAGTTCAATTGCGGTAGGGCCTTTTTTGCACCAGAATGAGCAATTTCAACTCTATATTACTTCAGAAGATGAAATGAGTGTTTCACTCTCTAAAACACAAATCTTAGTTCTCAATAAGATGAATATTCAAGAAAGACTTGAATTACTGGGCACTGGAAAAGTTTAGCCTTACGATGTTTGCATCTCAGTCTTCCAACTTACGTTAGTAGTAGTATTTTAGAATTATATGCCACCCTTTTCTCAGGGGACTCAGGACATCTTACAATAAATTAGGAAATATAACAATACAGGAAAAAGCTAACCTGCTACAAAAAAAAACCCTACCCCCACCCACTCTGACTTCCCATGTCACACACATGGAGAAGTCCCGCTCCTCGCCCCCTCTCCTATCTCTTACCTTGAGCACGCTGCTCTGGCCCCTATCCTTCCTCCCTCTCTCTGGGGAACAACAGAAAAAACCTAGTCCCAATTACCCTACCATTTCAAACCTCAATTTTCCCACTGCATTATTCTAACGTTGTCGAAAAATCCCGGCACGCCAAAGGACTCCTTTTAGCATTGCCCTTTGGAGGTGTCATCCAGACTGTGCAACCAGACTTAAAAAGATATTTAGCTGAAGAGCAGTTGAAAAGCATTTTTGGATACTCAAATTGAAGGTGATCAGAGAATTATTTAAAAGGAGACTGACTGAATAACAAAACAAAACAAAAAAAATTCCTCAATCGGATCCACAAAAAATATCGTTCAAGCGACGCAGAGCTATATATTTTTCCTGACTATATAGTCTGGGAAATTATTTTCCTTTTAATTTTTATAGATTGGATTTGAATTTATACAATTAATATGTACTCCAATTACCTTTAACTGCTTTTTAAAATTCCACTTTATGCTTCTGTAAAACAGTATTTTTGCTGTTCTCTAAGTTTTACATTTTTCTCCATTCCTGTTGAAAGTTCTATAAAAATGTAGGGGATAGCTATTTTATCCTCAAACCGAGCTACTGGTGAAATCTTCCAAAGGAAGGAAGATAAGAGAGTTTCCTACCTCGTTGTCAAATTCCTGTATATGCAGTGCCACTTCTTCTTAAGAACATGGCTTTTTTGTCCAGTCCCTTTAGTCTATAGGAGTTTTAGTAGTTCTCGAGAAGACAAGGCTTGAGTTACTTTGTTTAAACTTCAAAAACTAAAACTAGGACAAATTTTTCTTTCATTACTGAAAGTAAAGTCAGGTGCTACCTCACCAGCTGCAGAATTGCAGTACTTTCTGATTCTTCTCAACTCTGACACAGAAATTGGAGATAAAGGATTAAAGTCACGCATGCCCTTTGAAAAAATGAGAAAATTCAGACCTGCAAATGCAGCATGAGTTAAAGAATGCCTTTTAATTGAAAAGTTGTCATTTTCTTAATTTCATTTATTGGATATCAAAAGATTAAAGTACAAAGAGAATTTGGTTGCAATGAAAGATCCAGATGACACAGACTCTGCTTTCTTCCCTGTTTTTAAAAATTGTTTAGCTAATTTTCTTCTAGAGCCCTGTTTGGTGCACTAAAACGTAGACTTTGCCCTCCAGGTATAATAGGAGTTTTCAAATGCTGAGTATGTTTTTTTGATGTAGGAAATGGCACCTTTTTATATATTTAGATAATATAACTTTGAAGAATCCCAGAGCTCAGAAGTGTCATACCTCCATATAGGTCCTGCTTACCTGCGAGACTGCCTCAGGCCACGGGTTATGTTGCGGCCCTTGCGGTCAGCCAGGGGCGCCCAACTCGACGTCCCCCAGGTATACCGGGTGGTGACGGCAGAGAGGGCGTTCTCGGTGGCCGCACCTTGGCTGTGGAACTCCCTCCCGTTGGAGGCCCATCTTTCCCTGGACCTCCGCTCTTTCCGTAGATGTTGTAAGACCTAGTTGTTCTGTCGGGCCATCGGGGAGGGGGGTGGGTAGGATAGGGGGAGGGGTTTTTAGTTTGCCTTAGCTGCTGCTGAATTTTTATGATGTATATTTTATGTATTGTAGTATTTTAGACGGTTTTATTGATGTTTTTATGTTGTGCGCCGCTCAGAGCTGCCAGTGTGCACGAGGATGCGGGATATACATTTTTGTATAAATAAATAAAATAAAAATTGAATTTTATACTGGTCCACTATATATTGAAATATCAGGGCTGATTGCAAGCCCTGCAGATCCCACGCACGCACGTGCAGTTTCCACAGGCCTCAGTGTGCCTGCAATAGAGTTGTGCGCGGGATCCACTGGGCTTGGGATCAGCCTCTAGATCTGTAAAATACCTTGCAAGCTTTTCTTTAAAAGACACATGTTTCTCAGCTGCAGTATAAGTCTCTGAAATCTGCACTAGGGTATGTTTGCAAGGGCCTAATTCCCAGTGGAATCAAATAAAAGACACCACTTGAATGCAATGGGAGTTGGTGCAAGCCCAGCAAGAGCAGATGGCTTTATTTCGGAAGCTCCAGTCCCAAAACGTGACTCATACTGTGCACATCAGGATTCCCTTACAGGACAAGGCCCTTCATTTGTTATGGGTCATCTTCTAGATGGAGATTTCCAAAGTAGTAACTTTTTATCATTTTAGTAGTTCATTATAACTGTAAAGAACTTTTACTATAAATATATAACATGTATACAAAAGATAAAAAACATACACGCCCAATAAAATACAATAAAATATAATGAAGAACCCATACAACCCAACGTGTTTCAGGTATTAACCCTTCATCAGGGGTACATAAAGAATTTGTGATTCAACAATTTTGTGCACAAGACTATAAAAATCTTTTTGGTATTCACTCCCACTGAGATAACATGCTCTGGGTGAAGTTTAGCCTCTTCAAACCATGGCCTCGGCTGAGAACCTACTGCATACTGAAGAGGAACCTACTATGCAGTCGGAGAAGGCTAAACTTGGCCCAGATCATGTTATCCCAGTGGGAGTGAATACAAAAAGGTTTTATAGTCTTGTATACAAAATTGTTGAACCACAAGTACCCCTGATGCAGGGATGATACCCAAAACGCGTTGGGTTGTATGGGTTCTTCATTGTATTGTATTTTATTGGAAGTGTATGTTTTTTATCCTTATACATGTTACGTATTTATAGTAAACGTTCCATACAGTTATAGTAGCTCTCTCTTGTACTGTTTGTTTTGTGTGCTACTATTTTTTCCCTTTGTTTTGCATTTTAGTAGTTCATTGCCAGAAAAACATGAGATTGGCCAAGGGCAAACTTGACTTTAGTAAGTGTCTTGTTCATGATCTTGCAAGTGCTGTCACTAAAAAATGACTCCTTAATTAGGTATACTCAGCCTATTAAATGAAATAGGTGAAGAAAGAATGCATAGTTCTTGCAGTATTGTTCTGCTCAGAGCCTTTGGGCTGCTGGTAGACTGCAGTATGACCTAGAAGGAAAAAATTATTAGTTTACCAGAAACGGAATCATGTACAAGGAGCGAACTTGGCTATGGCAGCACAGAAAACTTGTGGCAGTGCCAGCAACAAAACCTCTGGATTTATTTATTTATTGCAAATAGAAGAATAAATTGCAAATTACTGTTTGTCCCTCCATGACCTCTGCTCTATATAGCAACAAACTGCTGCATAAGGTGAGCTTTTTTACCTTCAAAAATTTAACAAGCCTATTAAGAGTAGTCTCTCAGCTGACCTTTCTTTGGATTATTTAAATAAACTAGATTCTTTGAAATCCAACCAGAAAGAGTGCTTATTTGTGTGTGTAAGTATATATAATTATACACATGCAGAATTTATATCAAGGTGATAGTTGGAGTATGCAAAGCAGTGAATTGCTTCTGCGGTCAAGATAAATATTAGAAACATCACACCATACTTGTAAAAGCTTCTGATCAGGAACCCATTTAACACTCTGTTCCTGTGAAGCAGGGAAATGTGCCATTAATTTTCCCTGACAAAACTTATCGCTGCTCTAGAAAATGACAAACATTTTAGACACAAAAATGGGGGTAAAGCATGCCTACAAAAAAAACGGGTTAATGAGAGTAGAAAATTTGCACCATTGCCTTAATGTATAGTATACACTTTTAAACTACATAGGAAAAAAGTGGTTCTTTGCTTTTTAAGAGTTACGTTCAACAAAATACTAAAGGAAAGATATATTTTGACTGTAATGCGAATCATGTACACCCTTGAGCCTCTTCAGACATGGATGCTGCATATCTGTTTTTACACTTCCCTCAGCTAAGACAGATACAAAACATAACACCTGCAGTTATGGTGTGTGTATGTTTGGGTGCATGAACCAATCTGTGGATTTGAGAGATGTATACATATTTGATGAGTGACAAGTGTCCTAAGTTTTGAAGTAGTTTTGCTTGCTGGTCTACAAGTGACCATATCATTTTACTGACGTGTTTGCTGCAGATGGTGACTCAAATTTCACTGCCATTCTACACATTTTAGTTCAAAGATATTTCATACTTTTTCCTGAAAAGATAGCAGCATCTTAGCTTTTGATTGCCACCCTCTGCCCCGAAATGTGAGGATTGCATCCTCTTCCTGTTAACAAAGGCCTCAACTGCCATATACCAGAACTATGTATCTCCCAGACCATCCTGGGTCAAAAAACCTCCAGGTGCAGAAAACCTCCTGATAGCTTGCTTATATAACAAAGTCATTCCGTGTCCGTTCCACAACATTTAAGATCCGTGACAGTGTAAACGAATATGCACTTCATATCAAATTAATAACTGAATTTGGTTTGGGCAGTGCAGCTTAAGACTTAGACGTGCTTTACATGATTCTGTGCCCTTTGAGTATATACAATAGCTTGTTTACTAGAGGTGAGTTTAAACCTTAAGATTCTGACTTGAATCCAGGTTTGTGCATGTGCTGTTATGCATCCCCAAGTCCCCAGTATTGTAATCCTGGAGTTTGGGCAACCATGAAATTCTGATTAGGAATCACCTTCATAATCAAATTCCACAGTGGAGATTGGTGATTGAGGCCCATCTTGAATGCCATGCATTAAACTCTAACACAATGAATTCTTCTCACTGTCCTAGTGGCAAAAGGTGTACTGATTCTGGAGGTTTGGAGTGATAAAACTGCCTGAATCCTTAGGGCTTTAAGGTCAAATTGAGCTTAGAGAGGCAACACATTTTCTCTTCTGCTGAGACGGATAATGCATTTGCAAAATCTTGTAAGAGCTACTGTCCATCCCAGAATTTATTGGGATATTCTGCTTTTACTAAGTTAGTCTCATATTATACAAGAATATCAAATCCCAAATTGCATTCCACTAGGGGAAAAAATCACCTTCGTTCAGCCAACATAACATGTTTGGATTCTACGGGGAAAAGCTCAGACCCGGCAAACGTAACCTTCATTATTTCTGTATTCAGTTTTTTTGTTGCTGTTGAGAAAATTTAGTCCTAGGGAAAACAGCCAAGCCTGTAAAAGACGTTTCATGATTTCCCCACCCCCGCCCTCACCTCTAGAAGTAATAATCTCAAAGCACAGCTTCGTGTTTTGAACTTGCATAATTCCAGACTGGGGTTGATGACTAAAGTCCATCTGTTTAACGCAGCATCGTTTCTTCAAGTGAAAAAAAATTACTGGCTGCAAAAAGAATCAGTGTTTGTAAGCAGTGAGGACCGAAGAAAATGGGGATGAATTTGAGGAATGTAACAACAAGGAAGGGTTTGTATAAAAAAGAGACTTGTCACTAAGGGTATCTATATATAATGACTACCATCATTCCAGCTGCCAAGGGTTATGTTTGGTCACCCAAATCCAACCTACAGAGCAAACATAGGTTTTGGAAGGTTTACTTCCCAAAACATAACCAGGGAACTCCTCAGTAAATCCACAGAGCAGCCAAAAATTCACCAGCAGGGCTTTGGCTTGTCAATTTCACAGTAAGGCTTTGGCTTGTCAATTTCACTAGCAGGGAGCTTTGCCTTATCAGTCTTAACAGAGGCCAGCTAATGAATGTATCTTGTTGGTCGAAGTCCATGGGGTGACAGTTAACCATGGAGCAGCATGAATGTTTTTTCATGCTGCTTCACCACAGGATGGCATTGCAGTAAGTACCATGGATCCATGGAGTTGATTTTCCCCATGGCTAATGCATCCATCCACTCTTGCCTTGTGCTGAAACATTTCTTAGTGCTTCTGGAAAGTAAGTGACTGTAGAATCACAGTAAATGATCCAGTTTAGTGGTGCTACTGTTCATCAAGAGTAAAATTATGCACATCACCAGTACTAAGGGCTTGGCCCATCAAATTGCACCTTGTGCAAACTTATTATCTTGTGCAAATTTGCACAGGTATAGCTGATTGCAGCCAACTAAACCGTTGTTGATGCACAGAAAGGACTGCAGTCCAGTTTGCTCATTCCCACTCAGCACTGCATGAGCCGACATGTCTAAGAGCTCTGAAAAGCAATGAAGTAAAACAGAATTCTAAGTGCATGCAGGTAGTACCTCTCTTGCATTAGAAATGCCCATCTGTATATATTTACTTTTCAAAATAAAACTGCTCTTTAAGTAGTTCATTTCCATATTGAATTTGATGTGTAGTCTTGATTGCATTTGCTTAGATTCTGGGTCATTTCAGACATCACAGGGCTGGAGGCCCACCACGCTGAATCACGCACCGGGATCCGTTTTGGATCCTGGTCAGAAATCAGGCCGGCCGTCCTTTAGACTTGCCGGCCTGATTCTCATCGGGGAGGGGCTGCACGACATGATGTACGGCCGCACAGCCTCGCTCCCCCGGCCGCCCGCCCTCCGGAAGACGGGCGGGCGCAGCAGCCAATCCGGCCGCTGCGCTTGATCCCACATCGCGGTCTGGACCACGATCCAGGATGGGCCAACGTAACAGACGTTACTTTTGGCCCATCCCAGATCGTGGTCCAGATAACCACGATTCTGGACCTCCGGGTGGTTGGAGGTACAGAATCGTGGTTATTTTGATTCTCGCCAGTGATTCACTTGGGTGAACATCTGGCGGGAATCAAACAGACGTTATAGGACGAACGGCCACCACAGGGGATTCACTGTGGTTGACCGTGGTCTTGTAACATCTGAAATTACCCTCTGTGTGGAAGCTTTAACATAAGCAAACTATAGGCTCTATCGTATAACCTGCTCTATCATATAACCTAAGCAACAAAGGGCACAAGGACTATGCTGCCTATTCCTATTGTCAAGTGAAGAAATAGAACCCCATGCGAATCAAGCGCAGTGGTCATTGGTGCTTCCTTCATGTAAACTGCTCATATTGGGAGGGGGGGCACAACATGGACTGTGCTCCAGGCTCTCTCCATCCCCATGACAAGGGGTTGTAGGAATGAGCCCATGACTCCAGCTAGCCCAGTTTTTCAGTAAAATTCTCTGCTTTTTCGGTTGACTTATCTTTATAATCAGTTAAGAAAAGGCATCCTTTTCACAATTTAGGGTTCATGCACACAGCACACTTCCCTCTTACAAACTCTTCATGTGTTCCTTAATCTGTTTGTCTTTCCCCGTAGCAATTCGCACAATATCCCGATTTCTGAGCTTATTCCTCTCCCAACTTCCATTTGGTATTTCCCACAAGGCGAAAGGCATGGAGGAATGCTCTTGTGATTTCCCTGCATGCAATGTTATGGAAAGTGCATGAGGTAAAGAAGGGAGTCCCTGCTTCTGGAATCACAGGCTACACTCTGTGGCTACTCCGAGGCAGGAAATGAAGAAAGGAAATGATGTCTTAAAGATTGAAGCTTCCTCCAGGTTAATCAAATCACACAGTAACATTGCTGTCTGATAGATCATTGCAGACAAACACGTTGTCCTTATTCACACAAAATTCCCCCCAGTGGGGAAAGCAACAAAGAATGCTGCCCATGCTGGGGGTAGAATGCAGCCCTAAGACGGGGTAGTCGTATGAAGCAAATAAGTGTAGGAAGCAAACCCCTTGCAGCCAGAATAGATTTCCCGTGCTGGGGGAATGTTGCATTGACTCGATGAGTCCTTTGCATTGGATCTCTCTGAATGTGGGTTTATGCCCGTATCTACTCTAAAAGAGCATTGTGCGAATGAGCCTTTAGGGTTGCTAAACTGCAATGTTTTAGTAAATGTTCTCAGATAATGAAGACAGCGGGGGCTGAGGTGACTGCAGGGTAAAGATTAGGGTAGGTTTCTCATCCTGCACTGCCTGTCCTCACAGTAGAGGCAGAGTCAGAGCAGGGAATCGGCTCATCTGGACACTTCGGGTGTCTTCCAAAGCACCTGAACAAGCAGGTCTCTAATGGGAAAAGAGACCAAAAGAATATGAAACCGATGCTATTGTCATCACTGGAGATGATTGGCAGGGGCTTGAGATTGACAGGCAGATTAGTAAAGCAAAATCACAGTGAGGCCGAGGATCATTTTTGCATTTGAAAATCAACTCGACTGGTGTTTTTTTAATTTATAAAAACTCCTGAGGGGGATCAGATTCACAGACCCTTTTTAGTCAGCAGAATATGCAGGTTAAAATTACAGCACTGTGATTTTATGTTGGTAAATGCAAACAGCATATACTTTACTCAAATTCAGTTATGACAACGTGACCATTATTGTCTTAGTACTGTGGTAGAGTTGACTGTATTAAAATCAATAGGATCAGAATTAATGAGCTGTATTATAGCTTATCAGTATTTGACATTTCCCTCTTTCTAGTCCCAAATTTCAGGAGAATTTTCTCTCTTGACTTGTGTGCGATACTAATTGATTCTCTGTTGTCTATTGCAGCTTGCTACCATAGAATTTCCTCCAAAGAAACTGTTTGGAAACAAGGATGAACGAGTCATTTCAGAACGACGGAGTCACTTAGAGGTAACAACAATTTTTAAAAGCCTTTTGCAGGTCTGGTTAGACCAAACTCTATCTGTTTGACCAATAGTAACTGTTTGTGCATTATCAAAGTTGAATAGTCTGTAAATGTGAAGCTGTTGCTGCTTCATTTAACACAGGAGATGGCAGCAGTACATCGTAAAGTAATGAACATAGATATAAACAATGTCCCTCTGGTCTAGCAAATAGGTATCCAGAGTTGTTCATAGGAAGTCTGTTTATTTAAGGAGTAAGCAGTTGTGGATAAGATACGTGGTTGCTGTACACAGATGGGCTGTGCCTAGGGTGAGATTTTAAAGAAGCTTGCTGCTGTAAACTTAAATAATTAACCAACTATTGTATTTTATTATCATTTATTTATTTATTTTATTTAAATTTATATGCCACTCTTCCCACAGTGGCTCAGGGCAGCTTACAACGGATAAAAATATAATAACAATAAAGCAATAATAAAATCCCTTAAAGAAACTCCCTCCCACTTACCAACAACCTCTTCCCTCAACCTCATGCAAAACCGCCAACCAACTGCTGTTTATCCCCGCCCACCAACTGCTTTTTCAAATAAGAAAGGTTTGCACCGTCTCCGGAAGATGCTCAGGCTCAAAAGAACCACCCAGGGCAGGGAATTCCACAGAACTGGGGCAGCAGCCAAGAACTCCCTCCCACACCCCCTCGTCCCACAGACAAGGGTAGCAGATGGAACCTACAAGAAGGCGTCCGCGGCCGACCATAGGGGCTGCAATAGAGCGTAATAGAACTGGCAGTCTCTGAGATATATGGGGCCCAGTTCCTTTAGGGCTTTAAGGTCAAAACCAGCACCTTGAATTGTGCCCGGAAAGCTATGTGCAGACTTCAGAGCACTGGTGTAATGTGCTCCCAGCAACTTGTTCCTGAAAGGAGCCGAGCCACTGAGTTCTGCACCAGCTTCTGAACAGTCATCAAGGGCCACCCCACGTAGAGTGTGTTGCAGTAATCAAGCCTCTAGGTGATGAAAGCATGGATGACAGTGGCCAAATCAAATCAGAGAGAAAATGCCGCAACCTCCTCATTAGATGGAGTTGGTGAAAAGCACTCGGCCACTGCCACAACCTGATACTATAGATGCAGTGAGGGATCCAAAAGCACTCCAAGGCTGCGTGCCTGACTGATCAGAGAGGGTCTGGACTCCGTCAACAACAGGAGTCCTAATCCCCTTCAAAGTTACAAGGTTGGCCAACCACCATCACTTCAGTCTTGTCAGGTTTCAACCCTCATCCAGTTCCCAACAGCAGTCAGGCATCGGGTAAGCACTGAGACCGCGGGACCTGGGTTGGAAGAAAAAGAGAGGTAGAGCTGAATGTCATTAGTGTACTGATGGCACCTCACCCTAAATCTCTGAATGAGCTCACCCAGTGGCTTCAGATACACATTGAACCAGAGGGGAAACAGAATAGAACCCTGTGGGACTCCACAGGGGAGGCCCGTATGGGGATGACAAGCCATCACCCATCACCACCCACTGGGACCTCCCTGACAAGAAGGAACAGAACCACTCAAGATTAGTCCCGTGCACCCCTGCCAGGTCCCACAGTCGTATCAATACCACCTCGTGATCAACTGTATCAAAGGTTGTTGAAAGATCTAACAAGATCAACAGGGTACAATTTCCCTTTCCATCTCAAGGTGCAAATCGTCAACCAAGACCACAAGTGCAGTCTCTGTACCACACCCAGGATGAAAGCCTGACTGAAATGGGTCGAGGAATCTGATAGCATTGAGGTGTGCCTGGAGCTGTCGGGCAACCACCTATTCAAAACCTTCCCTAAAAAGGGAAGGTTAGAGACAGGCTGATGGATGGCTTCTTAAGCAGGGTCTAGACCATCGTAGTTTTAAAGGTGTCACCTCCCCCTTGCATAGGGAGGCATTAACAACCACAGCCAACAATGACCCCAGTGACTCCCGGCTGGCTGCAAGGATCTAATTCACAGCTGGTCACCTTCATCACCCAAACATCTCCCCTGCATAAGTAGGTGATACAGATTGAAACCGATCCAAATAAACAGGACAAGACGGAGCTTCTGTAACTCCAAATTCTGACTCTACAGTTGAAATGGAATCACCCAAGTTGTGGTGAATATGAGAAATTTTATCTGCAATGTAATTCATAAAAATGTTATAGTGAGCATTAGATGACTACAACTGCTGTACTAGACTATTGGAAGATGAAGAAGGTAGCAATTTTTAAGCTTCATTGGGTTTTATTTATTATCTAACTTTGCGGGGGTTGGTTAATTCTTTATGAACTGGTTTCAGATGTTACTGGTTAAAGCATAACAGAATTTGCAACTTTTCAGTTTCCAACCTTACGTTGCCTATACAACTGAACAGTATCAGTTGTAAGATTTTTTCAATCATTCCGCCAGAAAATTGTGGGGATTCTATAATTTAATCATTAACCAATGATGAGGGTTGGGGCCAGATTTTTCACTGATGTACACTGGCATGGACTCCCAAGAATCCCTACCCAGACCTCGGTATTCTGGGTTACGGGTGAGCTCCAGCTCATAGAGCTGAAACAAACAGCATTTCTCTTATCCAGCAATTAACCCCATAGTTAACCGTAGGTATGGCCAATACCTGTCGGATTAGCGCCAGATAGGAGAACTGGAGGGGTTGTTGGGTAGGCAGCAAGGACGTTGGGAGGACTGTGAGGAGGTGGGCCTTAATGATCCCAGCCCGCATGCACCAGGGAGAGTGACCTGGGTCTTACCAGGCCCAAGACAGCTCCTGCCACCACCTACTGGATCATCTACCAGGACCTCTCCTATCATGCTCCACTGTGATCCTTGTGGTCAGCCAGGAGCTCCTTCTTGCAAATGCCACCCGCCAACATATGAGAGCGTGCGGAGGAGCTTTCTCAGTTGCTGCCCAAGTCTTGTGGAACTCCCTTTCCCTAGAGGTCCATCAGAGTCTGAGCCTGAATATATTCCAGAGGAAATTGGCAAAGTGTTTGGCAGGCAGGATTATGGGGCGGGTGAAGGTTTTTAGGGCTGGGGTGATTTTTTAAAGGAATTTGTATATATTTTTATATGCTTTTATATTGTAAGCCACCCAGAGCTTTAGATGAAGGGTAGGGTATCCAATTTGAATAAATATATAAATAAATGAAATAAAGGCCAGTTAAGACCTATACTCCCCACGTGTGGCGTGCCACATTTTTAACCCCTCCATCTGCACAGATATCTGGGCATATACCGGGAAGAGGGATGGCAGGATTAGATTATTCACCCATGAAACCATGACATCTCTTACCAACCTGCTAGGGATCAGGCGACACAGTTTGCCCAGGGCCTCATGGACAATTTGTGCTACCTACACACAATTTTAAGGGTATAGTATTGGGGCAATCTAAGACGTTGTTCCTACAGGGCAGCCTGCTGCCTTTGTCTGTGCCCAGCTGCAGGTCCTTCCGTTCTCTCTGTTTCCTTAACCCCCTTTCCTCTGTGGTACCTTCCTTGCTGGATAGGCCTTCGACTGCACAGAGGATCTTCCTTTTAGGGGCAGTGAGCACACCTTGAGAGAGATCGCGCACACCTCCTTTCTGAGAATTTTGTTTGCTTAAAGCAAACAAAATTTTACTTAAAAAAGGGACGCACTGAGAAAGCAGATACGCTATCAGAACATAAAGCAGGCCAGTTACGGCCGTCTCTGGTACGGTGAGTCTTTCTCTGTATTATTGCCCTGCTAGCCAGATAGAAAGGTCCAGTCCAAAGCTGAAGCAGAGACCTCTCGTTAGCGTCTTTGGCTTCAGATGGTACAGGACAGGCCCGAGTCAGTTGGGTTCAGGGTATTTTGGGAGTCTTGAAACAGCAAACTAGAGTCTTGTGGCACCTTATTAAGACTAACACGAAAAATTGTTTATTTTGGCATGAGCTTCCTCAGATGCATGAAGTGACGTCGAAGTTGGCATCTCTATAAGAGGTTGCAGGCAATGAAAATAGTTTACACATAGAGAATAAAACACATAATTAGATCAAGTACCAACTTAAGTGAAGACAAGGTGTTAATGACCAATCATTGGAAGTCCCATTCAGTCGGCAAAGAGCTGTCTTAGAGGAATGTCGGTTCATTCACAACTCTGCCAAAATTGCCTCTTCCTTCTTGATTAGACTTAACCAGCTAGTTTCCAATCAAAGCCCTGTAGGTACAGCTAAGAAATAGCAATGTCTGGATTCATAAAAAAGAAAATTAGAACAGATAAAACTTGTATTGAAGATGTGCATTCCATAACACTTCACAGCCTATCCTTATGACCTATGGTGTATGATGCACATTAAACAGTTTATAGCAATTTATCTTCACTAGGAAATCTTATTGTTCTGTTTCACATTGGTAACCAAGGTTCTTGTTCTAGAAATCATGCAATGCCTCCCAGGAAAACATGCTTACAGATATTATTGTCCTTTTGACATTCAAAAGGATTAATTACCTCTGATCGAATGTCTTGAAGGGTTTGGGATAGAAATGGATAGGAAGGTGGTTGTTAGAAGAATTACACAGCCACAGGCATAACAATATTCTGCATGAATGTTGTATGGTCACTAGCATATCAACAATAGGGGTTTCTCCCTAGTGGATGGCAGAGATGCCTGATTTCTGTTTTAAGTAATATTGAGTTGACTGTTTAATGTCCAGGAAAGCTTTTAGCAGAAAGTACAGTGAAATCGACTTAAATAGAATTTGCATAACTTGAGTTTTACAATAAGTTGATTTTAATAATATTATTATTATTATAAGCATTTATATAGCACCAGCGATGCACCTGGCGCTTTACAGAGAACAAGATAGACACAGTCCCTGCCCAAGAGCTCACAATCTAAAGGAGACGGGAGACAGGGAAGGGGGAACAGAGGGAGAGTCAAGGGATGCAACATTGAGGATGTGAGAACTCAGGTACACTCTCTTGGCTTGGTTTACAGTACATTGGGAGTTTGCAGATAACAAGTGGGGGATAATCCTGGGTGGGGATGATTAGCAAGAGTTAGGATGGGCAGAGCGGAAGAGGTGGGTTTTGAGGAGGGACTTGAAGGTACGAAGGGAGGGGGCAAGGTGGATGTGGGCAGGGAGGGAGTTCCAGGCGTGTGGGGCAGCAAGGGAGAAGGGACGAAGGCGGTTGGGGGAGCAGGGGAGGCGTGGGAGGACGAGGGAGGGAATGGAAGAGGAACGGAGTGCTTGAACAGGGGTTCGGAGGGAGATCAGAGCAGAGAGGTAGGGGGGAGCGAGGTTGTGAAGGGCTTTGTAGGTGAAGACGAGGAGCTTGTGCAGAATACGCTCAGGAAGGGGGAGGCAGTGGAGA
>QEPC01011712.1:4537179-4548587 GCA_003113815.1 Sphenodon punctatus
GTGGTGAGAGGGGGCTGAGCGAGCAGGAGGGGGGCTCTGTGTGAGGAGGGAGCAGGAGGGGACTCGGGGGAGGGAACAGGAGGGAGGGTCTGTGGAGGGACAGAGCTGGGGGAGCAGGAGGGGGGTCTCTGGGGGGAAGGGGCTGAGAAATCAGGAGGGGGCTCAGGGGGAGGCCATATGTTACTATTTCTGTGTTTCCGTAGCTAAAAGCAAGGAAGAGGCCATTGCAGTAGCTGAGTACATGTTTTAATTTATAAGAAGTACGTTTGTTGACAGTTTTATGCAATAAGGACATTGATGTGAGGAAAGAGGGGAGGGAGAGGGGCAGGGGAGTCTATGGTGATGGGCGGGGGGGGGCAAAGTCCATTTCTTGTCCCTGGGTCCATTCCAACCTAGCTACGCCCCTGTGTTTCATTTTTGCTATCACTACAAATAGAGCTCCGGTAATAAATATATGCTAAAGAGCTACAGTAGAGGAAGCCAGTCCATCTCTGCCTCTAGAGGAGCATATTGTTACCACCTATATTCTCCTTTATTGCTCAGTTTCTTTTGTTAAAAAAAGCAGGTTGATCTTAAACACAACTACTTGATGCCTAGCAAAGAATGGTATTAAAAAGATGCTAACAGGATCATTATATTCAGGACCTACTGAACCGTACAGTGCACTAGGAATGATCACATATTTACCAAGGCTCATTGGGTGCTACAGTGATCTATTTATTGAACTGCATCTTCCAGTTCCCACCAACCCTGTGGGTTTTAGCCGCAACCTTGAATGATCAGTTGTGAAATAGTTCATGCTCCCATCTCAGTCCTTGTATTAAGGCCGGGACAGGGTATCTTTTTCCTTCCATGGATCGTTTTGAAAATTAGTACAAGCTCCACAGACAGGATAGGATTTGGGGAGCACTCAAGAGGAAGGGGAGGGTCCAGGTCATGGATCCGCGCTATGAATCTTCGTTTGCTGTCCTCGAGTGCATACCCTCATCTTGCACCCTTCCCCTGAACTCACTCTTTCAGTGCTTGTGGTTAAGAACCAGGGGCCGGATAAAAAACAGCCGTGACTGTCCTCTGTGTTAAGGTGTCTGCAGGCTTTGGAAAAAAACCTTCATGAAGTGATGAACTATTTTTCTGAGCCATGAGAATTACAAGCTTACTTGTTTTTTAATGAAAGCCTGTAATCTTTCTCAAAAATCTGTCCTATTCTTCTGTTTGACTGAGAAGATCCCCTGCCTCACAGTATTTAACTTAAATTTGGAAGTTACTTTTGGAAGAAAAAGAATTCCTAGTCAAAGCAAGGATTGGTAAATGGAGCGGATTTTCACAGGGGTAGAGCTAGGTTGGAATGGGTTCAAATGCAAGAAATGGCCTTGCCCACCCGCACACACCCCATCTACTATCCTCTCCCCTATTCCATCCCCTTCCTCCTCCCCAGCATCCTTCTTGCAGAAAACTATCAACTTGCATGGTAATGGTAAGTCTGGCGCTCCTGACACTGCGGCACCTCTCCCTCCCTTGGCTTGCACTGCCTGCCTCATGCCGCTGCCAGTGCTTGCTCTGTCCTGTGCCATCCGCCAGGTGGGTCCTACACCCACCACACCCTGCAGGCACTTCTGCTCACCTCAGTCTCCACCCGACTACACCACAGCAGGGCAGGATTTGTGCCCTCCCTCCAGCTTGGGCCCCGGGACAAATCTCTCTCCTGTCCCTAGGATAGCTACACCCCTGGATTTTCATTTTTCTGTTTGATTTTCATGTAGCTTTACACAGTGACAAACAACTCTCCAAATGTACTGATTAGATGTCAGTTCAAAGTGATTGTTAAGAAAATTGGTAATTACAGTGGTCACCTTACAACTTCCTAATATATGCATTTTCTCAGCATACCTTTAAGCCAGCTTCTCATTAGCTTCGTTCTTCCAGCTTGAATGTCGGTTCGTGTTAGTGTGAAAGTAACTACTAATCTTAGAAGTACCTTTTGGATTTGAAAAAGAGCAGAATTACTTTTGAAGACATTACAGTAAGAATTTAAAAAAATTCAGTATGTTCATGTTCACCTTCTGCTTCTGCTAGTAAACAGCAAAATACATTGGACATTTGCAACAATTGATTCTTCTGGCAAGGCAATTTAATTGGCGTCAAGTAGGGCTGAAATGAGACTCTATTTGTTTCTCACGGAAGTCTCACAAGAATCGAGACTCATTACCGAGATCTTGAGATGATCTCTGAAACAGTTTGCAATGTTGGTCAAGAATTTTTCCCAATTTACCGTGATTTACCATTTATCATGATTACCATGTACCGCTTACTGTGTACTGCATTCGTCCCGGTAATGCACCTGCGCAAAATGATCACTGCAGTAGTTATGTGCATGCACAGCCCTCTTCCAAGATGGTGCTGGCAGTGTTCCCACCATTTTGGGAAAGGGCAGCCATTTTGTGCATACACGTTACTTCGATGAACGCGATACACGGTAAGTGATACATGGCAAACCAGTTTTCGGTACATAGTAAATCATGGCAAATGGTAAAAATTAAATCACGGTAAATCAAGAAAAATCCCCAACTGAAAAAAGTGTTGAGAATCGGGGATTTTCTCAGTTATCAAATCTCATTAGAACCAAGTCTAGAACCGTGATTCTTGGGGAGAACTGAGAAAAAATCAAGATCAAGTTTTAGTTCTAGTCTTAGGCCCACTATGAACTATGACAAACAGCATCTAAAAAGCCAATCGTTTTTAGCTTCACAGTAGAAGAAAGGTACTACAGTGAAGACTGCTGACAATAGGATAGTCCCTTCATCTCCCAAAAAGGAGAGCAAAGCCCTTTAAATGTTATGGTTATAAGGTGACACGTTAAAACATTTCTAAAATCATTATTTATTTTAGATGTAGATGGTTAGATTTCAGATAAAACAAACAAGGCTGTAACCAATTGAAAACTAATCAAATGATTTTAACAAACTAATGACAAATATTAAAAGTGCATGATCGCACAAGGAACATAAATAGGAAAGTCCCGAATTATAAAGTCCTTGTTACTAGAAACGTCTTATGCAAAAATGAAGAAAAATCAAAGTTCAAAAATGACACTATCCTTGTAATCCATTCTTCATAGTGCACTGAGATGTTTTGACTATTAAGGTCTTCTTCAGAGCTCTAATAAGAAACCGACCTGAAATGCTAAAATAAAAAACACCTAATCATACACCTAAGAAAAACATTATAGTCCATATCTACCAAAATGATGGTAACAAAAAAAAACACCTTACCTTATAAACCCTATTAAGAAAGTACTAAGGAAAAATCGTTAAATAAATAAATAAATACCCACTAAAAAAGAAAAACACTACAACATAACTTACTCAAAACAAAAAACAAACAAACAAAAAAGAATTATACATAATAATCACCTTAAATACTTCCAACAGAAAACAACGAACAAAAAACCTCCAAAGCTTACAAAGCCAAACCTCTCCTAGCTGAGCCCGGAATCAGCTGAGACTCTCGCACAGCCACATGGTATAGGACTCCCTGTTAATGATTCAATTAGAACCATTTAAAGAAGCAAGAACCGTATTATAAAACCCCTCACCCCCATCATCAAACTTCTATATAAACCTGCCTGAGAAGCTTAAGTAAATCACTAGAAAAATACTAAAAATAATACCACCGTTCCATGTAGTTCTGTGGACTTTATTACATCATAACGTTAAAGCACGAATCAGTTAATTACAAAAATATTTATACAAAATCACTTCATGTACAAAGCATACATAAATACAAAATGGTCACAAAAACACTTAAAATTTAAAAAACATCATTCGAACCAAAAAGTTTCACAGTAGCCCAATGAAATATCCAAAAACCTCCTCTTTTAATGGCCTTTATCATTTGTGACTTTCCTTCTACAGTCATGCAATTATATTTGTCATTAGTGTGTTAAAACCATCTGATTTACTTTTCAATTGGTTACCCCCTTGTTTGTTTCTCTTTGCTTTTAGGCTTTTTTGAGGCAGTGTCATTCAGTCATCCCAGTGTTTTTGTTTTTGGTATAGATTTCACATGCCATTGATAACCTCTATTTGCATGATTTTTTAAAAACAAAAATCTTGCACTTTTGTAAGATCCTTCCCACCTGCAAATGTAGATACTCGTTTGCATGCAGGAATTGAAGCCCATTTATCCACCCGGAAGCTATGCAGTGCCTATGCACTCGTAGCACGCCCAGTGCTGTTGCTGGAAGTGCGGATACATCTCCTCTGAAGTGCTTGCTTACTGAGTGAGAGAGTAGTGTAGAGATTAGACAATGAAACACCTTTGGGGATGGACTGTTTCCAAAAATGAATGATTTTTATCTACTAATTACTTTTTATAGATACAAATAAATAGAAGCTGATGCATTCCATGCATCAAACAAGCCACAGTAATTGACATGCACATTATGAAATTATAAGTAAAATAAACTTCTTTGACTCTAGACTTGGATGGATTAAGTAACAATTAGTTTTTCAGTCTGGTCTTGGATTTCAGATGCATTAAGAATTGGTTTTCAAAACCAGGTGTCTAAATGTTACCTTTGTTAGGAATAAATATCTAAATATGGCCCAAGTAAAACAGGAGCTTTTATTCAGTACATTTAATTTATTAGGATACTAGCTTGCGCCGTGATCCAAAACAATAAACAATTCATAAAATGAATAAACATACAAAAACATACATACAAAATATAAATCAGCAACTGATATCACAGGTTTAAGATAAATCTACATCTCAAATCCTATGCTTGCTGAGCAAAGGTTGCTAGCCAAGACACAAAAAACCCTCATTTGTTTGCTGTAGAATCCAAATCAATTTCTTGGTAGCCAGAGAACCAGATACAGGCAAAATCAACTGATTGATAATATCCTCATATAAAGACATACTAGGGCATAATGGACCATGTCTTTGAGGACATTCTTACAACAGGGACATTTTCTTTCATTTGGGGGGATTTCTAACCTCTGCCTCTCAGTAATTGCTGTCCACCTTTGCTCAAACCTCAGCCTAGTTAAGGCCATACACATAGGCTTTTTAAGATCTAGCAGCAGGTATTCCTTTAGCCCCCTCCTCTCCTTCCCAGTGGAGCTATCCAGGAGGAGTGGAGCTTTTATGATAAAAATATATTAATATGAGCTGAGCTTTTCCTTCTTGTGTAGCATGCTACATTGTGAGTGGGGGGAAATATAGGATGGAAGTTTCTATAATTTCCAGTTTCCTCACAAATGTGCTTATAGCGTTAGAATAGGAGCACGAGATCACTTACATTAATTAGATAATTCTGAATTTTCCAAAGAAATCTATTTCAGACTCTTAATGATGCAAAATTTAACCCTTTGCTGACAATCGGGTACATTTTGTTTTGCAGGCAGTTCAAGGCAAATTCCCCAACATCCCCTTACAAAGACAGTTCAGTGGTTGTGGACCTGTATAGCATTCAGATAACAATTCTCAACATCCATGGCCTGAGTATTTCAATAAAGAGAGCACTCAGCCAAGGACAGTAGGTGCAACTTTTTCAGAGCAAACTTATCAGTCATCCTTCAGTTTTTGATTTCACCAAAGGAAGTGGAGGGTGATGCATGTCAAGTACTTTGGTAGCTGTTTGCCAAGGCCACTCCAGCAGATGACATGCTGTCACTGCCAGCCCAGGGATGCGTAGTAAATTCAATTCCTCTGTTGTTGTCTGAGAACAGTTTTTGACAGGACTTGTTTTGACTTGTGCTCTGGAGAAAAGATTGATTTCCTTCACTAGCCAGGTCTGTTTTGATCTTTTTAATATGGTTTTTCACTTCCAAATCAGATCCACACAGATAGAGTAACTGTAAATCACAGTTTTTTCTGTGACAGACTAAAATGTGTTTTTATCGGAGCCACTTAAAGTGAAAGAATGCAAGCCTTAATGTGCAGGCATTGTGAGAAATATTAAGTCCCATAGATTTTAAATGAATTTCATTTATTAAACTGTAAAATCAGGCCAAATATTATTGCAGTTTGTGAACTAGTCTGACTTTGGAAGTTAATTCAATTGATGTAGCATAATAGTAATTCAAGATAATGTTCTCATGCCTGAAGACTTGCATGAGAAAATACTCCTAATAGCTATAATGAATAGGCTGGATTTTTGCAAACCTAGAATAACAATTTCACTTTGAATTTTAAACAGCATCCCTCCAGTTTGAGATATATATATATATGTCCTGGCAAGTGATGTTCTGGCAAGTTTTTATATATATATATATATATATATATTCCACAGACTTACATGGAACTACAGAGCAAAATTGAATTCTCATGAGACAGAAAAAGCACCAAAACCTGCTTTTCATGTTTGTTAACCTTGGTTTGTGCCCAGAACTTGCGGGTCACTTGCCAGGACATTCTGTGACCTAATCTATTCACACAATTAAAAAATAAAAAAACAATTAAGCTATTTCCCTCTTGTATATTTCTCACAGCCAAGGGCGGTGCGCATTGCAGGGCACCAAGGGCATAGCCCCTCCTGGCCTGATCCCCCTCCACACACACTTCATGCTTTTAAAAAGAAAGAAGAAAAGAAAAGAAAAAAGAAAACAACTCACCTGAGTCCCAAAGGCACTGAAAGGGGGAGGGAGGGAGCCAGCAACCTGCTCCAGACTTGTTCTGAGTCCTCCAGTTCAGCAATCAGCTGAGTTCTCAGTGTTGTTGTTGTGCCTCCCTGGACACATGTGCAGGCAGTAACTGAATGGGTGGGGGCCAGTGCCTCCTGCTGAGCCTGCTCTAAGGAGTCCTTTAAGGGACAAAACTTTACAAAAGCGATTTGGGCTATTGGGCTTAGAACCCATGCTGCCTGACTGAGGAAAAGCACTTTGCTTTTCCCACCAGTGGGGGCAGTGTTCCACATAGCCCTGTGGGCTGCTTTGAAAGGCTCTGTTTGGACTGGAGACTCAAATGGCCAGACAGTGTGTGCCTGTGCACAGCTTCTGCTGTTGAGGACTCAGGCTGCCTGCCTGTACCCCACCCCCCTAGGGGTGGGGTTAAAAGAGAGCTCTCCTCATTTGGCATGCTGGTGATCTGCGCCATTTTGGTGGAGCGTGCTGGCTGTCCTGGCTTGTTTGTGGCTTTGTTACCCCACGCTGCTGCTGGACCTGCATCAGACACATCCCCATTGGTGAGTTAGTTATTTTTAGTTATTTTGCTGGGAAACACTGGTGAAAAAGGGGTCTGGGGTGCTGCCTGTTTGGGGGGGGGGAGAGAATGGGTGCTGCCTGTTTGGGGGGGGAGAGAATGGGTGCTGCCTCTTTGGGGGGGGAGAGAATGGGGCTTCAACAGAGCTGTAACAGGGAAGCATGTTTTGGGGGACAAGTGGAATTCCTTGCTGCTGCTTTTGTGGTGTTCTAAGACTTCACATAATACAGTTCAGTTGGTTTAAGATCTGGTTTGCTTTTGCTTGTTCTGTGTTTGTGTTTGCATGTGTGCTGCTAGTTCCCCCCGCTCCTCTCCCAAACCCCTCAAGCATGTGCAAAGGCCGTGGCCATTTTCTGGTGCCCCCACTGGCCATGGCTACTTTTGGTTAAAATTGGTCTCTTTCTTGGCTGTTTTTGACGTAAACTGTCTGCTTCTGTTTTACGGGTGGGGGACCTAGGGGCTTGGATGGAAGGGTTTCCACTCTTTGCCGGAATGTTCCTGCATTTTAAAACGGCCCTGCCCTTTGCAGTTTGGTGGGATGTTGTGGCAGGCTTTTTCACTAATGGCTAGTCCTTGCATGAATGCTCCGTGTTTAGTTTCAGCAGAAACTACCTCTTGCATTTCAACAGAGCTGTGTAGCATGTTTGGGGGGACAAGTGGAAATCCCCACTGCTGCTTTTATGGTGTGCTAAGGACTGCACCTAACATTGTTGCCGTAAGATGGTTTGCTTTGCTTGCTCTGTGTTTGCATGATGCATTGCTGCTTTCCTTCTCCCCTCCCAAGCATGAGTAGAGAGGCCATTTTGTAAATTTGTGGGTCTTCTTGTTGTGGCTACTCTTTTCTTAAAATGGTCCCTTCACTGTTTCACTGTTGCTCTCTGCTGTAAAGTAGTTACTGGCCTCTCTGCTTGTGACTGTGACTTTGAGCATCTTGCCTGGGGGGTTTGTTGAGAAACAGAAATGCATTGTTTAAGTTTCGATGGGGCTGGCTTGGTGCCAACAGAGGCCTGTAACTGGCCAAACTTTTTAAAAAGGCCTGTGTGCTTGGACAGGCATTTGGCCGCCAGGGATACGGTGTAGGTACTGGGGATTCTGGTCTCAATGGGCCTGGTTTGGTGGCAATGCAGCCCTGAAACTGGCCAAAGTTTTTTAAAAGGCCTGTTTGCTTGGACAGGTATTTGGAGGAAAGGGTATAGCTACTAGGGATGTTGGTCTGGATAGGCCTGGTTTTCTGGCAATGCAGCCCTGAAACTTGCCAAACTTCTTTTAAAAGGCCTGTTTGCTTGGACAGGCATTTGGCTGCTGGGGATACAGTGTTGGTACTGGAGATGCTGGTTTGGATGGGGAGTGTTTGGTTGCTATACAGGCCTGCAACTGCTCTCCTTGTAGAGGAGAAAGTAGGTAGGAGCACGGCAGAAGAGAAGGCTGCAGAGAACAAGGAGACCCCTTTCCCCTGTCCCCCACCGAACCCATTTCTTCCCCTTACTCTTCTCGTGCTCCAAAACCAAACCCTTTCCCTCCTGTTCTCCTCTGTTGTCCTTTTCTTCCCTTTCATTCTCTTCTGAAAAGAGAATGAAAAGGATGCCATGAAAATCGAGGATTCAACGGTTCAGGATAAAGGTAGGTGATGGCAATGTAATCTATTTTTGTAACCTACTATGGTTAATTTGGACCCGGCGGGAAAGAGAGAGTGGATGGGACCCCAGTAAGAGGGCTCTCTGTCCCCCAGTGGGAGTGCTTCACACAGCAGCAAGGAGTTACCAGCATTAACTAATGTAATGTCCATCCAATGTTAACCCTGGGAACTCCTTGCTGCTGGGTGAAGCTATTCCACTGGCCTACCGCTGCCCCTGGCTCCACCTACTTCTGCCCCTGGCTCCGGCCCACCAGCAGCAAAGCTGCCGGCAGAAGGTTCAATCCAACCACTGCCCCACCAGCCTCAAAAACCACTAACTGCCGCTGCTCACAGCATCATGAAGCTGATAGCAGTGGCAGGGGTAATTGCTGAGGGAAGTGTAGGACACCATAAGATACAATTTTTATCTCCTGCAGGAAATCTAAAAAGTGTGAGCAGACATTCGTGTGAATGCACACCTACGCACCCTCTGAGGATTTTTATGTGATTCACAGGTAGAATGGGGGTTAAATCCCATTGTTTAAGATAGTATGTTTGTGCACTAGGCTTAAAACGCTGTTAATGCATAGAGCTAGTTTTTTGAAGAGTTAAAAGTAAATCTGTTCAGTAATTTAGAAATTGACATTTTGTGTTTAACTTAAGGCTTGCAATCTAACATTTCCTTCGGATCTCATTTCCTAACCAATGGGTTGTTTCTTACAGTTCAAAGTGTATATCTGCATAGCTGTAGGCCATCATCAATTATACAATATTATGAAAAAATATATAGTTATTAGCCTATTCATCATAACTGCTTTTGTATTCAGAGAAAGGGAATCTCATAGATAATGCTTTCTTCGGAAATAAAAACAGCTTGTAGCATGGAGAAACCCTGATGTATCTGTTCTGTAAACCAATACCCCGCTGTATAACAAGTTTCTCTGTCTTGCTCTTCCACCTGCTCAGATGTTCCCACATCTGACTCTGACCTTGGATTTCCTGAGTAGTAATTAACTTATAGATGTCTAAAATACAATATGCCTTGTTAGTAAATGATCAGAATCTTGCTGAGAGCAGAATTACAGATGTGTGCAATGATCTGGTTAGGTGCATTGTGGCTGGTGGTTTGTATGTTGGCCTTGAAAGGTGTAGTTTGAGCATCTACTCATCACAATACTTAGATGTAGTTAACCGGTCACTCAAAGTGACATTGGGTGAATGTGAACAGATGATTCATTTCTTTCCGAAGACTCCATTGATAGGAATTACACATAAGCAACATTAACTCTGGTACACCTAAAAAGGTAGGGAATTACCACTATGGGAAAGCATTAAAAATTTAAGCATGACAGTTGCTGCAGCATTTAGGGTGAAAAGAGACCGTACCCATCCACAAAAGAGTGTCCACCAGACCATTTTACAGGTCTCCCCCCATTGTGGGCACGTTGGGGTGCCCCGGTACGTGGCATCCTGCCATGGAGTGGAGGGAACTGGTTAATGCATGCTGGTTACGGCATGCCCATGTGTTGGCATGTGGGCCAACGTGTATGCATGACATTTGTTCAGGGTGTTAGCCAGGGAAGGAGGCACTGGTGCTCCGAGCGCTGGCCCCAGGATGAATCAGCAGGGACTCTAGGGAACGGAGATGGAGCGGCGACAGGCAATAGCCCCCATTTGTGAAGCGTGTGTGTCACTCACCTACACCCTGTGTGTTAGGTTAGGCGTCACTATGCACCGCATGTAGGTGAATGTAACCCAGCACTCACAGCTCACAAATAGGGCTTTCTTCCCATTTGTTATCACTCTTTAACACAAACGTCTCTCTCTGGAGCTGAGGTGGGAACGCTTAGTAATGCACAGACAAAAGATTCTATTCTTGGGCCTTCTCACAAGCTCTTTCATCAATTCGTATTCCCTATCACCTTTGCCTCTAAGCAAGAAAGAGAGGCCACGAAAGGAAACTGTTTCTCATCCCAAATCTGAGGAAAGAACATGAAATGTTTTTCTATTGCCATCCCTTTTGTGCACTTTGCATTCCTGAGAGACCCTGGCTTCTGTCTACTATGCAGTATTTTGTATAGAAGGTGATGGAGACAAAGTTGGTGGCCACTCGAAGAAGAACAGAAGGTTCCTACCTTGTAAATACGGTTCTTTGAGATGGCTCCGAACATTCTCACAAATACCCACCCTTCCAGCCTTGCATAGAATTTTTTCCTTCTATTTCTAGAAAGGGTTGGAAGGAACTGTCATTCCGAGGGGGAGAGCGCTTTTTATACTACAGGAGCTTGAGACCATCACGTGGTCTATTATTTTAATAGGGTGAGCATGCACAACCCAGTTGTGAGAATGTTGGGAGCCATCTCGAAAAACCTTCTTTACAAGGCAACAACCTTCTGATCGGCACATGGGCAGAGGAGCTGTTTGTAAACAAACAGCTTTAGCTCCCAGTCCAATGTCGGCTGCTGCTGCTGCTGCTGCAGCAGAGTGAGCCTGGCAGGGAGGCGGTGGAGGGGAGGAGGGGGCATGTGTCAGCTGGCAGGGAGGCCCAGGGCAGGGGGGCGGGGAACCAAGCCAGGACAGGTGGCCGCTG